>CANTUR010000121.1:132500-647500 GCA_947683625.1 Mallotus nudiflorus
ATAAAAACTACATAGTTTTGATGTCAAAAACAGAAAAAAAAACTTCTTACCTAATGTCACACAATCTTTAACCTAAATGTTTCATTACACAATTCGCACATCCACCCCTTTTTCTCTACTATCGCTGCTTCCTGCCCTAGGTGGTTTTCATCTCATAAATCTTGCCCTAGCTACCACTCCTAGCTTTTGCCGACCACTTTTGCTACCCATATGTTCATTACATATTGCATGAGCTAAATCAGCACTGAACCATTTATTAGATCCAAGCTCGCAATCTCATGTGGATTAGTAAAGTCACAGCAACAACTATATTTATTTTTAATAATACCAAATGTGTTTTATCATTCTTCATCTATTTTTTTTACCTAATCTAGATTATATTGTCACATCTTAGTAGAGGTTTAATAGAAATTGAGGTTTGCAGTCATCTAATGGATATTCGTTTGATGTTCTTTAAACTTGCTTAATTGCTTTTGCCACTAGAAGTCATGAAATTATAGTCATGTTGAAGTTCATTAGATGACCTATTAGGAGACCTTACTAGAGTTTACCAATATTGCCCAATTGTTCTTGATTTGATATGCTATAATTGAGAACTCTTTAATCATATAGACTCTTGCCTACATATAAACTTCTGCCTTTTATCTTATTTATTGTATTCAAGTTCACTATTAATGCATTCTAAACCACATACTTTAATATAACATAAGCACCTAAATCTCTATTCTAGTTCACAAGAAGATTGCTATGCTTGAAAAAGAGGTTTGGTTTTTCTTTTTTCTTTTTGAAGTGATTATTATGCCTGAATCTCTATTTTATAATCATTGATGTAATGCTATGTCATTGGTATGAATTCCTTTTTCTTTTATCATGTGAGTTACATTCTTTTCTAGAATATTACTTATAGTTCAGTTTTTGAAAACAAATGCAGTTCTCTTTTTTGTATTCTTTAAATTCTCTCTATTTTATTATCATGTACACATGCATGTTTACTTGCCATTTATTACTAACTAGCTATTGTTGTAATAAAGTTCAATTTTGAATTTTTTCTTTGAATTTTACACCTTGGTCATACTTGTGATTTAGTTACTATTTATAATGATTGGTTTAATTATAGGCTGTATCTCTTATCTCAAGCTCCAAGCTCACCACTTTGCTTAGATTAGGTATTGCCACTTTGCTCATAATCTCCTCTGTGCATGCAGTAGCATTTTTTCTTTTTTAGTATTGAATTTTCCTAATTTTGGCTAGTTAATAGGAGTTCAAAATTTTGATTTTAATTAGCCATTTCTTTTTTTATTTTTATTTTGTCAAAAGTTTAAAATTTTTTTCTTTTTTAGCATACAGATGAATGTAGTGAATCATAATATGATGTTTTGTTTTTGTTTGCTATGATGTTTTTGTTCTGCAAAGTGTAGAATTGTTGGTTGGATCTCGTTGAAAAGCATTGAGTTAGATGTTCAATAACCTAAGAGATGAAGAACTAAAAAAGAAACTTATAATTAATTTTTTTCTTTGATATGATAAAATTTAGTTTCTTTTTTCAATGGTTTGTATGCTGTGATTTGTCTTTGGTTGTTTGAGTCAATCAAATTCTAGCCTAGGATCTTGATTTTGATCTACTATTAAAAATGCTGAGTTTTCCTTGTCTAGTGATGTTGAACTAATTATGCACAACTTTTTCTGCAATTATATTATGATCATTGCTTTCCTTTAATTGTTTTCTATTTATGTTATCCTAAGGTTATTTTTTGTTAGCCTTAAATAGATTAAATTAAGATTCTTAAATAGATTATTTGATTTTTAAATGCTTTTTCATTAAATAGAATGCCATAACTTCCTTCTATAAATTTATTGTCCCAAAAAGACTCACACACAAGTCCAATAATGGAAAATACTATAGAAAATGATGCTACAACTGCTGGGGCTGATCAGATTTTGAATAAAGATAATGTTTCTTCTACAACTAAGGGTGAAAATTAGGTTGAAAATGTAAAAGATAATGAAGATAACCCCTTTTCTACAAAGAAAAGAAAGCACTCATCTAATGTGTGGGCTGAATTTAAAGTACTCACACTCCCCGATAAATCACAAAAGGTAGAATGCATCCAATGCAAATCATGACTTGCATTTGTCAAAGGAGGGTACTATAACTTATTATCATAAGCACTTCAAATGTTGTGGGAGGAGGCAAGTTAAGTTGTCAGGACAAAAATAACTTACACTTAAGACCTTTATATTGATGTCTGAAATGGTAGATGTAATGTGAAATTTCAAGTATGAGCAAGCTAAGATCAAAGAGATTTTATCTCATATGATCATGGTCCATGAGCTACCATTTTCATTGGTGGAGTATGAGGTGTTTAATTTGTTAATAAGGATAGCTACTCCACATTATTAAAAGATTAGTTGGGCAACTGTAAGAAAATATTGCTTTTTTAGTTTTGAAGTGGAGAAGAAAAAAGTGTCCAAACTTTAGAAATCTAAAAATAAAATGAGTGTGACGTGATACAATGCAAATATGCATAGTTATTTAGTATGTTATAAATGTTGTTTTGTTTAATTTTAGTTAAGTTTGTGCGTTTATTTATTTATGAAAATGTTATTTGTAGTTCAAAATGATTTTTATGTTTTTTGTATGTTTTATATATGTTTTTAGGTTCAATTGATGCATTAAAAGGACTTTGGACTTGTTAGAATGAAGTATGAAGCTCAAGGTGCAAAAGGAAATTGAATTGATATTGTGCCAACTCGTTATAGCCAGAATGAGTCATGACAGAGCTAATCCATGTTGACTCATCTTGGTGTGCCGACTCGTTCCATCACCAAAAGAGATGCAATTTTTTAGCTTTGACCAATTTTTGAATTTTGGCCATAACTTCTTCTATAGACATCTCAATAAGGTGATTCAAGTTACCCTAAAAAGATAACTCAAAGATCTATAACTTTTGTGAAGGAACTATTTCAAGATAAAGTCATCTGGAAGGAAACAAATTCCCTATAAGTTGCTCTATCTACATAGAGTTGTGACCTTTCAATCAAAAGGGTACCTTTCCAATTGTAACTTCTTTTAACCACCTCTAGGGTCTATATATATGTTAATTATAGTCTGTAAAAAAGGGATAAGAGAGAAAAATATTTTAGTTATGTGTGAAGAAATATATGAGAAAAATATATAGTATTAGAATTAGAAATACAGATTTTCATTAGGACTTAGTTTATTATTTTAAAGATCAAGTTAGCAAGTAAGAAGAGAAGATTGCTCTACACCAAGCAAGTACTAGAAGGCTTAGTACAAAGGGTTTTATCAATTCTCTTTCTTCTTCTTTTTTTTTTCTTCAACTATGTTTCTTGGCTAAGTCATGTTTGAGAATTACAATGATGAATTAAATAAGAACTACATTTTCTATCTTATCTTGTTTATGATTTAATTTCAATTAGTGATTAATTAAATTATTTATGATTGATCACCATATGTAACTTTTTTAAATTGAATTATTTAAAATGAGATTTGGAGTAATTTAGTGGATGTATAATTGAGATTACTTAAGAATTGGATTTACTTGGTATAATGTGATTTATGATTTTCTTTTATCTCTACAATACAACGAGAGAGCTTGTAGACTCTAAGAGGAAATACTTTTAATTGATAACGAGAGTTACTTTTAGGGACTTTACTTTAATCTGACAATGAGAGTTGCTTTTAAAGATTGCATGCACTAATTTCCAATCAATATGTTTTATGATAATCTTTTATAAGTTCTTGTTTATATTCTGAATTGTGATTTTCATACATATATATATTTGCTTTTTATTTCTATTTAGTATTATAGTATATTAGTAATAATTAGATTTCTTAATTAGTTTCAATTATTATCTTGACTTAGTTTTACCTATCCATCTGAGCAACTAATCAGTTAATATAAAATTCGAATCAGTTAATTCTAAGCGGTTAATGCAAAATTCCCCAATTCCAAGTGTTCAACACGCTACTTACTTTATACTAAGTCCTTAGAGAGGAGGGTTATACAATTCTACCCGCTTCATGATGACTGATATATGGAAGTCAAGCAACCAAAAGGTTTCATATATGGTCATTACATGTCATTTTGTAGATTTTAATTTGAAACTTCAAAAGCGTATTATTAATTTTTATGATGTACCCCCACCTTATTTTGAAATTGCCAGTTATGATGCATTAAATAAGTGCTTAGTTGAATAGGAAATTAAAGATAAGGTTTAGATTGTGATAGTTAATAATGCATCATATAATGTTATTATTATCCGGATGTTAAAAGATAATTTATCTTACAAAAATCAACTTGCTATTGGTGGAAAGTTGTTTCATGTGAGGTGTTGTGCTCACATTCTAAATCTTCTAGTTCAAGATAGATTTTATGAGATTGGAGATATAATTAAGAATGTGAGAGAAAGAGTTAAACATATCACACAGTCTGAGAGTTGATTGAATATCTTTGGGGAAATTATGAAGCAATTGAAGTTGCCTTCAAAACAGCTTGTTCTTAATTGTTGCACAAGGTGGAATGCAACATATTTCATGTTGTCAGCTGCCTTGGAGTTTAAGGATGTTTTTCCTAGGTATGCACAAAGAGAATCAAGTTACTTATTCTTGCCTAGTGAGGAGGATTGGAGGAAAGTTAATGAAGTTTGCTCTTTCCTAGAAGAGTTTAATGAAATTACCAATATCATTTCATGTATTATTCATCTCATATAATTAAACTTTCCAATATTTGTGATGTAGTTACTTTTAAAATTTGTGTATGTATATATATATTTATGTAAGTTCTGAATACCAACATCCAATTTATTTCTTCCTCAGCTTTATCATGTTAAAAAGTTATTAGATGAAAAATATGATGTTGAAAATGGATTTATACATGCAATGGTGACAAAGATGAAGAACAAATTTGATAAATATTAGGGTGATTGTAATTTATTACTATCTATAGCTACTATTTTAGATCCTAGGAATAAAATGCAATTGATTGATTAATGTTTCCCTCTAATCTATTCAAGAGGTGATTCTATTGAGCAAATTACTACTATTCATAAGATGTTAAAGATGCTTTACAAAGAGTATCTTGATGCTTATAGAGCAAGTGGTGGTGAAAAAGAAGGTCAAAATAAAAATAGGGCTGAATCTTCTAGTTGTGGTGTGAAAGGAAATCCTAAGGGAAGGGATGAATTTTATAGCTATATAAGAAATGTGGAATCATCTATTGAACAAGTGAAATATGAGATATATGCATATTCAGAGGAAGGTGTGCATATTTATGAAGGTGATTCAGTGTTTGACATGTTAGAGTGGTGGAAGATGAATACTTTAACGTTTAAGGTCTTACAAAAAATAGCATGCAATAATTTGTCCATTCCAATCACAATTATTGCTTCGGAGTCTACATATAGTATTGGGAGGAGAGTTATTGATCCATACCATGCATCATTAGGAGCAAACACAGTTCAAGTTTTATTATGCGGTGAAGACTGGTTGCGTGCCTTCCATGGGAAAAAGCAAAAAAGAAAAGTATAATCTCAAATTTAATATCATATTTTTTAGTTTTATATTTATTTAATTTTTGCTAATTTTTACTCTATTTTAAGTAATTTTTGTTAGTTTTTACTGTTATATATATATATATATATATATATATATATATATATATATATATATATATAATAATGTTTATTATTATATTGTCAATTTTATGTTGCTATATTGTTGGGTTTTTAATAGGATTAAGAGGATATTAAAGAGGTTAAAATACCTACCTTGCGAAGATTGCATTTTATTGAGGTTTGATGTGCAAATGGCTTTTTCTTCTGATTTAGTGTGCAAATAGTTGTATTAATTTGTTTAATTTGTTGTTGTATGCATTTCTTAATACTGAAGAATTTTAATTGTTATTATTTACAAGATTAATATGTTTCTTACAAGATAGTGAAATTGCTATTTATTTATTTTATCCATTTAAATGTAGACTTTAAATTTCTTATTCTAGATTATAAGATTGTAATTTTGTATTTTTATATTGTTTTGTTTGTACTTTTTAGTTTATTTAAATGGTTTGTTTGTAAGGTTTTTTAAGATGTTACTTTTATTAATGTTAAATTTTGATTATTTTCTACAATTTTCTAGCTTATTACAAGCTCAATGAGCTCAAAATTGAGCCTTACATGAGCTTTAAACAAACTTTAAACAAATAAGTTCATAATCAAGCTTTAAAAAAAATGAGCTTTTAAACTAGCTTGAGCTTTTAAATGAATGAGCTTGAGCTTAACACAAACAAGCTTAAACAAGCCGAATCCAAGCTGAGCCCAAGTTTGACAATTTTGAGATAAGTTCAAGCTTAAACATAAAATTTCTAAAGCAACCAAGCTCAAGCTCGGCTCAAGTGCTTCCATTAGGTTGAGCTAAGCCTAATCTTTCAATTATTCAGCTCAACTTAGCTTGATTATAGCCCTAATCATCACTGCTGCTTGTTAGTGTCATTTTGCTAAGCCTAGAACTTATTACAAGTGCACTGCCAGAACTGAACATATTATCATTGCTATCATTAGCAGAGGATGCTTTCATCAATGGGCTTTCATTATCGTTAATGTCTATTTCAGTTTGTAGTATGTTCTACTGGACTACAATTTCTTAAATTTGCAATGCGAATTTGAGCCCCCAAACCACATCACTCATTGATGGTCTATCAGTTCCATTGTCAAGAAAGCAACTCACTATAACCTCAAAGAATTTTTTTAAATAATATGGTGAAATTTTTCCTTTCTGATATAGATCAACAATGTCATTGAGCATTCCATTGCGATAGCATTGCCTAGCCCATTATGCTAGGCTTATTGGATTGTTAAACAATGACTTGCTCACTAGCAATCTAGCGGACAATGTTAGGTATACGACTAAAGTCCCATATTGGCTAGAAGTGGGGAGGATCATGGGTATATAAGGATGTACAAATATCTCCATTGACATGAGGCCTTTTAGGGTAAAGCCCAGAGCAAATCCATAAGGGTTTAGGCCTAACATGGATAATATCACACTAATGTGGAGATATATGGTGTCTATAGTCTAATAAATGATATCAGAGCCATGCCCCAAAGTTAGCCATTATTGATAAATCCCTAGAATTCCAAAAAAAGGTGGTGGGCCCTAGTTAGATCAAGATGTGATCTGTGGATGAACTCTATTGGATAGGCAATGTGCTCTTGATGCTTCACGGACATGTCTTGACCACAACATGGTGAAGAGGAGTTGACCTAGATAGAGCCAAACTCTTGGTAGTGCTCTTTGGATGATTCTTAGATGTGTCCTGACCCTAACACAGTGAAGTGGAGAGGAATCCTAGTTGGTAGAGAGTGGATGGATAGATAATAGTTTAAGAGGAGCCTTAGTGATGCTTTGTTTGAGGGGAGGATTGTTGGGTATACGATCAAAGTCCCATATTGGCTAGAAGTGGGGAGGATCATGGGTATATAAAGATGGACAAATATCTCCATTGGTATGAGGCTTTTTTGGGTAAGCCTAAGAGCACATCCATAAGGGTTTAGGCCCAACATGGACAATATCATACCAATGTGGAGATATATAGTGTCTATAGTCCAATAGATAATACTTCACCTTATTGCACTACAACAGTTAGTGGAATTACTAAAGATATATTAGGATTTGATCCTGTAAGATTATTGTCCGAATTACTTCATTTGAAGATTTTAATCCCATTCAGTATTGCATCATATTTATCTATGAGATGGGGTGGAAGATCATGCAATGAAATGGACAAATTATGCACCTTTTTATTACCACTTGCACCCAATAGCGTTAAGTAATCTATATAGATAGGAACCTCAAATCCTCTACTCTAATAAATCACATTTGCTAGGCATTTAGCAAGTTCACTATTTAATAGACTATAATATTTATTAACAAATAAAAAAACTATAATATTTATTCCTTTTGTTCTTTATTTTCTTTTAATTTTTTTAGCTTTTGCTGCATCAAAAATATACATGCTGCTAGTGTTTTTTATTTTATTGAGCACATAGGAGTAAAATGGCTAATTGATGCGGGCAATAGAAAAGGAAAAATTTATCGCACATGATATTGTTATCAAGCGTAAGGGTGTGCATCGGACGAGTTAAGTTAGGTAGGACCGACAAACATTGAATCTAATAGGTAAACAATTGCAACTGAATAGAGCCAAATAGTATATAAAACTAGTTCAATTAATTGATGAAGATTAAAATAATCAAATATTATCGATTTGGAAGTTCGGTTTGGGTCACTTGATTTGGGCCTTAATTTATTAGGCATAAATAAAATATTCTATATTTTTTTACTAGTGATAGCCTAATTATAATGGGCTTTGATTTATATAGTGTTTAAATATAATACAATGGGCTTTCACCACCCATAATAATGGGCTTCAATTTACATCATATTTACATACAAAATAATGGGCTTCTAGCCATCTACAACCCAAAATAAAAGGGTCCAATTAGTTATAAAAAGAATCTTCCACCAATTTTGCATACACAATTCAAGTGGGAATTGAGACTTGAGATTGGATAAGTGTTGCAAAAAATAGCTTCCACGATAATATAATAGCTTTAACCACTTGATAAAAAGTGTATTTGTGCAGGCAGGTGTAGCAATAAAAAATAGCAATAACAAGCTATCTATCATGTAAAGCAGAATTTCAATTAATCAATTCCAAGTATGGTATTGGATGATTAACAAAATTCACATCAAGTAACTATGAATTTGAGGCACAGGTTGTAAACATTTTAGTAAAGGAATACCAACTATCAAATATTTAGTAGCAATTGTTTGCCATCAATTTTTTGATCAACTGTCAAATACCAATTATTAAATACAAACTATCAAATATCTAATTGTTTGCCATCAAAGATATTTGATCAAATTGTTATTCATAAAATTAATAATTTACGAGGTGGAAGCACATCATCATTACCTTAAATTCAAAAAAATAATTATAATAATTATCAATTAACATAAAACAACAGCATAAAAGAACAATCTCAGGTATATATAATAGATATGCAGTCAAGCAGAATGCAAAACAAAAAAAGAAGAGGCTCAATTGTATACATCAAATAAGTAGTCAAGCAGCCTACAATATAAAAGAAAAGGGTAAATTGGATCCAAAATTATAGAACTAGGAGGCAATGAAAAAATTGTGTCTAAAAGATATAGTTTCATGTGATATAAAGTAATAATGTCACATTTCAGGCAAAAATAATGAAATGTCACCAATGAAACTTAAGAAAGTATTCTTTTTGGATCAAACATAATGGTGGATGCATTCATCATCACCTTATAATAAAAGAAAGTGACTTATTGAAGATAGCATTAATAACTTAAAGAATAAGTTGGTCACATTTTAATTCATAGTCACCTCTTTTTCTAGTGACTTAATAAACATAGCAATAGCAACTTCAATAATAAGTTAGTCACATTTCAATTCACAATCACACAGAAGCTCACATACACATAGAACAAGTAGACAACTAGAATCATAAAAGCCTCATAATTGCAGTGTTAAGTGACATAATGAGACTACAACAACAACTAACAAAATATAAGTTGGTCACAAGTCTCAAATAATAGTCACAGGCTTAGACAGTAAGCACACAGATATAGTAGCATATAACCAATCAAGTAAAAGTTATGTTCAATTAATTGACTCAAGTTGTTAAAATAAAATGCTAATAGGATGCATATGCAATTGTTAAAGTTAATGAAGGGCCACTTCCCAATGGAGGTAGCTCTACCAAGAGCTCAAGTAGAAAAGCATTAGAAAGTACTAATACATAATTTAAAATTAAATTGAAATCAAACTAGACAAAAATAGAGAGGGATAGATCTTGTTCAAGATTTTCTACATCATCTATTACCTCTTCAACTGAAATTGGGTTTTTAGAGGATCGCATCTAATCTTAGGAGCAACTGAGGGCTTCCACAATTCTAAGAGTTAAAGAACTTCTAAAATGATTAAGAACTTTGCCTCCTATACTAAAAGCTAATTCAGATGTAACTGTTGAAATTAGGAATGCTAATACATCTCTAGCCATCTGAGATAGAATGGGAAATCTTTCATAATTGAGCTTCCACCATCATAAGACATTTGGGCCATCCTCTTTTACTATGGCCTCACTTTGATATATTTTCAATTTAGATAGTTTAGAACCATCCAAACTAGTCTTTAATTTATGGTACTTGTATTTAGTTTTCAAGACTGACATATGCTTGCCAATAAAAGGGATAGCAGTTAATTTCATTGAATGAGTTGTTTTAGAAGTAGATTGGGATTGATACTCAAATCCAACAATAACAGGAGTATAATAAAGGGCCTTATAGTCCTCAAATAGTTCAAACATTGAGGACTTTATAATAAAAAAAAGTTTGCTTCCACCATCCTCCTACATTTGATCTAAAGAGTACTTTAATTACTCAAGTTTGTTAGTTAGATCTAAAAATTCTAGCAAAGAAAATGAAAAAATTCATTTTCTCAATATCACCCCAATATTTATCAAATTTTGCTTTCATATTAATGCCCATATAGATCATGTTATCATTAACTGATTTAATATACTCGGACATGACATAATATAAATTAGACACTTCATTGAAAATGTATTAGCAATGACATATAAAGAACTAGAGATTCTTAATGTCATTTCATTAAACTTCTTCAAGTATTAGACAATTGCATTCACATAATGCCAATAGAAAATATCAGGCACCTCACCACTTAAATCTGCCTAAAGGCAGACTAAAAAAATTAACAGTGAGAATATAAAAGAATCAAAAAAATTATTTAATAAAAACAACTAAGGAAACCAAAATTTACAAATCACCTTCGATTTTCAAGGCACTACTATTTTTGAATGCTAGCCTTAATGCTTCCACCAAAATTTATTTAAAACCATAAGGGATAGAAGATGGTTTTGCTTCCACCAATTTCATTTTAGTTAATTTTTATCAATTGAAAATGTTTAATACAAGTAGCAATAGAGAGAAAGAGCACAAATCAATTGATAGCATGAATAATAAATAGATAGATAAATTGAAATAATCACTCTTAATCATAGAATCATAAGTATGATTCATAAAGTCACCAATTACACAAAATTTTTCCTTTAATACAATTACAAACTTCCACCATATTTTCAAACACCATCCATAACCAAAAAAAAATTAAAATTCATTTTAGACATAAATCTTAAGTTATCAATAACTAATCATAAATAAAGCTTTTTAAAGAAAGAATAAAATTTGCTTCCATCTTCTGCATGTTTTGAAAACACTAAATAAAAAAAATCATTTAACACATAAATCTAAAGTGATCAACAACAAATCAATTGATGGCCTTTTAAAATAAACAAAATAATTTGTGCTTCCACCTTTGTAAATTGTTTAAGAACCTTACTTTTAAAAAATCAAATTAAACACATATAACATTTAGAAAGTATTCAACAAGTAATCAACTGTAATGCCATTTGCATGTCTTAAAAATAAAGAAATCAAACTCTGTATGGACCATTAACCAAAAAAAACCATAAAAAACAAAAACACATAAATTAACAGTTTACAAAACCCATTAAGTAAAAAATAAAACAAATTTAACATAAATATTAAGAATACATAACATAATAAACACAACAAATGATTATAGGCAAACAGATTTACCAAATCATGTAAGAAAAAGGGTAATCTTTTATCACTAGTGGTTTTAAATTTTTTCTATTTAGTTAATAGAATAGAGACAATGAAATAATAAGAATGAAAGCCTGAAAAAAGATTGATCCATTTCTATAGAACTCAATAATATTTGAGAGACAGGGAGTAGAGAGGGTTATTAGAGTTTAGGGGCTACTAAAGTAAGTCAACTATAAGGGAATAAGGGTTTGGAAGTATGAATATAAAAGGGGAGTGGTAGCTAGGTTAGATAAATTAAGGTTAGGTTTTTATTTTAGTTGAAAGAAATTAAAGAATTGAGAGATAAGGAAGGGGGAGAGGTGATGGTGAAATGAGATGAGGGTTAGGGAAATTAGGGTTAAGGTTAGTTTATAATATGTATATACTAGAGTAAAACACATCATTTTGTGTTAAGAAAATTGAAAGTTCAGATGGGTCGGTAACATAACCATAACATTAACTTGTCCATCGATAATTGATACTATCCCACCCGACTTGACTGAAACACTCCCCACCTGAACCATCACCCACCTATTCTTTATTTTTAGTTCAATTTGGCCTGATATTTTTGAATCAATAAGGTCCTGCACACCCCTAGTCAAGTGGTAAAGAACTGATACATGGCGAGACCTGTGCTAAAAATAAAATAATTTAAATTGCCTTTTTTGCCCCAAAATACATGGGGAGTTATGAATTAGAGGGGAGGGTAGTTTGGGGAATTCACGAGCCTGCACTATATTATTCACTCTGTGGGCCTACACCAAGAATCATTTTCTATTTGTTTAGTTTTTCCTAAAGGGTGGGGTATAAGGATGTAGCTGTTATAGAATGAACTTACAATGACTTATAGTTTAGGCTTTTATTTCCTTCTGATATTGTTATCTCTCCTCTACCAATTTTGTCTTTACTTCACTTGATCCAATATTGATTATCCTTGTCGCACAAAGTGCATGTAACTCTTTTGATGGATATAATGCTAGGACATTAGTGTAATTCTCAACTATATAAATGAATTATTTTCTCCCTCAGCTACATTGAGTTGAGCTTCCTCCAATATCAAGTTATAAACTTTAACTTGGTATTAAAACTAAGAATGGCTAGCGCTTGTAAAGGAATAAGCGAGATAAAAGACTCCATAACTAAAAGAGATGCATCAGTTATCAAAGGAAGCAATAATACTGATGAGAAGAAAACCATCTCTAGTGAACAAGCTTTCACCAAAACTTTTAGCTTCATTAGAAATCCATTAGGATCTTATTATATGGTTAAACTGAACCATGACAACTATTTGTTATAGAAGAACATGGTGCTCCTAGTGATTAGAGGCAACATGTTAGAAGGATAGATTATTGGTTCAAAAGCATGCCTATATGAGTTTATTGAAACTAATGTTAAAGGTTTTAAAGAAGCAAAACTCAAGGAAAATCCTAGCTATAAAGGTTGGTTTGTTCATGACAAGATTCTTCTTGGTTGGTTATACAACTCCATTAATGTGGAAGTTATATAAGAGTTTATGGGTTTTGAGACATCAACGCAATTATAGGATGCAATGAAGGATTTGTTTGGAGTAAAAATCATATCTAATGTGGTTAATTACAAAACAGAGTTTTAGAAGATACAAAAGGGCCTCTTAAGATGAATGACTACTTAAAAGCCATGAAGAAATAAGTAGACAACTTAACTCTAGTTGGACATCTAGATTCTCTTGAAGATCTAATCTTACAGGTACTCACTAGTCTTGATTCTCATGAATATAATCCTATGGTATGTCAAATACAAGAGAAGGAAGGTATCACTTGTATTGAAATGCATGAAAAACTTCTAAGCTATGAAAAAAGACTTAAGCAAAAGAGTGCAGGAATCAGCACAATCAATTTAGGACAACCAATTACTAACTATTCAAATAGGGATGAAGTAATAGAGGAAACAACAATAGACAATCATAGAACCAAACTCAATAATATGGTGGCAACAAAATTGGTAGAAGGTAATAACTTAAGAGGCAATAGATCCTATAGAGGTAGATAAAGAAGGAATAGTTATAACAGTGGAAACTCTAGACTTATATATCAAGTGTTGGAAGCTTAGTCACATTACAACCTATTGCTTCTATCATTTCAATAATAATTACATAGGGATAAAGCCTATAGAACCAGCCAAGTGCATTCATTGCATCACTAGAGACTTTAAGTGATTAGGCATGGTATGCAAATGGTGGAGCTAGCAATCACAGAATAAATGATGTCAAGAATCTATAGTAGATGCATGATTACAATGGTAAAGAAATATTAATTATTATTAATGGTAAGAAACTTGATATACATCATACTAGAAATACTTATCGGATAAATGGTAATAACTAGAAACTATTGCTAAAAGACATCTTACATGTTCCCCAATTTAAGAAAAAGTATTGAGTGTATCACAATTAATTGCTTATAATAACATAACTGTTGAATTTGATTCTATTCATTGTTTTATTAAGGAAAAAATGATAACGGAGCTACTACTATAGGGGAAACTTAAAAAAGGACTATACCATATGGAATTGCCACCAATACTTTCAACCTTCAAGCCAACACAAACTCATCCAAACTCTATCTTATCAAGTCAGAGTCCTAGTTATAGTTTCTCTTTAAAACAAAACAAGTCTATTAAGTCTAGTGAGTCAAGTAAGTCTAATTTTCAAAAGGAGTTATGGCACATGAGACTTGGTCATCCTTTAAATAAAGTCCTAAAGATAGTAATGAAGTTTTATAAATCAATGAAATTCTTGATTTTTGTGATGCATGCCAATTTGGAAAATCCCATTTATTGCCATGTTCTTTATCATCTTCACATGTAATAAAACCTTTAAAACTTGTGCATTTTGATCTTTAGGGCCCATCTTACATCAATTCTAATTTTGGACACAAGTATTACATACAATTCATTAATAACTTTAGTAGATACACCTGAATATACCCATTGAAACTCAAATTTGGTGCCTTTTCTGCTTTCATTTAATTTAATCATAAGTTCTAATTTAACATAACTGAGTGTGTGTTTCTTGACTATAGTAACTTTTATAAAGGATATAAATGCCTCAATTCCACTGGTTGTATTTACATTTCTAGATATGTTTTTAATAAAAAGGATTTCCCTTTCACTCATGGTTTCTTACATACCAAAGCTCCTGAGTCTTAAACTATTATCCTACTCTCAACTCTCTCTTTTATACTATAACTTCTAGATGCTTCTCATTTGAACCATACACAACCCTCACTTAAACCTTCATCTGGTACAACTTCTAATGCTCCTCACTCCTCTATAGTAGTGTCAACACCAGCATCAGTTATGCCTTCTGCCTTAGCATTATCTCTAATTATTATAAGACTACCATTTAAAAAGGGGAATAGGTCCCATTTTGCTAATGACTCTATTACTGATGCAAATTCTAGTCCCTCATAGTGCTCTAGAAAAAATGAAGACAACAATAATGCTATTTCTGCTGCTTATAGATCATCTTGATCCACTAGGTCATCTAATTACTGTAAAAGAAAAAGACAGTATGCATAAGCCTAAGAAATTTCCATCAGACTTCAAACTTTTTATTTCTATAAGAATTGAACTAATCAAACCAATTAACATTAAGTAAGCACTGGACTCAACACATTGGGAACAAGTTGTGAAAGAAGAAACTATTACATTAAAGAAAAATGGTACTTAGACATTAGTCCTTTACTCACCATCATTCAACATAGTAGGAAACAAATGGGTTTTCAAGGTGAAATATGACATGTATAGTAAATTTAAAAAATGCAATGTGAGATTAGTAGCTAAAGGTTTCCTTCAAACTTATGGAGTTGATTTAGTGAAACCTTTAGCCTAATTATTAAAGCTTCAACAGTTCGAATGGTGCTAGCGATATTAATTTTGAGGAATTAGGAAATGAGATAGTCAGACATAAACAATTCCTTCTTGAATGAAGATTTACAGAAAGTTATTTATATGCATCAACCTGAGGGATTCAATGACATGCAAAAGCCTAATCATGCATGTAGATTAAAAAAGGCACTCCATGGGCTTAACTCTACAAGAAACTAACAATTTAGTGATAGATTTTTAAATGCTTAGCGATAGAGGTAGTTAGAGACAGATTTGTGACAAAAAATTTTCAGTCATTAAAATGCTTGTCGTTATTTTTTAGAATTCTAATTCCATCACTAAATTCAAAGATGGAATATGATTTCCATTATTAAATATATTGACGGAATCTTATTACCGTCACTAAATTCAATAATGAAATTATTAACGATGGAATCTATTTTCTGTTGCTAAATTTAATAAACTGAATTGATAGTTAATTTTACTAAATTTGGTGGCAAAATATGAATTCCATTGCTAAATTAGTAAAGAAATTGCTAAATTAGCGGAGAAATATGAATTACGTCACTAAATTTAGCAAGAAGGTAATAGATTTTATAATATTTAATTTTTATTTTATAATAATAATTTTAAAAAGTTAAAATAAAATATATAAAATATATAAAGTACACATTCATTGCAAAATAACCATAAATACAATACATTGTTGAAAAATAATCCTTACAAATAAATAATTGAAGTTCACTATTATATCTATGATAAACAAAAATTACAAATAATAAATAGTCCAAATATTCTAGTGTAAATATAAAAAACTATTAGTGCTTAATAGCAACTCTATGGTCAACATATCTTATATTTCTATAGCAAAAATCCATTTAGATGATAACTTCTATGTCATATTTTAATAAATGTTCTTTAAGTGATTGAATGGACACCTACAGAAAAAACCAAGGAAAAAAAAATAAATTAACACTCTTTAATCCTGAATTGCATGTAATAAGAATTCAATGATTAGCACAAAAATATGTTAAAATATTTTGAGAAAAATATCAACTAACTTACATTAAAAAATAGAGTTAAAGTAGAAGAAGTGAAAATGGAAAAGAATACCAACCCTTTGGTTGCAAAGAATGCCACATGTATCATCAATTCCCAATCATTAATGGTCATGCTGACAAATAAAAAAATAATTGATGGTATGTGTACCAAAACATTCGCAAGTGGTAAATAATAATAAGAATAAGAAAATTAAATAAGTCCAAGAATATCCAAGAAAAAGTGCAAAGTCAAAGTCGAGTATCTAATAACAACATTAGCGAAATAAGTTGAGAACTATTGCTGTTGTTAAACAAAGTAATGCAATTAAAAAAAGCATGATCTAAGACTTCTTAAAAAAATGAAATATCATGAATTTTGTGCTTCTTTCAAAGCATGAACATGCTTTCTCACTTCATGCATAAGAGAAGTGGCAAAATAGAACCTGTGCCGCTTGTAGTTGCAATTATAATTGGTCAGCTTGATGCTAACATTTGCACCTTTTGACAAAGACTGTCAACCTATATATGTCAAGAACCATATCAAAATTCATAATTTCTAATAGAGATATCTGTGCATTGAAAAAAAAATAATCTAGTAGAGAAACTCTACATTGCTTGTGTGTGTGTATATACATACATAAGAAATTTAAGGACAAAATAAAACCAAAGCAAATTTGATTTGTACTAATGAAATTTTGATCGCAGCTAACATTTAGCTTATATTTGGATTCCCAAGAAAAATCTAAGAGTACTTAATCTTAATGATATTCTAATTATGGTAGGAGTTCTAGATTTTGACTGTAGCAAATAATAGTTTCTTCCCCTTTCCTTAATGTTATCCTTAACAAAAGCTTGAATCTCATAACATAACATGGTGAAAATTTAATCCTGAACCTATTACTGACTCAATTTGAAGCCACCTATAAAATCTGATTGCTAAACCTTATTCTTGAACTAATAACAAATAGTTGACTTTCAAGCAAATGGAATGAGAACATGATAGCGGATGATAGTACTTCATCTTCAAACTAGGGCAGCCTCGATGACATAATAGAAGAAGTATAATAGATGATTAGGGTTAGAACTAGACAATAATTAGAGTAAACAACCTTTAAATTATTATTAGAATTGAAATTAAACAAAAAATACATCGAATAGAACTCTTAAGCACCCTTATTTATACTAGTTGGAGTAAATCCTAAAGCAATAAGGAAAACTAATAAAAGAAGAAAAAAAATAAGAAAATATAAAGCCTAATAGGATAAGAAAAATAAAAAAAATAATCCTAACTTGAGAAGGAAAACTAAATGTAATCCTTATTTGAAAATCCTAATATAAATTTCGATCCTAATTTGAATAGGAATTGGATGCACCTGCATTAATCTCCTCGGGTCAAAAAAAGACTCGGTTCTAATGAGTAAGCCTTAACAAATTCCTCATAAATAGCTGGATTAATTCATTTCAATTCATCTTCAGTAATCTATGTGCTGTCATTTACTAATTTGCCTAGCCATTTCAGTAAAATTCTCTTAAATTGATTTCCCCTTCTTAATATTGTTTCTTTAACATCTAATAAATCATGAATAACATCCAATTGTACTTTTTAATAGAGGATTAGGTTGCTCATAACATGTTTCTAGATCTAAGACTGAAACATTAAAGATTGGGCTGATTTGTAAATAATCTTTCTTACAAAAATGCATAAGCACTAAATCATGCTGCTTAAATTTTGAAGTTGCTATTGCTTATTTGCAGTAAAAGAGTAAGTTGTATTGCTAACCTTCAAGGCTGATTTCACCTTTTCTTTATGGTAAGAGTGCTAAGTCAAGAACATGTGTTGGTATTTATGGATTTTATCTTTCAAATACTGCAATGTATAACTCCCATTGTGTTTATCTACATAAGCAACATCCATATTGAATTGATCTAATGAAATTTCACTCACTTTTATGGTACATGATACTTTATAATTTACAACCAAATTTAGCTCCTTCATTGATTCTTTTAATATTGTTGTCTCTATATTTTCATAATTAACAAAAACATCATAAATTGTTTTCCTCCAATCTTTTGTTTCTTGTACTATAGGAATAAAAGCATTTTGAATGTCAAGACTCTCACTGGGGACAAAAATCAAGTTAATTCCTTCCTTTTCCTTGTTAAATTACTCATCATAAATTGGATTTTTGAAGTTGATTGGATCAACTTCATCTAAAAATTTTTCATAAAAAATGTGAAACAATTCTTTTGCTCCTCCTTTTAAATCAAGAGCATATAGTAATCACTATTCCAATCCACCCCGTGCTGTATGATTAGCAGCTCCAATGTAATGAAAAGGGTTCACATCCTTAAGTTCTTTGTCAACCTTAAAGTGTAGATTCTCAAGTTGTTTGTGGTCACCTTCTAGACTCTCTATGTGGGCTTCCACAGGTTCCTAACACTGTAAGGCTTGCATAGCCTAGGTCAAATCCTCTACCATCCTTCATAATTCAGCCAACTTAGTTTATTGGGGCTAATTTCCTTTGCCTTATCCTTGGCCAACCATTGGTTAGTGATGAAAAGGAGATAAAGTAATTTACATCTTTTTTAGCTTTGATACCACCTGACGTAGCAAAAAAAGTAGAATGGATGATTAGGGTTAGAATTAGAAAATAATTACAGTAAACAACCTCTAAATTATTATTAAAATTAAAATTAAATAAAAAATACATTGAATAGAACTCCTAGACACCCTTATTTATACTAATTGGAGTAAATCCTAAAGCAATAAGGAAAACTAATAAAAGAAGATAACTAAATGAGAAAATATAAAGCCTAATGGAATAAGGAAAACTGAAATATAATCCTAATATGAATTCCAATCCTAATTTGAATAGGAGTTGGATGTGCTTGCATCAGTCAAGCAACTGCCAACCATCATTACCACCTAATCTACCCTTCCTTTTTTTAAAATAGTTAATATATGAACCTAAGCTATCAAAGAGTCATTTTCCTATCTGGCAAAGTAAATTCCTCCTATTTCATTTACTTAAAAGCAATCTGCAATAGAAGGAAAATCATTAACAGTGAACACTTAAAAGTGTGTTTCACATATTTAAAAAAAATCCACTACATTGAAAGTTATGGCATAAAATAATCTTATTTTTAGAATATAATTAGAATTGATAAAGTTGAAAATTAAAGTACCTTGAATACACCTGAAACAAAATCAAAAACACTCGGCAATGCCCCTTCTTTGGTAAGAATCGACCCAAGTAAACCCTAAAAGAAAAGCATAAAACAAGCAAATATTTGAAATTTAACACAAAAAAAGAACTTGAAGTCATTAGTAAGCTAAAATAATGACTTATAGAATGAAGCTTATCATATCCAATAACTTTTATGAAAAATAATTTACCCTCGGGTTTAAGATACCATTATAATTAGCTGGAAAAAAAGCTCAAATTTACAACTATGAAAAGCAAAAAAAAGGAAAAATAGGAGAAATTTAATAAACTTGCCTCGACGAGAATGGTTAACTTATTAAGAGGAAGAGCCATAGCGAGTCTAGTGTGAATGAGTGAGTGAGTGAACAAGTGAGTGATAATGACAACAAAAACAATAATGAAATAAAAATAACAAAAATAATAATGAAAAAAATATGATAGCTATATTGATCTATATAGCCATTATGGACTATCTACCATAGTTGTTGGTTAAAACAGTTAAGGGAGCAATAAAAATTAAGAGAACAAGAAGCCATGAGAGGATAATGATGAGTATGTAGGTGGTCCATACCACAATCATCTTCGTTGGACATGGCTGACGACGAGGAGGAAGGACGGCTGGATGGTCAAATGAGGGCAATAGAGGGTAAGGTGGGGGTGGGAGGCAGTTGCTGAAGGACTACAAAGAAAATAAAATGAATGAGATAGGCTAAGTGAAAGGAGTGATTTTAGGGGATTAGGTTACATTCAAACTCTATAGTTTTGAGTAAAACTACATTGTATTGTGAAAACAACATGGATAAATTATTTATTTATGATATTAAAATGATATATTTTTTATGACAAAATAATTTAAATTAAAATATAATTTATAATTTAATTATGTATCTATTTTGATAATAATTTTAATCCATGATTTATTTATTTAATACTAAATTAATATTATACAATAATACTAAATTGTTTTATAGTATTAAGATAAAGTAATTTTAGCTTAGGACTAACTATGTAATTGAATAATTGTATAATAAAATTAAATTATAAATTAAAATTTAAGATTCAATAACAATTTTAATTAGGTTATGTTTATTTTATGCTAAATTACTATTATTTAATAATAATTTACCATAATTTTTTAAATGATAATTACTTAATATTTGTGCTAATTCACATCAAAATTAAGCATTATTGTTAAATTAAATTGTCATAAACTTTTTGTTTTAAGTTACAAAGATTACAGGTGACTCACTCATTTAATAAAAATTATTTGATACAATGTCAATATGAAATAATAATTTAAAAATACTATTTTTCTAAAAAAATAATATTACTTTTTAGGAATAAAATAAATATTAATTAATTTTTTAATAGCTATATATCATAATTGAATTAAATGAATAAAATTTTCAAATTCAGCATTTAGCAACGGAAATAAATTCAATTGCTAAATTAGTAAGAGAATCAAATTCCCATTGCTAAATTAGCAATGGAATTTATTTAGCGATGAGATTGCTATTCCATAGCTAATTTAGTGATGAATTTTCTTTTCTGTTGCTAAATTAAATCTATTTTTTTCAAAACATTTGTTCGCTAAGGTTATAATTTCATTGTTAATCCATTGCTATTTTGTGATGGCTAAATTATTTCACTATATTTCATTGCTAAATTAGCAGTTTCTTGTAATGTAAGTAAGCTCCAAGAGCTTGATTCGATAGGATGAAGTTGACACTATTAAATTGGGGGTTTAAGAACTCAAAGTATGATTCATCGCTCTTCTTTCTTGTCAGTAATAGTTAAGTAACTTTGGTATTTATATAGATAATATTATTATAACTAGAAGTAATGCAATGTCCTTACAAAAATTTGTTGAGAGTTGGCATGGAAAATACTAAACCATGTCCAACCCCCTATTGTAATTAGGAAACCATTAAATGCTATAGATGGTGAATTAATGAAGAATCCAACTCTCTATAAAATCACAATTTAGGCATTACAATATACTATGCATATAAGACATGATCTATCCTTTAACATCAACAAATTAAGTCAATTCCTTTAAAGTACCAATGACAAACACTTGTAGGTAGTCAAAATAGTTCTCAATTATTTGAAAAGGACAATGAATATGAGGCTCCATATCAAATATAGCTTAAGAATATCTCTATAAGGATTCTTAGATTTAGACTAGGCTTGCTTCCTTTAAGAAAGAAGATCAATTGTAGGGTATTATGTTTTCTTTGGAGATAATCTTATCTCTTGGAGTTCTAAAAAGTAGCACGTTGTAGCAAGATCAAGTATTGAGTCCGAATACAAAGCCTTTGCTTAAGTGTCATATGAAATAACATAGCTTGAATCACTCTTAAGTGAACTCAGTTTCCCTCTACTAAGTGTATTAGTGGCATAGTGTGATAATTTGAGTGCAAGTACACTTGCAGTAAACCCAGTTTATCATACTAGAACTAAGCATATATAAGTGGATGTTCACTTTGTTCGTGACAAGGTTTTGGGAAAGAAACTTAAAGTTTAATATATGTCATCCCATGATTAGATAACAAGCTATCTAATAAAGCCATTTATCATACTTAATATTTCATTTCTTAAGAGACAAACTTGGAGTTATTAAGAATCCTCTTCCACTACCAAGTTTGAACAAGGATATTAGAGAACGAACTTGCAATGACTTGTAGTTTAGGCTTTTATTTCATTCTTGTATAGCTATCTCTCCTTTACCAATTTTGTCTTTACTTTATTTGATCCAATGTTAATTATTCTTGTTGTACAAAGTAACATGTAACTCTTTTGATGGACAAGATGCTATGGCATCAGTGTAATTCTTAAATATATATATATATATATACATAATGTTCTCTCCCTTAACTATATTGAGCTGAGTTACCTCTAATATCAAGTTATAAACTTTAATTGCAACTGTCACCCCTTAAGGCTTTAAAGAAAGTTATATGATTAGATACAATCTATCCAAATAGAATTTATTATTATGTAATCTAAAAACTAATTTACCCTTTTTAGTGGAAAAGTAAAAGAACGATGTGTTCAATTAACCTTGTATGCATCATAATTAAAATTTTAAAGCCAATGTAATTTATTTCTTAGAGAAAAGGTAACTCAATTTAAAACAAGTTATGTCCTATTGTTTTATAGTTCTATTTTCTTCCATGCCTGTTAAAAAATAACTAATTAAAGAATTGAAAAACGTTTTGTGAAATAAAGCATAGAGATATTGTTATGGAGTGGTTGTTTAGCTTTGATAGTTATAAGGATTCATGGAATGTAAAAGAACACTTTCTTAATGTTTTTGTGGTTAATAAAGATAGGAATGGAGGTGAAGTTAACGAAGTTAATTCTTATAATATTAAGAAAATAAATTTTAATAAACTTATTATAGAGGTAGAGGTAGGTCCTCAACTAGGTATGGCTTCCAAATTTAGATAAATTGTTCGAGACTTCCTAAGAGCACACTAAGTTTAAGGGATTTTACATTGCTAAAAGATGTGCTCATAAGAGTAAAGATAGTGTAAGAAAATATCAAACAATTAGTTATGATAAAGGTAGAAAGTTAGAACTTAGGATAAAATAAAAAAGTTTAGGATGCCCAGCTCATTAAAATGCAATTCTTAGAGATGACATATAGGTTGTTAGCTCAATGAAACATAATCACAACCATAATTTGAATCCTTTAATGAGTAGGCCAATGATTGTCCATAGGAGGTTGGCTCTAACACTTCAAAGAACACTTATTGTTCATGATATTTTAGGACTTTAGAACTTATAGAAGCATTAGTTACATGTACAAACTAATAGTCCATAAATTAAGATGCTTGGCAAGGGATTGTAAGAGATATAAAAGTTAAGGCTTGGTGAAAGAGATGTAGAAGTTATTAGAAAACTTTTTATAACAATGTAATAGAAAGATGGAGATTTTTTTATTTAATAGATATTAATGATGAAGGTCATATGAGAAATGTGTTATGAATTCATCCTAAAGGTAAAACTACTTATCATGGTTTTCATGATGTTATATCTTTTGACAAAACTTACCTTATCAATAGCTACAAGATGCCTCTTGCTATATTTATTGGTGTGAACCATCATGATCAGTCAATGTTGATGAGGTGTGCTTTATTGGCAAACAGGAGTGTTGAATCATTTAAATGATTGTTCTCTTTATTGCACGTGGCAATGGGTAATGTTTATCCTGATGCCATTCTTATCGATCAGTATGAGAGCATCAAGACAACTGTTAGGGAACTTATGTCAAATATCATTCACCATTTTTGTATATGGCATGTAATTAATCTGTAAGGTACCATAAAAGTTTAAACACATTAATAGTTTTGTTTCAACTCATCTAGTTGAGTGCGGGTATTAAACCCCATATTTTCTTAATATAATTAGGCTTTTTTATCCCTAATTGAAGTGCTCCCAACTAACCATAAAGAATTGGCTAGTTTTTATTCCTTCCACTTTAGTCTATCATCAAAGTTTTACAATGTCAGCAAGGTACATGGGGTAATTTTTAGTCATTATTCATCAGTCTACCTTTATTGCCTTAAAGTAGAGTTCGATATCAAGTAAGAAATTATCAACGATAGTTGAGTCTTGAGCTCCTTTGAAAGTTGTTGGCTCAGGAATTTTAATTCTTCCTAATGACATGACTTTAATGCCATCCTTGTTGGCTAATTCCTGTACTTTTCCACTAACTATTTGTACCTTTTGGAGCAGATGTAGGATAGCATCATTTGCATCTTTGGTTAAACATCAAGAGCTTCACTAAGACTCTTATAGTCCTGGCCAATATCACTAGGAAATTTCTTTATAATCTTTATATGAGGCACTAAGTTCTTTCTCTTAACTCATTTCCATCACCACTCCCCAAAGAGTCTACATAAGAAGGGGCCTTAAGCTCTATTGGCCAACCCTCATGAGAAAATAACCTAGCTAAGAATGGCTTAAAGGCATTAATTTTCTTCAAAATATTCTCAATC
Organism: Mallotus nudiflorus; assembly: GCA_947683625.1. Classification (NCBI taxonomy): domain Eukaryota; kingdom Viridiplantae; phylum Streptophyta; class Magnoliopsida; order Malpighiales; family Euphorbiaceae; genus Mallotus; species Mallotus nudiflorus. The sequence goes on from CANTUR010000121.1 coordinate 157,363, forward strand.
ACATCAGCTTTTGCTACCACAACATTAAGCAATTTAATTTTACTCAAGACATTCTATAAAAGCTCACATTGGTTACCATAAACTCAAGTGTCTTTACTCTTTTCTCAAGAGCCTTAATGCATGCTTGTTTTGAATTGTTAACTTTAGCTATACAGCCGTAATAGAAAAGCAAGGTATGCATTGATACCAAATGTCACGGGCCCTTCAAAAGCTTCACATAAAGGATCTCTAAAAGGATTTACACTTTTCAATTAGGTTCTCAAAGAAAACATCACAATTAAGTCCTTTAAAAAACTAATCAAAATCTTTTGAAAATGTATTTAGACTTTTGTGGTTTCAAACTTCAAGTATTGAAGACTTATTTATAATATTTTCATCATTGGAGTCCTCTATCACACCCACACTCAAATGTCCCAAAATTGGGTGCTTATAATACTCATTCATTGTGCCTCATGTATATTATGATTATGCTTGTTCCTATTGCTATGTTTATACCTATGTGGCCTAATGCTTTGGCGCATATGTTATGACCCTTATGCTAATTTATTCTTTTTATGCAATAAAATATTTATTTTTCCTTATGGCTAGCTTTTAGACTCACTTATAAATTAAAATATGTAGATTTAGCCCATTTAATTAAAATAAATGTAGATTAGACTAACTTAAGGATTGTGAATTTAAATAAATGCATTGTTTACTTGTATTTTTCATGACTAGTTTACCTGGAGTTAATTGTTTAAATAAGGATTTATATGAAATTACATAAAAATAGTAGGTATGATAGTAATTCATAAAGTAATTCAAAATGAACACAAGACTGAAAAAGGTAAGTATTCTGTATTTAGAATCTCCTGGTTGTGGCGCTAGCTTTCTTTTAGAGAATCGAGTACCACTATTTTCAATTTGTCCTAGTTATTACCCTGGGTGGTGACTCCTCATCTCCACGCCATGTTTTTATGATAGTGGTTAGTGTGTTTTCTAGAGCCCTGAGCTTAAACAGTGTTGCAGTTGCTAAAATCTTAGGCACGCGCTAAACCCCACCATTTACAGTGGCGACTCCATTGGGGATAAGAGATATTGATTCCATTTGTGTTCTTAGAATTATTTTATTAATTATTACTTTATTCTTGCATTCATTTTGCAAATCCCTATTAACCAATGTCATTGGTTTATGGTTCCATGATTCCACTAGCTTCATGGGATTATAAATTGGCTAACCATCACTCTTAGCCTTAACTCAGTTCAAGAGAGATTACTAAACTCCTTTAACTAAAGTCTATAACCTAAGTCCTAAAAGGGGGGTAGTCTTCTCTTGAGTTTGCAATGGATGTCAGGCCCCTCTGATATTGGCCTGTAACTCATCTTAAACGAGGGCATCTTGCTAAGGGAACCTTAACTTTTCCACCGGACTCAGCTTATGTAGAGGCCTAGTAACTTCCCCTCGGATTACCCAAATTGCTTATGAATGTTGCCATGAGGTATTTCTATCTATAAAGGCCTAAGCCCATACTTTAGAAGCCTATTTAGGTTAATAAATATTGGGCTAATCTTTTATACCTAGAAATATTATTTCTATATTTTGAGAGATTTGGCATGCACATCGATTCTTGATATCCCTTACTGATATTAAGGCTAAAACAAAAAATCCTAGGAAAAGTGACTCATCATTGAACTCATGTGTAAGAGGAATAAGGTTAGAAGGATGTATATACACTTGACTTGTTATTTATGCACTTGATTGTTACTTGTTACTTATTGTATAGCATGTGCATTATGCATACATGCACACATGCATTTCATGCATTATACTAACACTTTCTTTTATAGCCATCATAGATTTATTTGGATCTTCTTATGTTTGGAAATAAAGTAATGGTAGATTAGTGAGAACTAATTTGAGTCCAAAATCAACAGCTAAAGAGATCCTTTGCAGTTTAGAAAAGAGCCCTAATAGAAGAGATGGAATAATAAGGAGAAAACTGGACCCTATAAGACATTAAGGGAGCTTTGATGGATGACATGAGAGCAATGATGCATGATAAACTAAGATAAGCTCTGGCTGAACTAACACCATCACCTATTACTCCACGTCTAGTGGTGGCCAATCCACCTATTATAGGTGCACCACCTGTTAACAATGACAATGCTGGAAGGAAACCTTTAAATGCTACTAGGAATGTACCTGCTATAGAAATGAAATTAGAGGATATTAAGAACTACACAAGAAGGGAATCCTTTGAAGCAGATGAAAGCACTAACTAAGAAGATGTCCAAAATGGAAGAATTGATGAGAGGATAGGGCATCGGATATTTTTTTAATTTTTATGATGTGACATAATTTAAGGAAGATAAGTTGCCTGATAAGTTCAAGATGTCATAACTGCAGAAGTTTGATGGTACTGAAGACCCAAGGATCCACCTTAGTAAATATATAACTACTATTAGCACCACTAAGGATCCTTTATTTATAGTTACCAAGTTATTTATACTATCCTTGGAGGGTATGGCTATTAATTGGTATCATGGGATAGAGGAGTTTATCTGAGCTAACTGGAGATAATTGTGTCTTGATTTTCTGAAACAATATAACCATAATACCAAACTTGAAATTTCTATTAGGGATTTAAAATTGACAAAGTAGAAGCCTAATGAATCATTTTTTAATTTTCTGAATAGATTCATGAATAAGGCAGGATTAATGAAAAAGAAGCTAGTTGAAAAGGATTAGGTTAGGATAATTGTTCAAAATGTGTCACCTAATTTGGTTAAAAGGTTGCAAATGATGAACCCTAAGACATTTATAGACCTTTATGATGATGGTTGCAAGCTGAGGAGATTGAAAGTGAGGAAAAGAAGATTGCTAATAGCACTAGAGCAAGAAACTACCTAATTAGGGGCACATAGCAAGGAAGCACTAGCCAGATTGTGGAAGTGCATGATGTTCAACAATAAGGTATAAACACCCAATTTTAGGATAATGAAGTATGGATGTGATAGGGGACTCCACTGATGAAAATGGTATAAATAGGTCTTTAACATCTGAATTTTGAAACCTCAAAAGTCTAAATGCATTTGCAAAAAGAGTTTGATTGGTTTTTTTAGGATTTAATTATAATATTTTTAAGACCTAATTGAAAAATTTAAATTCTTTTAGGTTTTTTTTGTAATTTAAAAAAAGGGATTGAAATTGTGTAATTCTGATCAAAATTACATAATTTTGACTGGAATTACATAATTTCGACGGGAATTACACAATTTTGGTCAGAATTATACATTTTTCATCCATTTTTTGTATTTTTATAGAAACTAAAAAATATGTTTCCTAAATTTTAATTGGCTAAAAATTTTCTTAAATTTATTTTTTAGATTTAGCTGGATTTTCAGGAAATAAAATCCTTTTAAAATTGAAACTCTTCAATATGTGATAAGCTAGGTTTTTTTTTAGGTTTTTCTATAAAAACCTAGCTAAAGTTTTTTTGTGGGGGGACTCTCTCTTTTTTCCTTCAATTATAAAAATATTCTTTGTTATTTATTTCATTTGAAGAAAAGAGCAATAGGAGAGGAAAGAATAACAAGTTATTGAATACCTATTTAACAAATAAATAGTGATCTTACTAGTACGAGGGGCCAACCCACGCTGCGTCCATAATCATCATCTCCTTCTTTATTTTCTATTATTTTTATTTTATTATTTTGTTTCTATTGAATTTTAGCTTTACTTAATTTTTATTGTTATTTTGTTTATTCACAAACTATTTTTTTTGTTGTTGGTGATTATGGAGTGGAGAGGATCACTTGATGAGTTTACTCAAAGAATAAAATTCATAAAAGTCCATGGAATGCCATAGATTGAATCTTGTATCTAAATATAGTTTCTAAGTTTTTTATTTGTTTATTATTGTTTTAAATCTTTTATTTATTTTTAGGATTGTATTAATTGTTATTTTGATTATTATTTTCAATTGCTCTTTGTAATAGCCCCAATAGTGGGAATAATGAAATTATGTGTGTGTTTTATTTTAATTAATCGATTAGTAAAATTAGGGTTTTCAATTGGGTAATTCATTAAAATTAATGTCTATAGAGAGAATTAGGGTTTTTTTAATAAAATTTATGTTTTTGTGTATATTAGGCTTTTAATCAACTTAAATAAATTTAGGTTTAGATTTTAATTAATTGAAATGCATCTTAGGCCCATAATTAATTAGACTGAGGATAGATATAACTTAGGCCCACTTAGTTAATTTAGACATAAGCCCACCTAATTTAATTAATTTAGACTTAGCCCATTTAAATTCAAGCCTTTTTCATCATTTGTAGACTTAAGATCATTTTAGAATTAAAACATGTAGAATTAGGCCCATTAATTTAAATACTTCATAATTTGTATATTTAAGCTCATTTTTAGAATTAAAATAAATAGACTTAGGTTCATTAAAAATGAATAGGAATTAGGCCCATTAGTCTTTAAGCTCATTTGTACATTAAAACATGTAGATTTAGGCCATTTAATTAAAATCAATATGGATTAGACTAACTTAGGGATTATGAATTTAAATGAGTGCATTATTGGCATGTATTTTTCATTACTGGTTTGCTTGGAGTTAATTGTTTGAATAAGGGTTTATAAGAAATTGCATGTAAATAGAGGATAAGATAGTAATTCATAAAGTAATTTAAAATGAACATAAGATTGAAAGAAGTTATTATTCCATACCCAGAATCTCCTGGTTATGGTGTTTGCTATCTTTCAGAGAATTGAGTACCACCATTTTTTGATTTATCCCAGTTATTACTTTAAGTGGAGACTCCTAATCTCCATGCCATGTCTTTGTGATAGTGGCTAGTCTGTTCTCTAGAGCCCTGAGCTCAAATAGTATCATGGTTGCTAAAATCTTAGGCGCATGCTAAACCCCGCCATTTACACAAACCAACCTTTGTCAAAAATCCTAGAGCACCTAACACAAAAGGGCTTACTTTAACCAGTACTCAATCTAAACCTAAATAGCCTAGGCTATAACCTAAATAAGCACTGCAAATTCCATCAAAACCTCTAACACTCCATAGATAACTACATTCACTTTAAACATGAAATCCAAAACCTTATCAACTCCAAAAAGATCAAAGACCCTAAAAAACTAAGCACCAGAAATAATCCTTTCCTAAACTACTGAAATGTACTACCCCTAGCTACTATAATGATCAACTCAGGAGTTAATGAGGAATAAGTGCTAAGCTCCTTTGAGGACCTATACCTTAAAACCAATGAGAAATATCCTAATGCCCTTAAAGATGTGGGAAGAGTAGAAGACTTATGGGGTCAGCCTTCAAGCAAGTTTAACTATAAGGTGTTTTGCACTAAACCACCTTTTTTTGACATACCCTTCTAGTCGATTGTGCCTACAGGATGGGGTGATGAGTTTAATGATGAGAAGTAAGACAAGAAAGAAAAATGCATATTTAAGGTATAGAAAGATGAAGTCATGGAGACAGTTGGCAAAAAGATACAAGAATAGTTTTTATGTCAACCGCCTAAAGGACCATCACTGTGAGACTTAGCATCCCTAGCAACTAGAATAGGAAATAAATTTTCTTGTTGTCTTATTTGAATAAAATTTTAGTTTTTTTAGAACTTGTTTTGTTTTAGTGATTGATGATAGGAATTCTGATCATGCTTACATATATATTGTCATCCTAATGGTATTGTGCATTGTGCATTGTGATATTGATAGTATATTCATGTTTGACATAAATTCAATTCAATTAGATTCATTCAGTATGGGCATAAATGCAAATTCAAAGAACATTCGTATATCACATGATGTAACTTTTAAGGATAGGAAATTTATGAGAAAGGAAAAGTGAAAACAAAAAAGAGAAAGAAAAAAGGACAATCAGGTAAAAATGAGAGACAAACATTATGTTAGAAAATCTAAAAGGACTAATTGGTAACATGAGTTGTATCATGTGATATAATGAATGCTCTCATTTTTGCCTAAATGAATGAGTACAATTGAATTTAAAATTTTTGTTCAAATATCGCATATTCGTCTTTATCATACTACATAAGCATCAAAATGGAAAGACAATACATAATGAAAGATAAAATTAGAGCTATGAGAACATTATTCTAGTTATGTTTTCTATTTTATCACCTTTTATGATTTTATTTGTAAGTCTAGTGTCCCTTTATACCTAGGGAATTTAAGTGGCTCCATGACTCACGTTGCAACCCATACCTTATAACTATCATCAATCATTATGTCAGCATCGAGCCTTATATCCAGCTCAAGAGTTCTTTGAAGAGCAAGTCTAATTCATTTTAGCTTCAAGAACTCTCTTCAGTTAGTTCACCCACTCTTCTACATCTTCAATGCATGAGATTACAACTAATAAGGTTAGTCAGTCAAAGGATTAACAATAGTAATGAATGAACTAGGTCTCTTATACATGAAAATGAAAAAAAAAGACTACTAGAAAAGCATGAATGAATCCAGAATGAAGCTATGGGCAAAATGTAACTCGAGGGACAACTCAGGGGCAAAATGGTAAATACAATACTGGAGCTTCAAAGTTAGTAAAAGAGATCTCGGGATAGAAATAAGTAACTACAAGCATACAAATGCATCAATTATCATACAATAAAAGCAGTAACAAAAAGAAATGTTCAAGAGTGCATCAGTCAATCACAAGCTCCAGTGTAAAGCTATAGACCCCACTTGCTAGCCTGGTCATTAATCCAATGAACTATATAAAAAGCTTTGACATTAGAAGCATTAACAATGAAGCATTTAATGCTCAAACCTACTAGCTGTTGATAAAGCACATCATGCTTACACTCCAAGATTAGCAACTTAGCTTTGTTCTAAATAGGAGACCTATTAGGATCATGCATGTCATACATAACATGCATACACTTGCATACATTTGTTGTGAAATACTTGCTTTGCATAATAAAGTCTTTAAGCCTAGGTGAGATTGTGCAAATATGTTGCTACTAACATTCAAAATTACTGTTGTAAAAGTGCAGAAAGGTAGTCAAAATGTTTACATATTAGGGAAAATGGTAACACTATCAAGGTGAACTTAATACTCAACAAGATTTTAACATCAGAAGCCGAATAAATCATGGGCCCATCTAATAAGGGAATATCATCGATCGTGACACTTACAAAAGCATCATCCTGGTGACCTTAAAAGGCTGGATAGGATGTTCAATCTCCTCAGACTCAAACATCCATCTCCACAGCCTCATCTAAAGCATCATTTGGAATATCTCTCCACAATAGTTAGACTCGTGTACGGTATGGAATATGGTGACGAGAAGGTCTAAGATGTCAACAATACATTTGTCAGCTTATAAAAGTGAAAAATGTGCTCAAAACTCAAAATGAATGCACTTTGGAAAATTATTTGACCACAAAATAAGATCTTTAACTCCTTAAACTTTTTTGCAAGAGATATCAAGAAGAGGAATGAAGCCCTCTACCATAGCATTAATGGAATATCATAAATACAAATGCAGCCCAAAGCCATAACTTCATTGATGGAGTACCATGACCTTTGTGATCAAAGACATCATCATCATAATCAAAAGGGAAAAAAAGAATAAAGAAAGGGAAAAGAACCAATACATCAATAAGAATGGGCAAGATAGCAAATGCCAAACACTTATTGAGATAATAAAAAGAAGTAATAGAACTCTATTTCCTTAGATTCTATAACCTAATAATAAAATCCATAAATTGAAAGTAAATTCATCCACTTCACGAGATCATGTGTGAAAATTTATCTCATGAACTTTGATCTTAATGGTTTTTTTATTTATTAGCCTCGTAGAATTCAGATATTTAGTTAACAACTTTATGTTAAGAGGTTATAAAGTCTAATAAATCTGATGCTTGCTATACACCCAAATAAAGGGAAGAATACGCAAAGACAAAATCTATGGACATGAAGCATAAATGTCTTGAATTTTATAGTATCATTTTAGTCTTTCGAATGATAAATGTGCATATAATCTACTCTAGTACTAAAAAATGAGTACAAGTACAAATCCCTTGACGGTATCCACACTAAGTAATATGAGAAAGGTAGGGAATACTAAAAGGAGAATCAAAGTAAAAGCAAGCATAATTTATGCTAATGCTCAAAGATGAGTAAGAGTATCAACAAGAAACCTTTGGTGGTATTGACACTGAGTAATATAAGAAAGGTGGGGGAATAATAAAAGAGGACCACGTCAAAAGCTACTCTATTTACTCCAATGCTCTGTAAGAGTAAGAGTATCTGAAGGACCTTCCCAATGGTATCCACACTGAGTATTATGAGAAATGTGGGGGGATACTCTGATAAGGAAGAAAATCATAAAAATAATTTAAAGGCTATTTTGATACTCAGAAATTGAACTGTTTATGCTTAATTTCTATAAGTTTTATTTAGCAAATTCTCCCTAAAATTAGGTATGAAAGTAAGCTCTTCATTTGGTAAAAATATGCTCCTAGTATAAGATGGTTAATGATGCCTCTAACCTTTGCAAATGGTAAATAAATGGTAGTCATGAAAAAAAAATAGTGAGATTCATTGAGTGCATGCTATCTCATGAAAAAGATGAATTTTCTCATAAATTTTCAACATTATAATGTACTTTTGTACATTCATCATGATTGAAACTAAGTTCAATAAGTCTATAAGAATTGTAAATGCAGAAGAAAGTGCACCTAACTTGTAGAGTTGGTTAACATAACAAAATTGAAATTTGTCAGCAGAGAAATTCTAATAAGTTAATATAGCAAACTTCAAAGTCAGTCGGCAAAAATTCTAATCAGTCAGCACAAAGAATTCAAAGCATTCAACTTAAATAACAAAAGATAAAAATCATGAGTAGTTATGGACTGCAGTAATAAGAGCGAGTAATGAAAGGGTTGCAGTTAGTCAAAATCATCAACAAGTAATGAAAGGATTGCAGCTAATCGCGAGCAATTATGGACTGTAGCATTATAAAAGCGAGCAATGAAAAGATTACAAGAAATTATGAATTATAGCATCAAAAGTGAGTAATGAAAGGGTTGCAGTTAATTAAAATTAGCCAATAGTTATGGAATGTAGCATCAAAGTACAACAATGGAGAGGTTATAGCTAATCATGAGTAGTTATGGACTGTAGCATTAAAAGTGAGCAATGGAAGGGTTACAGCTAATCATGAGTTATTATGAACTAAAGCATCAAAGGTGAGCAATGGAAGGGTTACAGCTAATTATGAGCAATTATGGATTACAGCATTATCGATGAGCAATGAAAGGGTTGCAGCTAATTATAAGCAGTTATGGAATGTAGTATCAAAGGCGATCAATGGAAGGGTTATAGCTAATTGCGAGCAATTATGGATTATAACATTATCAGCAAGCAATGAAATGGTTGCAATTAATCGCGAGCAGTTATGGATTGTAGCATCAAAGGTGAGCAATGGAAGGGTTACAACTAATCATAAGCAATTATGGATTACAGCATTGTCAATGAGTAATGAAAGGGTTGTAGCTAATCGTGAGCAATTATGGATTGTAGCATCAATGGTAAGCAATGAAAGGGTTGTAGCTAAACTGTGAAGAGTTATGGACTGTAGCATCAAGGGCTAGTAATAAAAGGGTTGTAGCTAATAAAAATTATGAGCAATTATGGATTATAGTGTCAAGAGCAAGCAAAGAAAGGGCTACAATTGATTAAAATCATTAGTGAACAAGGAAAAGAATACAGGTAATCAAAAGCCTTAAACAGTTATGGACTGCAAAATCAAAAGGTGAACAATAAGAGGGTTGTAGCTGATTAAAGCTAGTAAGCAATGAAAGGTTGCAGCTAATCAAAATCACTGATAAGCATTGAAAGGATTGAAACAAAATTAAAAGTCATGAGTAGTTACAGACTACAGCGTCAAAGGTGGACAATGAAAGAGTTATAGCTGTTAAAAACTTGCTAGTAACTATATATATTGTAGAAATGACAAAAGCAACATCACACAATTCAGTGTTATAGACAAAAGCTCTATAACATGACAGGTCAGTATCCTAACTCTTTACTTAGAAATTGTGTGCTTATTTGCTTTGCCATATTTTATCAAGCAAACAGCGACAAAGGGGGGTAACTGTAAGCACCCACTTTTAGGATAGTTGAGTATGGGTGCGATAAAGGACTCTAATGATAAAAATATTATAAATAAGTCTTTAATACTTGAAGTTTGAAACCTCAAAAGTCTAAATGCATTTTCAAAAGAGTTTAATTGGTTTTCTAACGGATTTAATTGTGATGTTTTCTTTAAGAACCTAACTATATAATTGTGGTTGGAATTAAACATTTTTCATTTGTTTTTTCATTTTATAGTAAAAAAAAATTTTTTTATGAATTTTGATTGGTAAAAAATTTGATAAATCCTTTTTTTAGGATTTATCTAAAATTTTCAAGAAATCAAAAGTCCTTTTAAAATCAAAACTCAATCAATGTGAAGAGGGGAAGTCATAATATGATCCATCTTTTAGCTAGGGTTTTCTATATAAACCTAGCTCAAACTCTCCTAAAGGGCGCTCTTTTTCGGAACCTTTTTGGAGGCTCATGTAGTGTTCAATTAGAAAGATTTTCTTGTGAAGTATTTATTCTTTGAGGAAGAAGCAATAGACTTTTGGAAAGAGAACATCAAGCATTGAAGACCCATTTAAAAACTATAACGATTTATACTAGGCTGAGGAGCAAATCAAAACTACATCCATACCATCATCTCCTCTCTTACTTTCTTCTATTCTTTATTTAGTTATTTTGGTTCTATTTAATTTTTAACTATATTTAATTTTTATTGTTATTTTGTTTATTCACTAATCATTGTTTATTTTTGTGTTTGTGCCGGTGATTATGGAGAGAGTTACATAATGAGTTCAGTTAGAGAACAAAATCCATAAAGATGCATGGAATGCCATGGATTGAATTTTGTAGTCGAATATAGTTTCTAGAGTTTATTTATTTATTATGATTTTGTTGGTTATTTTATTTTATATTTTATATTTAATTTTTTCATGGTTGTATTAATTTTTATTTTCTTATTATTTTCAGTAAATCATTGTAATAGCCCTAGTAGTGGAAATTATGAAATCCTGTGTGTGATTGTATGTTTATTTTAATTAACTAGGTATTAAAACTAGGATTTTAATTGGGTGATTAATTAAAATTAATGGCTATAGAGATAATTAGAATTTTTAATAAAAATTGAATTAAATTTAAGCAGATAAAATTACGGTTTCTTGTTAATTATTTTATTTATTAGTAATTTGTGGTTTAAGGTCTCTTTAACTAAATTAGATTTTTAAGAAGAAATAAGTTAATAGATTGTTTGATATTTTATTTGATTGTTTTTGGTATCTTTTCTTTTTTTTTTTTAGATTTTTGGGCTTGTTTATTTATTTTTATGCATTTTGGGCCTTAAGCTCAAGTTAGACTTTAACCTATATAATTAATTTTAGGCTGAGATAGTTCTTTTTTGCCCACCTTTTAATTAGCTCTTCTCATTTAATAGGCTATTAATTGATTAGGTACAGATTTTAATTAATTAAAATGTATTTTAGACCCATAATTAATTAAAAATTCAGTTAGAGATAACTTAAGCTCATTTAGTTAATTAGATTTAGGCCCACTTAAGTTAATTAAAATTAATTTAGACTTAGTATTTTTCATAAGTTGTATATTTAAGATCAATCTAGAATTAAAATATCTAGAATTATGCCCACTAATTTAAATAGTTCATAATTTGTAGATTTAGGCCCATCTTTTAGAATTAAAATAAATAGACCCAAGTTTACTTAATTAAAATTAAATAGGAATTAGGCCCATTAGCTTTTAGACTCATTTGTAAATTAAAATATGTAGATTTAACTGATTTAATTAAAATCAAATCAAATTAGAATAATTTAGGGATTATGAATTTAAATGAAAGCATTGTTTACATATATTTTTCATTAGTAGTTTTTGCCTAGAGTTAATTATTTAAATAAGGGTTTATATGAAATTACATGTAAATAGAGGGTAAGATAGTAATTCATAAAGCAATTCTAAATGAACAAAAGGCCGAAAGAAGTAAGTATTCCATATCTAAAATCTCCTGGTTGTGGTGTTGGCTTTCTTTTAGAGAATTAAGTACCACTATTTTCAATTTATCCTAGTTATTACCCTAGATGGTGACTCCTCATCTCCACACCATGTCTTTGTGACAATGGTTAGTGTGTTCTCTAAAACCTTGGGCTCAAACAATGTCGCAGTTGCTAGAACTTTGGGCGCGCACTAAACTCCGCCGTCAACAAGTATCATGAGGGCTACTTCTATTATGAATCATAACCATGATTATATTGATTCAAGCCAATGTGTATCCAAATGAGTAAACAAAGAGATATAATTATTTTCACATTAATAAAATAAAAATCTCAAATAATTATATAATATGAATAAAAATCCAATTTCACAAATATTCAATATAAAATAGTCAAATTCACATTTAATTACTCAATTAGTTTAATTAAATAATAAAAATAGTTAATCACAAAAATAGTAATTAATTTATTATTTCAATATAATTTTTGAAAATTAAAATTAATTAGTTAAAAATAGTAAATAATTTGTAAAAATTATTTTAATACCATATAAAATTCTAAAATCATTTAAAACATAATATTTAACTATAATTTCAATAAAAACACACAGTTAACCTATATATCCAAAAATCACATAATACTAAAATATTCCCAAAAATTATATAAAATTACTAAAAATTATTTTATCAACACTAAAATTACTAACTTAAATTAATAACACTAATTAACTAAAATTTCCATTCAAAGTAAATAATTAACATAATTAACAAAAAAATTCAATTTAAATTATTAAAATATTCAAAAATAACCATAATTCAAATTAATTTAAAAAAATATACAAAAAATATATTTAGATAGCCTAAGGTTCACACATCAATATTTCCAAAAGGAAAATTCATGAATCAATCAAACTCGAGCCTAAAAATAAAAATAAAAACTCTAAATGACATAAACTAAATTTGAAAAAAACTTACAATCCAAACATCAAAAACTTAAACCGACTTGAGAATCTAGAAGTACACATCGAGAGGAGTCTAATGAGCCCAAGAACTCGAGCTAAATTGAAAAAAAAATCTAGTGAAGTACTGTAGCAAGCTCACAGTTCAGGCGATTTTTCAATGGCTTCTGGTGGCCCAGCTGGTGGTCGTTGATGTCTAGAGGAATGAGGAAGGTGATGGTGGTTGTTGGTGGTGGCTGTGGTGGTCCGACAAGGGTGAGTGGCGCTGCTAGCTTGTAGGGAAAAAGAGAAGAAAGTAGGAAAGGAAAGGAAAAAGAAATAGATAAGGGAAAAGAAAAAAAAAAAAAGAAGACCTATTTATTTTTTTGTTATGTCCTGCACTTTACTTTATATATATATATATATATATATATATATATATAAACTTTAACTTTAACACTTGTCACATATACACACACTAATAAACACACACACATGCACAACACAACCCACTAACACACTAACATAATATAATAACAATAAAATAATAATGATGATGATAATAATACTATTGTTAATGATATGCACTAGGTCAATCATTTGTGATTATGTATTGACTTTCTTATTTTGTTAATAAAGAGGTATTATATTATCATTTGATTTTATGATAAGTACATGAATGGTTAATTCTTACTAAGGCCATCAAGTATATGACTTGATAGTAAAACCCTTAGATTAAAATAAGAGTTCTATTCTAATTATCCCTAGCCATTTATTCATTATATGAATATTAAAGTATTAAGGCTAGTATGATGTTGACTGATGGTTATATTTTACTAATCATAAATATGAGATGTTAAGTCAACTCATAGGTACATGATGAGAGATCATGTACTTGATTGACCCGCTATGAGAATACTACATAGATTATTGTCATAAGTATTTCTTATCACAGTAATTTTATTTCGGTCCTTTGACCTTGAAATCATCATGGATTTCTACATAGCTATTTTATGTTTTGACACATTCTAACGTTGTCTTTAACCAGATGATTAAAAGGATGTTGTTGGATATAAAATTAGTTATGTGAGGAATGTGAGTGATTTAGAAGGAATTTATCCCTCATTAATATGAGAAAGATATCTAAAGGCCCCTTGATGAGATAGACTGAATGAAAATGCATGGCCATGCTGAAATGAAATGATAAAGAGTTATCATTTTCAGTCTACTTAGAATCAAGTCATAATATTGAACTATATAAGGATGACATTCTATGCCTTATGTTCAATTAAGATATCATGTGATAAAGGGACAATAAAATTCACTGTAATTAGTTTATATCGGGTTATTGACTTCACATGACTTGGGTAGTCATAATGTCTTGCTAGAGGCCACTTATGACTTGTAGGCCTAAATAGAGATTTAGGCCCACTGCCAATGTTATGCGAACCTACAGGGTCACACACTTAGAATAAGCCCAAAACGAATATGGGTTTAATAAGCCCAAAATAAACTCTGTGGAAATAAATAATTAAAGTGTTTTATTTATTTATTTATTTAAGATAAATGTTATTTTAAATAAATAAATAAGATATTATTTTTTTATTTGTTTTTAAACAAAATCAGAATATAATAAATGGAAAATTACCAAAAGGTCATTGGTAAGTGAAGCCCTAATTTGGAGTCTATAAATATGTTATATTCTCTAGGGTTTCACACACTTGTTTTTGCCTTCAAATTCGTTTTCTTTCCTCTTAAAAAACAAAGACAGAGTTTTTTCTTTTGTTCTTGATTTGTGAGACAGTCAAGGAGGTTGCTAGCACACACATTCAAATTTGTTTTGTGAAGGGCTGTTCATGTGGATACCTATAGAGGACGCATCCTTTTGGAGATGTCTTGATCCGAACAACCAAGCCAAAAAGCTCGAGGTAAGGTGTCATCGGTGTGAACCTCCTCTCATCCTTCTAGAGAATGTTGCCTCTTCTGCGTTTTGGTAAGATTTTTTAAAACCCTAGATTTAATCAAGTAGTCGAATTACATGGATCCAGGCTTGGGAACGTGATAAAATTTTAATTTTTCTACTGTGTTTGTATCACGAATCCCAACAGTGGTATCAGAGCCACTTGGAATTTGATTAATTGATTCTGTGTATAGGTGATATATGTTAGGGTTTAAGATTCATTTTGAAAAGGGTTTCAAAATTATCAAAAGGGGTTTTGATTTGTTTTATGACAATTCTTAGTAATCTATTTGAAAATGGAATTAAACATTAATTTGATTAATGTTTGTAATGGTTTAATGTGATTAAACTAAAAGCAGCCTTTGATTTTATGAATTAAGAATGCTATTTCATGAAAATGAATTTTGTATGATGTTTTTATGAAAAATGAATTAAGAATAATTTTTTATTAATATGATTTAATGAAACAGAAATTCTGTTTTCAAAAACCTAATCACTTAAGGATTTAAATCTGTTATGTATTCTGTTTTGATTAATATGATTAATTGAAACAACATATTTGTTTCCTATTTTAATTAGGAAAAATGTTTTCTATTTTGATTAGGAAAATCATTTTTAATTAAATCTGAAATAGAAATTTTGTGATTATGCAGATTATATGTTAAGGGCAATTTGTTTAAATGTTAAACAGATTATGCAGAATGGATCTGTTTGATACAGATTCATTCAAGCTGCAATTTTGATTATAGAAATTAGGGTTTTCTCAATGGATGCGTCTGTTTAAAATAAAAAAAATTGTTTTTGATCTGTTTTGAATGGATTTCTCAAACTGTAAAATGTTTACAGAAAGTGATGTTTTTAGGCAATAGCTGATTGAGTAATATGATTACGAAAATTGGTTAGTTGCTTCCTTGACGCAAATAAGGGTTTTAAGGTGGCTATTTTAATTGAGCATTTTTATCTATTTTGAACAAATTGATTTTATAGTAATTTGATTACGAAAATTCATTAATGTTTAGAAATTTGAAAGGCAACTCACCGAAGAGCTAAGGTAAAGTGTTTACCGTTGAACCGCCACCTGGGGCACTGCCCCCGGACCCCGCCAGGGGCAATGCCCCTTGGAACCCCACTAGGGGCGCTGCCCCTTGACCCCGAAAGAATTGTCACATTAGTTTATTTTTTAACATAATAATTGGATTTAATAACTAAATAGATTATTATGTTATACATGTTTGTTGTTTTATGCATGGTGCATAGCATGGCCCTTAGACCAATGTGATTGGATTTTATTTTTATGGGTTGTAATTTTAAATATGGCCTGTAAGTCATTTTTGTTTTGTTGTATTTATTTTCTTAGAATAGTGTAGAATAAATTACAATAATTTTTGTAAATCAAGACCCATGGTGCAATTCAAGTTGGAGGCCCAGGATGGAGATCCAAGGTGGGAACCAAAAAAAAAAAAGGAGATCCATGGTAGAAGATGGAGATCCAAGTTGGAGGCTCAATTTGTAATTGTAATATTACATAGGTTTGACCATTGATCTTCATATTGGCTTATGAAGATCAACTTAGATTTGGGCCATGCTATGTCACATTTATTTATTTATTGTTATGTATGCGATGCCATGTGATGCCATATATGTGATGCCATATGATGCCATGCAATACAACATAACAATAACTAAATACGATTAAATAAAGATGAACCCTCATTTCATATTAAGTAATTATAATGCCTTCCATAAGTTCAACACTTGTCAAGCCTTAGATTATTATATATGAGACTGCCAAAGCAGGGTGTATAAAGTTATCTGGGGAAGGCAAGTTGGATAATGGTGCTATCCAAATGTTTGATGTGGTTTGACTTAACTAGGTTATCAAAATGGTTTTGGACTTAGGGCATTAGATGGGATTTTTAGCCATGGCATGTGATGTCAAATCCCATACCATCCAAGAGTTACATGAGATGTAATTGATAAGAGTTGTCTACCTAAATAACCATATTTTAGGTCATGAGCCAAAGCTCACTTAGAGTATGGTGAAATATGGATCTTGGCCCATTAAAATTTCTAAAATTAACTTAGAGGGTTATTTATTTGAGTAAATTTAGTGGGAGTTTTTTATTATGCCTTATACATATTTAATAAAATACTGAATGGACTTTGCATATATTTGTTGTAGATAATGACTTCAAACACTACACCTACCATGTCACTGCGATCAATCCTTGAGAAGGATAAGCTCAATGGGACTAATTTTCTTGATTGGTACAGAAACCTAAGAATTGTTCTTAGGCATGAGAGAAAGGAATACATCCTTGATCAACCCATCCCTGAGGAACCAGCTGCCAATGCTCTTAGAGCACAAAGGGATGCTTATACCAAGCATCTCAATGATTCTACTGATGTCACTTGTGTCATGCTTGGATGTATGGAATCTGAGCTGCAAAAGCAACTGATGGAAATGGAGGCTTATACTATGACAAGCCATCTCAAGGAAATGTTCCAAGAGAAAGCTAGAATTGAAAGGTTCAATACCATCAGGGCATTGCTTTCCTGTAAGCTGACTACTGGCGGCTCTGTCAGTCCTCATGTTCTCAAGATGAAGGGTCATCTTGATCACTTGGACAAGCTTGGTCTCGAGATTGAACAAGAACTGGCTATGGATATTATTCTCCAATCTTTGCTTGAAGCTTATGATAGCTTCATTATGAATTTCAATATGCATAGTATGGAGAAGACTATTTCAGAGTTGCATGGGATGCTGAAAACTGCTGAAAAGAACATCAAGAGTAACACCAAGGATGTTCTCATGGTCAATAAGGGAAAGGGGATGCAATGGGTTGGAAAAGGGCAAGGGCAAGGTCTTTAAAGGCTTTCAGAAGCACAAGCCAAAGCCCAAGCTCAAATCCAAAGCTGAACCCAAAGCAAAGGAAGGAATTTGTTTTTTCTGTAATGAGCTAGGCCATTGGAAAAGAAATTGCAAGCTCTATTTGGATGATCTGAAGAAGAAAAAGGGTGGTGAGACTACCTCTTCAGGTATTCATGTTATAGAATTAAATTTATCTGCTTCTGCTTCTGATTCTTAGGTATTAGATACTGGATCAGGATCTCACATTTGTACAAATTTGCAGGGTCTAAAAAGGAGTAGATCATTGGCAAGAGGTGAAGTGTACCTACGAGTTGGCAATGGAGCAAGAGTTGCTACTTTAGTTGTAGGAACTTATGAGTTACCTTTGCCTAGTGGACTTATTTTATCTTTAGAAAGTTGTTATTATGTACCTACTTTATGTAGGAATATTATTTCTATTTCTTGTTTGGACAAGAAAGGATTTGAATTTATTATTAAGAATAATAAATGCAGTATTTATTAGGATAACATTTTCTATGGATATGCTCCATGCACTAGTGAACTTTATGTTTTAGATGCCAAAGACACTAATGAAATGCCAATCTATAACGTTGATACAAAGAAGTCTAAATCTAATGATTTAAACTTGACCTACCTCTGGCATTGTCGTTTAGGCCATATAAATGAGAAATGCATTTCAAAGCTACACCAAAATGGGCTTTTAAATTCATTTGATTATGAATCATTTGATACATGTGAATCTTGTTTACTTGGAAAAATGACTAAAACACCTTTTACTGGACAAAGTGAGAGGGCTAATGACTTATTGGGCCTAATACATTCTGATGTATGTGGACCATTAAGCTCAATTGCTAGAGGAGGTTTTCAATACTTCATAACTTTCATAGATGATTTTAGTAGATATGGTTATCACTATCTAATGAAACATAAATCTGAATCTTTTGAAAAGTTCAAAATTTTCAAGAATGAAGTACAAAATCAAATTGGTAAAAATATTAAAACATTAAGATCTGATCGAGGTGGTGAATATTTAAACCAAGAATTTACAGATCATCTTAGAGATTGTGGGATTGTTTCACAATTGACTCCTCCAAGTACACCACAATGGAATGGTGTGTCTGAACGTAGAAATCAAACTCTATTGGATATGGTTCAATCTATGATGAGTGAATCTGATCTTCTAATCTATTTTTGGGGATATGCTTTAGAAACTGCTGCATTCATTTTGAATAGAGTTCCATCAAAGGTAGTTGAAAAGACACCATATGAGAAATGGATTGGAAAAACTCCCAGTTTGTCTTTTCTTAAGATTTGGGGCTGTGATGCTTTTGTGAAACGTCAAATCTTAGATAAACTAGCACCCAAATCTAACAAATGCTTTTTTATGGGATATCCTAAAGAAACTAAAGGATATTACTTCTACAATGCATCTGAGAACAAAGTGTTTGTGTCTCGGAATGGTGTATTTTTGGAAAAAGAGTTTATTTCCAAAGGAACCAGTGAGAGCACAGTGCAACTTGAAGAAATTCAAGGCCCACAAAATAGCATTGTACCTGATATGGAACCGCAGTTGAATCAACAAGAAGTTGTTGAGCCTACACAAGTACCAGAAGGCCCAAGGAGGTCTGATATGACACGTCAAATCCCCATGAGATATGGATTTCTCATAACTAGTGATTATGATGTGTTAATTGTGGATCAAAATGAGCCCACATCCTATCAAGAGGCCATAAATAGTCCTGTCTCTTAGAAATGGCTTGAAGCCATGAGATCAGAAATGCAATCCATGTATGATAATCAAGTATGGACCTTGATTGACCCAAATGATGGTTTAAAAACTATTGGGTGCAAATGGGTTTTCAAAAAGAAAATCGACATGGATGGTAATGTGCATACCTTTAAGGCAAGACTGGTTGCAAAAGGTTTCAAACAAACACATGGTATAGACTATAATGAAACCTTTTTACAAGTGGCTATGCTAAAATCTATTCGAATTCTCCTTGCCATAGCTGCATCCTATGATTATGAAATATGGAAAATGGATGTCAAAACAACATTTCTTAATGGAAATTTACTTGAGAATGTGTACATGACACAGCTAGACGGTTTTGTTAGTCTTGAGAATTCTGGAAAGGTATGCAAGCTTCAAAGATCCATTTATGGATTGAAGCAAGCATCTCGGAGTTGGAATCTTTGTTTTGATGAAGCAGTCAAAGAATTTGGCTTCATTAAAAATGATGATGAACCTTGTGTATACAAGAAAGTTAGTGGGAGTGCTATTTTGTTTTTAGTGTTGTATGTGGATGACATACTACTCATTGGAAACGATATCCCTATTTTACAAAATGTTAAATCATGGTTAGGGAATTGTTTCTCAATGAAAGACTTAGGTGAATCTGCTTATATATTAGGCATCAAGATCTATAGAGATAGATCTAAAAGGCTTATTGGCCTAAGTCAAAGCACTTATATTGATAAGGTATTGAACAGGTTTAATATGCAAGATTCCAAGAGAGGATTCTTGCCAATGTCACATGGCATTAGTCTCAGTAAGACTCAGTGTCCTATGACACAAGATGAGTGAGACTGTATGAGTAAGATTCCATATGCTTCTGCTATTGGATTTATCATGTATGCAATGTTGTGTACTCGACCTGATGTTTCATATTCCTTAAGCACAACGAGCAGATACCAATCAGACCCAGGTGAAAGTCACTAGACAGTAGTTAAAAATATCCTTAAGTACTTGAGAAGAACTAAGGATGCATTTTTACTATATGGTGGTCAGGAAGATGAGCTAGTTGTAAATGGTTACACAGATGCCAGCTTCCAAACTAACAAGGATGATTTTTGATCACAGTCAGGATATGTGTTTTGTTTGAATGAAGGTTCAGTGAGCTGGAGGAGTTCCAAGCAAGACACTGTTGCTGATTCTACAACAGAAGCTGAGTACATAGCTACCTCAGAAGCAGCTAAGGAAGCTGTTTGGATTAAGAAGTTCATAACTGGACTAGGTGTTGTTCCTAGTATATCAGATCTAGTGAACTTATATTGTGACAATAATGGAGCTATAGCCCAAGCTAAGGAGCCCAGATCACATCAGAGATCCAAACACATACTCAGGCATTATTATCTTATTCGAGAAATTATTAAGAGAGGAGACGTCAACATATACAGAGTACCTACAAATGATAATGTTGCTGATCCACTGACGAAGCCTCTTCCACAGCCTAAACATGAGAGTCATACTAGGTCCATGGGTATTCGATACAATGTTGATTGGGCCTAGTGCAAGTGGGAGATTGTTACTGATATGCACTAGGTCAATCATTTGTGATTATGTATTGACTTTCTTATTTTATTAATAAAGAGGTATTATATTATCATTTGATTATATGATAATTACATGAATGGTTAATTCTTACTAAGGCCATCAAGTATGTGACTTGATAGTAAAACCCTTAGATTAAAATAAGAGTTCTATTCTAATTATCCCTAGCCATTTATTCATTATATGAATATTAAAGTATTAAGGCTAGTATGATGTTGACTGATGGTTGTGTTTTACTAATCATAAATATGAGATATTAAGTCAACTCATAGGTACATGATGAGAGATCATGTACTGGATTGACCCACTATGAGAATACTACATAGATTATTGTCATAAGTATTTCTTATCACAATAATTTTATTTCGGTCCTTTGACCTTGAAATCATCATGGATTTCTACATAGCTATTTTATGTTTTGACACATTCTAACATTGTCTTTAACCGGATGATTAAAAGGATGTTATTGGATATAAAATTAGTTATGTGAGGAATGTGAGTGATTTAGAAGGAATTTATCCCTCATTAATATGAGAAAGATATCTAAAGGCCCCTTGATGAGATAGACTGAATGAAAATGCATGGCCATGCTGAAATGAAATGATAAAGAGTTATCATTTTCAGTCTACTTAGAATCAAGTCATAATATTGATCTATATAAGGATGACATTCTATGCCTTATGTTCAATTAAGTTATCATCTGATAAAGGGACAATAAAATTCACTGTAATTAGGTTATGTCGGATTATTGACTTCACATGACTTGGGTAGTCATAATGTCTTGCTAGAGGCCACTTATGACTTATAGGCCTAAATAGAGATTTAGGCCCACTGCCAATGTTATGTGAACCTACAGGGTCACACACTTAGAACAAGCCCAAAACGAATATAGGTTTAATAAGCCCAAAATAAACTCTGTGGAAAGAAATAATTAAAGTGCTTTATTTATTTATTTATTTGTTTATTTATTTAAGATAAATGTTATTTTAAATAAATAAATAAGATATTATTTTTTTATTTGTTTTTAAACAAAATCAGAATATAATAAATGGAAAATTACCAAAAGGTGTCATTGGTAAGTGAAGCCTTAATTTGGAGTCTATAAATATGTTATATTCTTTAGGGTTTCACCTCCAAATTCATTTTCTTTCCTCTAAGAAAACAAAGACAGAGTTTTTTCTTTTGTTTTTGATTTGTGAGATAGTCAAGGAGGTTGCTAGCACACACATTCAAATTTGTTTTGTGAAGGGCTGTTTGTGTGGATACCTATAGAGGATGCATCCTTTTGGAGACGTCTTGATCCGAACAACCAAGCCAAAAAGCTTGAGGTAAGGTGTCATCGGTGTGAACCTCCTCTCATCCTTCTAGAGAATCTTGCCTCTTCTGCATTTTGGTAAGATTTTTTAAAACCCTAGATTTAATCAAGTAGTCGAATTACATGGATCAAGGCTTGGGAACGTGATAAAATTTTAATTTTTCCGCTATGTTTGTATCACGAATCCCAACAACTATCACATGCATAATAGTAATAAAATAATAATTACACATGCATGCAATAATACTAGTTATAATAATAACAATAAATAATAATAATAATAATAATAATAATAATACTATTAAAAATATTGGCAATAAAAATGATTTTAAATACTTTATATAATAAAACTCACAAATAATTTTTTTTATATAAATAAAAAATTTTGAATAAAATAAATGAATAATATACACGAATAATGATAATGTATAAATAAAATTTAAAATTTTATTAACACTGCATATCCAAAAATAATTTTATATTGTTTAAAATATCGGGTCATTATATATATATATAAGTGTGTGTGCTTAGTTTTTTAATGAATTTTTTCTTTAATATGATCTTTAGACAAAGAAAAATAAAAGTGCAGAAGTTGATAACAGAGGTATTATTTTATTTATTAATTAAATACATGTTGAAGGCCAACTATTTTTTTGATAAGTTTTCGAACAATATATACTTACTCAAATTATTGGATTTTTATTTTGTTTTATATTGAAGTGTTTAAGAAACAAAAAATATATGAATAGTACTCTTATTGTATGTACGATTAATATGTTACATAATATACAAACAATAAAACCACTAAGGATGCATTATTTGAGACTAGTTCTAACACTATAACATCGTACTCCTCATCCATGATTAAATTTTGTTTCACAATTGGGTTAATTAGATTAGTATATTTTTAATAGACGAGTAATATACTATTGAATATATGCTCAAGGCCAACTATTTTTTTGATAATTTTTCAAACAATGTATAAATTATCATTTTTTTATTTTGAAATGTATAAGAAACAAAAAAAACAAATAGTATATTTATTGTATACTATTTTTAATATACAAATAATACACATAGTATATTTATCATATAATATATGAGTACTATATAAATAGTATACTCATTATATACTATAACATAGTTGTTCATTTTTAAATTTTTTTTGTATTAGAATAGTGTTGGTGCTAAATTGCATATAGATTTAGAATCCATTTTTAACATACATTTTGAGGTTTTAGGTTGCATTTAGTGTAGTTTACTTATAGAAATAGATACTCTTATGTATATTTTTTAATATTTTAGGGAAAAGAAGGCTTAGAGGTGGATGGTGCATGAAGGAGCATGAAAAGAAGAAGAAGCAAAACTTGGAGAAAATAGAGCTTAGTCTTTGTTGCAGTCATAAGATGATGCGTGATTGTGGGTTGATCTAAGAAAGTAGTTAAAGTGTTGCCGATGTTCTATTGCAATCATAGGAGTGTCATAATTATGGATATCTAAATGCCCAATCTTTTACAGCGAGCATGGAAGCATAGCGATCACAACTCCTTCATAATTAGCCCTTCTATCATGATTGCGACTTGATGCATGATGCGTGATCTCGAGCAATGCAATTCTAGATAAGGAACATACTGATATGTACATTTTAAGGAGAAAATCTAGGGAATATGAAATGATGATCTAGAAGAAGATATAAAAGGATAAGAACCATGGTTTTCTAAGGGGATTCTCTCATTTATACAATCAAAGAGCCAATACACTAGAAGGATAGAAAGAGGTGAAAAAGAAGCTTAGAGAAGAGGCCACCATTAAATATCATAAAGATTCTTAATAACTTCTTTCTATCTTTTCTCTGTCATTAATAGAATTTTGTTATTTACTTAGGTTGAGTAGCAATTGAATGATACATATTAAAGCCATGTTTAGCTAGTTTCTTTAAATTGGGATTTTAAGACCCACTTGATTCAAGTTAATTTAATAGATCTTATTTTCTCTTTAATACATATTATGTTTATTATGCTTATTAAATGTTGTGTTTTGGCCAAACACATCTTTTGTTTAGATCTACACAATGAGAAATGGTAGATCTAATAGACCCACAAACACAAATTAGATTAGTTTCATGTCATGACCTAAAACCCAAAGGGCACGTGACTGGCATTAGGGAATGGGAAAGCATAAAGCTTCTGAAACCTGTAGTAAGACTTAAGAAAATTTTCAAAATAACATTTAATCACTTTAATATGAAATTCTCATATGAAATCATATAAAATATAATTTTTAGTGGAAATCATAGTAGAACACAAAAACTCAATTTTAAAAGCCCTTTGGCTCTCTTTAATCCAAGTTACTGCCATCCCGAGAGTAAGCTCAACTAGGTTACAGCAGCAATCCAATCACTTATTCCATTATTAATGTCCCGAGAGCAAGCTCAACCAAGTTACATCTCATTTTTCGCTTAAGAGCACTAGCTTTATCAAGCTTAATTCATATTTTGCTCGATAGCACATGCTCCATTAAGCCATAACCATAACACTGCCCGAGAGCACAAGCTCCACTAAGCCAAACCCAAATTTTCTTAGACTTGATATCTCAACCATAACACACATGGTCCTGGTGCGCCCACTAGGTAGCACATTATACCATTTCTCTCCAAATAAACTTATAAAATAAATAATTAAAATAAATAAAATAAAATAAAATAAAATTCCACTAAAGCATCTTTCCAAATATTATTCATGATAATAAAAAAAAAAATCATGCATGTGGTAAGATATATAATCATAAATAAATTCATATAATCAACTTAAATATTATATTAACCACATGAAAATTCTAGTTTAAATATTCTCAACAAATATTTCATAAAATTAACTCATAGATAGAGTTGTGGTTGACACATCCTCGGCTGTCCTTGCTCTACACCTCTTGCTTTTGAATTATCTAAATAAATAATTTTTATTTAATTAAGTAACTTTAAATAAATTCTCAAAATTCTTGGAAAATTTATAAAAATCAAAAAATGATAAAAATAGCCTTAAAAACACTAAAATAAATTAATTTTGATGCTCAAATAATTTTTCAAATGATTGAAACTAATATATATAGAAATATATAATTTTCCCAATATTCACTTCAGAATTTTTATTACAAAATCCATAAGGATTTGGACTTCGGTCCAGTTACATGAAATGATCACCATAACTTAGAATATTTCCAGACTAGTTATTGCTCATCATTGGAATTAAGGTAGTACCTACTAGTTCTCACCAGAAAACACAATATTAGACCTAACCATTTATGTCAAAATGTTCCTCACAATTTATAGAATATATCAAAGGTCTCAAACAATAAAAAATGCTTATAGAAAACGGATATTGAAGGGTCTAATGGAATTTACCTAAAAATTTGCCAAATATTCCATTGATAGAAATCAAATGCAATAATAGCATTTACAAACACTTAAGATAGTAAGGAATGAAGTAAAAATATTTTTCTTAACTGATTGGAACTGATATAAATGCTCCAACTTTAATAACTTTAGGCTAAATTTTAAAATTAAAATCTATAATTTTTTGTACTGAATCTACTCAAACGGAATTGCTATCATGTAGAGGATATCGAGAAATAGTTGGGTACCAAATTTTAGGTGATTCGAAGCTCATTTGAATAGTGAACAGAGAAGAAAAAGAAGAAGGAAAATATAAGGGCCAAATAAGATATTTGCCACAACACACCTCTCTTTTGCAACGACAGCCTCGATCTAGCACATATATACATTCACATGTCCATTTCTAGCAACCAAGAGAAAACCAAGAGTAACCCAATTCAATCTAAGTCCATTCTTTAACTTTAGTTAACTTGGCAACTTAAAGCAACCAAAGGCAACCACTAGCAACTAGCCAGAACAACCATAAAATGACCCAACAATAACTAGAAAATGACCAATTGCTATAGGCGCAAACCAAACTCAAGCAACCTTCCTCAACTAAGCCACTAACAACTCTAAAAAGACCTCCTAATGACAATAGAACAACTACAAAATGATCATTGCATATATTCACATTCAACACCCTTTAAAACAACTACAAACATCTTAAACAACTTTCAATCAACCAAACAACAACAAGAAAGCTATACAACAACCATCAACCAGCCTCTACCCAAAACAACCTCCACCAACTTTAACTTATATATATATATATATATATATATATATATATATATATATATATATATATATATATATATCCTTATTTCTAAATCATCCATATCTACCATTTCGTACCTCTATCTTCATCACTCGATTACTTTATTCTTCTTATAACCACTTTTTTTTCAGGTATTAAATTCTTTCCCCCTTAAATAAAATTCACCCTTGAATTTTTAAAAATCTCCTCCTCAAACTTTAAATAAATAAGGATATCAACTGTTCATATATACTTTTGTCTCCCAAAGGTAGTCCTTTATTGTGTATTTACTCTACAACACTTTCATATATATATATCCTTATTTCTAAATCATCCATATCCACCATTTCGTACCTCTATATTCATCACTCGATTACTTTATTCTTCTTATAACCATTTTTTTTCAGGTATTAAATTCTTTCCCCCTTGAATTTTTAAAAATCTCCTCCTCAAACTTTAAATAAATAAGGATATTAACTGTTCATATATACTTTTGTCTCCCAAAGGTAGTCCTTTATTGTGTATTTACTCTATAACACTTTCACCATAGGAATTTCCTTAGTGTGGAGATGACAAACCTAATGATCTACAATCATCACAAAATATTCTTCATATGATAGATCCTCACTAAGCTCTACTATTTCAGGCTTAAGAATATGAGAGGAATTATAAATATACTTCTTCAACATATGTACATGGAACACTGGGTGAATTTGAGATAATTCAAGTGGTAGCACCAATCTATATGCCACATCTCCAACTCTAGAGCGAATCTCAAAAGGGCCAATATATCTTGGGTCTAATTTGCATTTCTTGCCAAATCTTATCACCATGTTCATAAGAGACACCTTCAAAAACACCATATCTCCAATCGAAAAGGATACATCGTTCCTTTTAGGATCTGCATTATTCTTCTACCTAATAAAAGTTTTCTTCAACCTCTGTTGGATGATAAGAATCTTCTTTGAGGTCACTTGCACTTATTTTGGACTTTTTAATTATCTCTCTCTAACTTCACAACATAAAGGTGATCTACACTTCCTACCATATAATGTTTCATATGGAGCCATCCCAATGCTTGCATGATAATTGTTATTATATGCAAATTCAATCAATGTCATGTGTAAATCGCATTAACCACCAAAGTCCATCACACACATTCTTAACATATCCTCTAATGTCTTAATGGTCCTTTTTGACTGACCATCTGTTTAAGGATGAAAAGCCATGTTGAAATCAAGTTGGATACGGAATACCAACTTCTTTCAGTCTCGTGTTTATTTAGAATTACTTTATGAATTACTATATTATCCTCTATTTACATGCAATTTCAAATAAACCGTTATTCTAGCAATTAAATCCAAGGCAAACCAGTCATGAAAATATGAGTAAATAATGCATTCATTCAAACATATAATCCCTAAGTTAGTCTAATGTCCATTAATTTTAATTAAATGAACTAAATCTACATGTTTTAATTCCTAAGTTAGTCTAATATTCATTAATTTTAATTAAATGAACTAAATCTACATGTTTTACAAGTGAGCTAAAGACTAATTCCTTTTAGTTTTAATTAAATGAACTTAAGTCTATTTATTTTAATTCTAAAAATGAGCCTAAATCTACAAGTTATGAAGTATTTAAATTAGTGGACCTAATTCTCAATGTTTTAATTCTAAGGTGATCTTAAATCTACAAATTATAAAAATGGCTTAAATTAAGTAGGCTAAGTCTAAATTATGTAAATTAAATTAGGTGGCTTGTGTCTAATTTACTAAATAGGCCTAAGTTATATCTAGCCTAAAATCTAATTAATTATGGGCCTAAAATGCATTTTTATTAATTAAACTTAAAGAAACCTAAATTTAAATGGATGGATTAGAATCTCATATGGGCTTAAGGCCCAAAACACATAACTAAAAAAGCCCAAAAAACAAATATAACATATTAAAACAATTAAATTAAAGATCAAACAACTAATTAAATTAATTTCTTCTAAAACCCTACTTTTCATTAACATGCAATCCTAAATTAATATACTTCCTCCATTGATTTTAATTAATTACCCAATTGAAACCCTAATTTTACTAACTAATTAATTAAAATAAACAAACAACCACACATAATTTCACTATGCCCACTATTGGTAATAATAATAATAATAATAATAATAATAATAATAATAACAATTAATACAACCCCAAAAAAATATAAATAAAATAAAGCAATAAATAAAAATAATAAAATAATAAAAAACCTAGAAACTATATCTCTACAAGGTCTTATCCATGGTATTTCATGGACTTCTCATGGGCTTAGTCCTCCATAATCACCATAAAAAAGAACAAAAATTATGATTAGTGAATAAATTATAATAATAATAAAACAAAATTAATAATTAATAAAATAATAAAATAAAATAAAATAAATAAGGGGAAGATGATGTTTATGGATGATTTTAATAGAGTGCTCCTCAGAATTTATAAAATCACCGTTCTTAATAGGTCTTTGAATAATGTTCTTCAAAAATTTTCTAAAAATCTTGAATCAAGTAAAATAATTTGTAGAGAATAAAATGCTTCTTTTCTTCCCTTTCTTCTCTTATTTTGTCCCTTTCTTTCTTTTCTTCTCTTTTTTCTCTTTCTTTTTCATTTTCTACTATTCTATTTTTTCTATTTTTTGCCTTTCTTTTTTTATTTTTAGAGCCAAAACACTCCTTATATAGGGATATGTCTTCAAACCCTAGTTAGAAATTGATTCCTAAAAGACTTCTATTTCCTTAAAAACATTATCAAAATACTTTTAGGAGAATTTCATACCAATTAGGACTCAACTTTTTCCTAGAAAATTCGAGAACCCGGGCAAAAGAAGTCTAATTGTGATTGAAATTAGTGTAATTCTGACCACTTTTTTAACTTTTAATTACAAAAAGGTCCTTGAAAGAATTTAAGTTTTACAATTAAATCCTTAAAAAGCATTGCAATTTAGTCCATGAAAACATTAAATCCTTCTTTGAAAAATGCAATATGACCCCTGAAGTTTTAAAGTTCAAGTATTGAAGACGTATTTATAACCTTTTCATCATTGGAGTCTTTTGTTGCATCCATAACTCATCATCCCAAGATTGGGTGTCTACAGTTGCTCCCCTTTATCATTGTTTACTTGAAAAATTGTGGTAAAGCAAACTAGCACCCAGTTTCTTAATTGAAAGTTAGGATACTTACTTGTGCTTTGTGAAGCTTTTGCTTATGAACTTGCTATACTTTGATGTAAAACATTAATTTGAAATGACATATCATACTCGGTTGTATAATCTTAGGTGAAAGGGACTCATTGTACTCGATCGTACAATGTTAACTTTACTCGAACGTATAGTCTAAATTAAAAAGGAACATCACACTCGATCGTATGATGCTAAAAATACATTATACTCAGTCATACAATGTCAACTACACTCAGTCGTATAGTCTGTTTTGGAAAGAAACATCATACTCGGTCGTATGATGTCAATTATACTCAGTTGTATAATCTTGATTGAAAATACATTGTACTTAATCGTATGATGCCGACTACACTCGGTTGTATAGTCTGTTTTGAAAAGAAACATCATACTCAGTCGTATGATGCTGATTATACTCGGTTGTATAATCTTGATTAAAAATTCATTATACTCGGTCATACAATGACGACTACACTCGGCCGTGTAGTTTATTTTGAAAAGAAACATCATACTTGGTTGTACGATGCAGAGTATACTCGGTCGTATAATCTTAATTAAAACTACATTGTACTCAGTTGTACAATGCCGACTACACTCGGTCGTATTGTTTGTTTTGAAAAGAAACATCATATTCGGTCATATGATGCCAATTATACTTAGTCATATAATGCTGATTGAAAATATATTGTACTCGGTTGTACAATGTCGACTACACTCGGTCTTATAGTCTATTTTGAAAAGAAACATCATACTCGATCATATAATCTTGATTGAAAAGACATTGTACTCAAAAGTACAATGTCGACTACACTTGGTTGTATATTTTGAATTGTCTTATATGATTATGCTGCAATCTATAATTGCTCGTGATTAGCTGCAACCCTTTCATTGCTCACTAATGATGCTACAATCCATAATTGCTCACAAATTGACTATAATCCTTTCATTGCTCGCCTTTGATAATGCGGCAGTACATAACTACTCGCTGATTTTAATTAACTGTAACCTTCTCATTACTTGCCTTAGATGTTGTAATATATAATTGCTTACAAATTGACTGTAATCCTTTCATTACTTGCCTTTGAAGATACTGCAGTGAAAAGAGTCCTAGAGGGGGGGGGTGAATAGGACTATGAAATAAAAATGAGAAATTAAAAGAATTCTTTGCAAGAATTAAATAGATGTTAATAAGGAAGAATGAATAACACAAAGATTTAAGGTGTTCAGATTCAACAACAATCCTACGTCTCCACCTAACTTATCCCCAAGTTAGGATTTTCAATCACCCATAATCTTATTCACAGGATTAAGATTACATAAGAGTTTTATGGCTCACTCTTATAACCTTACAACATGAGTTTTCAAGGCTCACTTAAAAAACCAAAACCCAAGTGTTTCAATGGACAACACTTAAATCAATTCCTTTAGAAATAAATCTCACTTTCCTTCTAATCTAACCCAAGATTTAAGATGAAGAGAAATTCTATTTCTAACACACACCCAACTCTCATAAGAATTATACAAACAAAGAATTATTTAAGAGAATTTGAGAGCTCAATGAAAGCTTAAGAGATAATAAAATGATAAAACAAGTTGCTTCACTTCCATTCAGCTCTAGAGGTATTTATACTAAAAAAAATATAGCTGTTGGAGGTGCAAATGATGTGTCCAACGTCTATATTTTGAATTATTGAGACTGATGCTATCAGACAGCTATTCATGGATTGAAACCGTAATTGGCTCCTCAGGAAGTTTGAATTTGCCCATACTTTCTTCATAAAAGCTATATATATTTGAATTATCTTTCCATATCAACTTGAATAACCTAAATTGAACTTCTGTAGCTTAAGATATGTCCAAAATGCTAAGGATTGTGCAATTTGTAATGCAGACTACGGTCAGACTGCTATACCCAAATTGAAGCCATGGTTTGCTCCTGAAGAAATTTGAATTTGCTCATAATTTCTTCATGAAAGCTATAGATATTTGAATTATATTTCCATAAAATTTTTAATCACCTAAATTTGACTTCTGTACCTCAGGATATGTCCAAATTACTGAGGATTGTGCAATCTAAAATGCAGAATACTGTCAGACAGCTATATACAAGTTGAAGCCGTGATCTGCGCTTGAATAAATTTGGCCTATATTTTCTTCATCAAAGTTGTAGATATTATACTTATATTTTCATATCATTTTGAATCACCTTAATTGGACTTCTGCAACTCAAGATATATCCAAAATACTAAGAGATGTGCAGTCTGAGATGGCAGACGTATGTGTGAATTTCAACTCAAAATTTTCATAACCAAATGGACTTGGATTTTCACAAAAAAGCCCAATTCAGAAATCTCAAGATGTCTACTTCAAATTTTAAGAAGCTCATTTTCTCATTTAAGAGCTTTAAATATGTCAAAAGCCTTCTTCAATCTCAGAGGTTCAATCAGCCCGAAAAGTCACTATAAATCCAAAAGTGTATATGCTTGGTATATGTTTGGTATATAATTCCCTACACACTTAATTGAAATTATTACTGTAAAAATTATTTGTCAAAGTCCAAAATTAGGAGTTTGATCATGCAAATGGTCAACAATCTCCCCCTTTTTGGCTTGGACAACCAATTTGAAAAGATGATAAATAATATGTGTGTGTGTGTAAAAAATAAATAACAAGTATCAATACATTAAATGAAAATAGCTCCCCCTTTCAAATTAAATAGATGCAAAAAGAGAAAATATTTTGCTCCCCCTTAACATGTGCGTAAATTCAATATTTATCATGTATTAGAGCATATAAATAAATGAATTATCATAGCATGTATAAGAGTTTAACAAAAATATATTTCTTTATTTCTCCTCCTTTTTGGACAAGATAAGAAATATAAATAAATTTTGTTGAACATAAAATAAGTTATAAAAAATATGGCCTAACATAACAAATGATGATAACATGATTATTAAAAAAAATGTTATATAACATGAAGGAAATAATTTCAAACATATATGGAGGTAGTGCATGCATCATAAAATAGAATATATGCTATATTAAAACATCACATGATTATAGAAGGTTTAGCAAGACAATCAATCATACATAATCATGTGGTGCTTAGCATATCTTCAATATAATTATTTATCCCCTAAGCACATAGCTTCTTCTCCCCCTTTGTCAAAGACAAAAAGAAAAGAGAGAGATATAAGGGGAAATAGACCTAAAGAAGCCAAAAATACTAGAGGGAATAAAAGATTAAGAACCAAAATAATGCAAGCAAAGATATTCAAAATCTTTATGATATTCATGTCATTTTAAGAGATAAAAATCATTCCTAAGAAGAATTTATACATGAATATGAATTTTGCATGAATAAGCACAATTAATAGTCATGCAAAAAAAATAAAAATTCATGTCATATATAAACAAAGTATGCAAAACAAGGTTTTTTTTATTTCAAGGAAAAAAACTATACTTACATTGTTATTATTCATAAGAAAAAAGAATTATGTGAAATAAATTTAAATAATTTTCTCCCCCTATTTTAAAAGGGTTTAAAAAATTGATATTAAGGACACACTATTACATAGTTATATTGCTTATACATCTTTGAAAAAATTTCTTTTCCTTGTAAGAAATTAACTAAGTACACATGCAAACTCAATTATTTTTCCTCTGTCAAAATGCAAAGATAGACCAAAAATATCCATGCATTATCAAAAACAATTTCTAAGAAAACATAAAAATTAAACAAACTCAAAAAATTTTCCCTTTTATCAAAATGCAAATAAAATTGCATTCAAAAAGAGTTATAATGATATTAAAATATCAATTTTAATCAAGATATAAAACTAATAGCTCATGTTTTATATCCAAAAATATTAAAAAAACAAACTGAACATAAACTAACAAAAAATAGTGATCAAACACATTTAACAGCTCAAAACTTAGATACAGAAAGTATACCAAAAATAAACCTAGCATAAAAATAAAAAAAATTTGTTGAGGAGGAGGAATATTTATGCTATTTAAAATAATTAATTAATTGAATTTAGCTCAATAATTAATTATTAATTTGCAAAATAGGAGGGATTTAAAAAAAAAGGAATGAATCCACACAAATCCAATTAAAATTAATACAAAGATCATGCAAATGGGAAATACAATATATCATGTATATGAACTAAATTTGCTAAAGCAAATACCTTTAAAACAAAATATATACATGATGCTGAAAATAATATATATATATGTATATATATATATATATATATATATATATATATATATATATATATATATATATATATATATATATATATATATATATATATATATATATATATATATATATATATATATATATATATATATATATATATATATATATATATATATTTAATAAAATCACATAAGAATCAAAACATCAATTCATCAATTTAACAAGTGATCAAGACAAGCTTGAGCCATCAATCATACCAAGTTCATGCTTAATAAAATTCAATCTTTCCTCAAAAAGAGGTTTGGTAAAAATCTCTGCTAATTGATGATTAGTATCAATAAAATCAAAAAAAATATCACCATTTTGCACATGATCACGTAAGAAATGATGTCTAATGTTAATATGCTTAGTTCTAGAATGTTGAATGAGATTTTTACTAAGGTTTATAGCACTTGTATTGTCACATTTAATTGGAATGTGATTAATATCAATGCCATAGTCCAGAAGTTATTTTTTTTGCCATAGAACTTAGGTGCAACAACAACTAGCCGCCACATATTCTACTTCAGTGGTGGACAAGGCAACTGAAACTTGTTTCTTACTAAACCAAGAAACTAAGCAATTTCCTAAAATTTGACAAGTTCCAGAAGTGCTTTTTCTATCTAGTAAACTACCAGTAAAATCAGCATCAGAATAATTAATCAAGTCAAAGGAAGAACTCCTAGGATACCAAAGTCCTAAATGCATTGTACTATAAAGATATTTGAAAATTCTTTTAATAGCATTCAAATGAGACTCTCTAGGACTTGATTGAAATCTAGCACACAAGCAAGTAGCAAACATAATATCAGGTCTACTAGCAGTTAAATAAAGAAGGGATCCGATCATACCTCTAAATTGCTTTTCATCAACCAGTTTACCATTTTCATCCTTATTTAGTTTGGTTATTATGCTCATTGGAGTTTTGCTTGATTTAGCTCCATCCATTCCAAAATTCTTGAGAATGTCCCTTGTATATTTGGTTTGATTAATGAAAATCCCATCTTCACATTGCTTGATTTGAAGTCCAAGAAAGAACTTGAGTTCTCCCATCATACTCATCTCAAATTCTCCTTGCATTAGCTTAGAAAATTCCTCACAAAAGCAATGGTCAGCAGCACCAAAAATAATATCATCAACATAAATTTGAACAATTAATAAATCATGCTTGGATTTCTTTATAAAAATAGTTGTGTCAACTTTTCCTTTAGAGAAACCTTTCTCTAGTAAAAAGTTACTCAATCTTTCATACCAAGCTCTTGGAGCTTGTTTCAATCCATACAATGCTTTTGACGATTTAAAAACATGATTTGGAGAGTTAAAATTTTCAAAACCCGGAGGTTGTTCAACATATACCTCCTCTTTAATAAAACCATTTAAAAATGCACTTTTAACATCCATTTGATAAAGTTTAAAATTCATGTATGATGCAAATGCAAGTAGCATCCTAATAGCTTCTAACCTTGCAACGGGGGCAAAGATTTCATCATAATCAATGCCTTCCTCTTGATTATAACCTTTAGCTACTAGTCTAGCTTTATTCCTAGTTATGACACTTTGTTCATTCATCTTATCTATAAACACCCATTTGGTGCCTATAATAGGATGATATTTAGGTCTAGGAACCAAGGTCCAAACCTTATTTCTCTTAAATTGATTTAACTCTTCTTACATAGCAAGGACCTAAAATTCATCACACAAAGCATCATCAATATTTTTGGGTTCAATTTGAGAAATGAAGGCTAAATTAACTGTAGTTTTTAATTGAGATCTAGTAGTTACCCCTTTTGTAGTGTCACCTATAATGAGGTCTTGAGGGTTAGCTTTCTTGAATTGCCAATCCTTTGGAAGTTCATCCTTCAAGGTAGGTTGAGATGTCTCCTCATTTTCCTTCTTGCTTGGCTCTTCAAGTTCCAAAGGCTTACTATCATTTTCTTCTTGTGTTTCCATAATCTCATTGTCACCTACAAGATCATCAACACTACAAACATCCTTTCTAGGATCAAGTGAGTTTGATTCAATAAATACCACATGCATTGACTCTTCAACTACTAGAGTTCTCTTATTAAAGACCCTACATGCCTTGCTAGAGATGGAATAGACTAGGAAAATTCCTTCATCAGCTTTGGAATCAAATTTTCTAAGATTATCCTTGGTGTTCAATATAAAGCACTTGCATCCAAATACTCTTAGATATGAGATTTTGGGTTTTCTATTATTCCATAGCTCATAAGACATTTTATTTAAAATTGGTCTTTTGAAAACTCGATTTGAAATATAACAAGATGTGTTAACGGCTTCCGCCCAAAAATATAAAGGCAAATTATACTCATGAAGCATTGTTCTAGCCATTTCCCCAAGGGTTCTGTTTTTCCTTTCAACTACCCCATTTTATTGAGGGGTTCTAGGAGATGAAAATGTCTGAGAAATACCATTTTCATTACAATAGTTTTTGAAAAATTCATTTTCAAATTCGATTCCATGATCACTTCTAATGGATGAAATACAAAATCCTTTTTCTTTTTGAACTCTTTTTGAAAAATTTTCAAAAGCTTTAAATGCATCATTCTTATGAGCAAGAAAACATACCCAAGTGTATCTAGAGCAGTCATCAACCAATACATAAGCATAGTGCATTCCACCAAGACTAGCAACTCTAGTTGGTCCAAATAAATCCATATGTATAAGTTCAAGTGGCTTAGAGGTGGATACTACATTTTTTAGCTTAAATGATGACTTAGATTGTTTTCCCTTTTGACAAGCATCACAAGGTTTATCTTTAGTGAATTCAAGCTTAGGTAAACCAAGTACAAGTTCATGTTTACAAAGATCATTTAAAAGCTCAAAATTTCCATGTCCTAATCTTCTATGCCATGTCCATGTGTCATGGGAGATAGACACTAAGCATTTTATATCTTTGTTATTAATTTTATTCAAATCAATGACATAAACATTGTCTACTCTTTCACCATTAAAAATAATTTTATTTTCATGAAGACTACTAACAAAGCAATTTTTAGGATAAAAATTTACTTTATTTCCCATGTCACATAATTGACTTATACTAAGGAGAATGTGTTTAAGAGCATCAACAAACAGCACATGATGTATAGATAAGGATTGAGGATTACCTATTTCTCCAACGCTAATAATTTTTCCTTTTGCATTATATCCGAAAGTAACATGTCCTCCATTAAGTTTGTTGATTTGCTTTTTGTCTCCTGTCATGTGCCTTGAACATCCACTATCGAGATACCACTTGCTTTTTGTTCTTGTGGATTTCAAGCACATCTACACAATATAATTTAAGTGTTCTTTTGGACCCAAACCTTTATTGGTCTAGGTTGGTTAGTCTCAAGATAATCCGGAGGAAGTAAATTCATATGTAATTTTCTATAAAAACACACATTATTGGTATGTCCTTTAATCATTAATATGAACATACAATATTTTTAAATTTATTTCTCGTAGAATGAAATGCTTTCCTAGTGTGTGCAGCGTGCCTTTGGTGTTGTATGTATCTTTTATTATTTTGTGACATTGAGTGAGACATACATTGGTAATGGTGATGAGCATTTCGATAAGTTTGTGCAATATGTTTATGTGCATTATGCCTATTATAATTATGTCTAGTGTACATATAAGCATGCTTAAGTTGAGGTGCTCTAGTTTGAGACTTACCTCTTTATGTTAATGAAGGGTTAATCTTATGAGATTTTGCCTTGCTATTTAACACATGAGATTTTTTAGCTTGAATCTCATTTGAGGTTGAAGGAGTAGAATCATGTGAAGCTTTAACAAAAGTAATATGTGATGAGGATGATGAAGACATTCCATTTTTATATCCAATTCCATGGGTATCTCCATGAAATTTTTGAGAGTTAAGAAGACTATCTAAAGTTTCTTTTCCTCTCTTAAATTTAGCAATGGAATTTTTTAATTCTAAGACTTCCTTAGAAAGCTTATGGTTTTCATCATTTGCTTTCTTAAGTTGGTCTTCTAAAGAGTTAAAAGATTTAGCATCACTTATAAGTTTTTCATTTGATGCAACAAGTTTAGCAAAATCAATTTTTAAACACTCAAAATCCTTATTTAAGTTAGCTAAGTCATGTTTATATTTTTTTTCTTAGATAACAAAGTTTTGCATTTAGCAAGCAATTTGCACACAGTAGAGCTCTCATCATCATCATCATTATCACAATATTCATCACAATCATCAAAGAAAGAGTAAGAAGTGAAGGGTACCTCATTTTCATTTTCAATGGCCATGAAGTAAAGATTGGCAACTTCTTGTTGTTCCTCTTCCTCTTTGGATTCAGAGGAATCATCCCAAGTAGCTTTGAATGCCTTCTTCTTATCTTTTGCTCCCTTGCTCTTGAATTTGAGTTTGGGACATTCACTTCTAATGTGTCCTGGTTTCTTGCATTCATAGCAAGTAACCTCTTTTGTTTTCTTCCTCCCATCTCCTTCAAACTTCTTGTTGAAGTCCCTTGTTCTTGAGAAATTTTTCTTTCTTAAAAACTTCTTGAAGTTCCTAGTGAGCATGGAAATGTCACCATCTTCATCACTAGAATCTTTGATGCTTTCCTTTTCACTATCTTCTTAAAGAGCTTTTAGAGCAATGCTCTTTTTCTTTTCTTCTTTCTCTTCTTGTTCTTCACCTCTTTGCTTGATGGTGAGCTCATGTGTCAAGAGCTTAGCAATGAGCACATCGGTTGATAGAGTGGAGAGGTCTTGTGCTTCCTCAATTGAAGTAACACGAGATTCCCAATCCTTCTTAGGTAGGATTCTTAGAATCTTGTTGTTTACTTCTTCCTTGGAGAAATGTTTTCCAAGTTTCTTGAGGGTTGTGAGAAGAGAATTAAGACGATTTATCATCTTCGTGATTGATTCATAAGGCTTCATTTTGAAGATTTCATATTCATACATATGAAGTTGAACCTTCTTACTTCTTACTTGAATGTTGCCTTCGTAGTGGTTTTCTAAGGTCTCCCACATTTCTTTGGCTGACATACAATGTTGAAGCTTGCCTCCTTCTCTTGTCATTAAAGAGAGTAGAGTAATCATAGCTTTTTTATTTTTATGATTTTCTTCCTTTTGATTAATACTCCATTGGCTTCGTGCAATAGTAGTTACCACACCATCAATGACAGTTGTAGGCAGTTCCCAACCTCTTAAGATAATGACCTAAAGTTTGATGGAATCACAATCAAGATATAACTCCATTTTGAATTTCCAATATGGATAGTCACTACCATCAAAGAATGGTCTAAGAGAAGAGATGTTTTATGATTCACTCCCCATGATCTTGTATTCTAGCAATAAAGTACCTAGAATTCAAGCTCTGATACCAAATGAAAAGAGTCCTAGAGGGGGGGGGGGTTGCATAGGACTATGAAATAAAAATGAGAAATTAAAAGAATTCTTTGCAAGAATTAAATCGATGTTGAGAAGGAAGAATGAAGAACACAAAGATTTAAGGAGTTCAGATTCAACAACAATCTTACGTCTCCACCTAACTTATCCCCAAGTTAGGATTTTCAATCACCCACAATCTTATTTACAGGATTAAGATTATACAAGAGTTTTATGGCTCACTCTTATAACCTTACAACATGAGTTTTCAAGGCTCACTTAAAAAATCAAAACCCAAGTGTTTCAGTGGACAACACTTAAACCAATTCCTTTAAAAATAAATCTCACTTCCCTTCTAATCTAACCCAAAATTTAATATGAAGAGAAATTCTATTTCTAACACACACCCAACTCTCATAAGAGTTATACAAACAAAGACTTATTTAAGAGAATTTGAGAGCTCAATGAAAGCTTAAGAGATAATAAAATGATAAAACAAGTTTCTTCACTTACATTCAGCTCTAGAGGTATTTATACTAAAAAAATATAGCTGTTGGAGGTGCAAATGATGTGTCCAACGTCTATATTTTGAATTATTAAGACTAATGCTATCAGACAGCTATTCATGGATTGAAACCGTAATTGGCTCCTTAGGATGTTTGAATTTGCTCATAATTTCTTCATAAAAGCTGTAGATATTTGAATTTTCTTTCCATATCAACTTGAATCACCTAATTTAGACTTATGTATCTTAAGATATGTCCAAAATACTAATGATTGTGTAATCTATAATACAGACAACAGTCAGACAGCTATACCCAAATTAAAGCTATGATTTTCTCATGAAGAAATTTGAATTTGCTCATTATTTCTCCATGAAAGCTGTAGATATTTGAATTATATTTCTATGAAATTTTGAATCATCTAAATTTGACTTTTTTAGCTCAGGATATGTCCAAATTACTGAGGATTGTACAATCTAAAATGCAGAATACTGTCAGATAGCTATATACAAGTTGAAGCCATGATCTGCGCATGAATAAATTCGAATTTGCCCATATTTTCTTCTGGATAGTTGTAGATATTTGAATTATATTTTCATATCATTTTGAATCACCTTCATTGGACTTCTATAACTCAATATATGTCCAAAATACTAAGAGATGTGCAGTCTAAGATGGCAGACATATGCGTGAATTTCAACTCAAAATTTGCATAACCAAATGAACGTGGATTTTCACAAAAAAGCCCAAGATGTCTGATTCAAATTTTAAGAAGATCATTTTCTCATTTAAGAGCTCTAAATATGTCAAAAGCCTTCTTCAATATCAGAGGTTCAATCAGCCCAAAAAGTCACTATAAATCCAAAAGTGTATATGCTTGGTATATAATTCCCTACATAGTTAATTGAAATTATTAGTATAAAATTTATTTGTTAAAGTCCAAAATTAGGAGCTTGATCATGCAAATGGTCAACATGCAGTCCATAACTTCTTGCAAATTGACTGCCATCCTTTCATTACTCGCCTTTGATGATGCTGCAGTCCATAACTGCTGGCAAATTGACTGAAATCCTTTCATTGGTCACCTTTGATAATGCTATAGTCCATAACTGCTCACAAATTGAATGCAATCCCTTCATTGCTCACTTATGATAATGCTACAGTCCATAACTGCTCGCAATTAGCTGCAATCCTTTCATTGCTCGTTTATAATAATGCTACAGTCTATAACTATTCATGATTAGCTGCAACCCTTTCATTGCTTACCAATGATGTTTTGCTGACTGACTTTGAATTTTGCTATATTGATTAATTATAATTTCTCTACTAACTAATTTCATTTTCTCTATGCTAACTATCTTTACAAGTTGGGTGCACTTTCTTCTAGATTTGCAATTCCTACAAATTTATTAAAGTTAGTTTCAATCATGATGAATGCACAAAAGTAATTTAGAGTGTTGAAAATTTATGAGAATATTCATCACTTTTTCATGAGATAGTGTGCACTCAGCGAATCTCACTATTTTTTATTTTCATGACTATTATTTATTTACCATTTGTAAAGTTCAAATGCATCATTAACCATCTTATACTGAGAGCATAAATTTTACCAAGTGAATAGCTTACTTCCAGACCTAATTTTAAGGAGAATTTTTTAGACAAAACTCATGGAAATTGAGCATAAATAGATAGGATTTTGAGTGTTAAAATAATTTTTGAGTTATTTTTGTGCTTTTCTTCCTTATCTGAGTATTCCCTTGCCTTTCTTGCTATTATTTAGCATGGATACCATTAGATAGGTCCTTTGGATACTCTTACTCTTATAAAGCACTGGAGTAAATATAGCAATTTTTGGCATGGTCCTCTTTTGGTATTCCTTTGCCTTTCTTTCATTACTCAGCGTGGATACCGCCACAAGTTTCATGTTGATACTCTTACTCATTTCTAACCATTGGAGTAAATTATGATTGCTCTTATTTCAATTCTCCTCTTAGTATTCTCCCGCCTTTCTCATATTACTCAACGTGGACACCATAAGGGATTTTGTACTCATACTCATTTCTGAGCATTGGAGTAGTTTATATGCATATTTATTATTCAAAAGACTAAAATGATACTTTGAAATTCAAGCAATTTATGCATCATGTCCACAGATTTTGTTTGTGTATTTTCTTCTTCTCATTTGGGTGCAAAGCAAGCATTAGATTAATTAAAGTTTATAAACTCTCAACACAAAGCTATTAACTAAACATCTAAATTCTGCGAGGCTAATAAAAGAAAGCCACTATGATTAAAAGTCATAAGATAGGCTTTTTGTAGATGATCTCGTGAAGTGGATGAATTTACTTTCAATTTATGAATTTTATGGTTCTTTATTACATAATATAAGGAAATAGAGTTCTATTACTTCCCTTTATTATCTTAATGAGTGTTTTCTATGCAAGATGATACTTCTAATGAATGATTAGCATTTACAACCTTTCCCATTCTTATTGATGTATTGGTTCCTTTCACCTTCTTCATTCTCTTTTGTTCTTCCCTACACAAACTACCGTGAGTTAGTTGGTCTATTCACAAGTGAAGAAATTTTGTCAAAATGCAATGTTATTCTTTTTTGCATTCTTCCTTTTATATTTATTTCTGATCGCAGGGTCATGATACTCTACCATTACAGTTGACGCTTTGGACTATATTTGTAATTTTGCCATTCCATTAATGCTATGGTATAGGATTTCATTCCTCTTCTTGATATCTCCTATGAAAAAAGTTCAAGAGTTAAAGATCTTATTTCATGATCAAATGATTTTTCAGAGTGCATTCATTTTAAGTTTAAAGTGCATTCTTCCCTTTTTAGGGTCGACAAATGTATTGTTGACATGCTAGGACCTTCTTATCACCATATTCCATACCCTACAATGGTCTAACTATTGTGGAGAGATATTCTAGATGATGCTTCAGATGAGACTATAGAGATGGATGTTGAATATAAGGAGCTTGAATGTCTTGTCCAGCCTTTTGAGGTCACCAGGATGATGCTTTTGTAAGTGTCACTGTTAGTGATATTTCCTTGCTGGATGGGCTTATGATTTACTGGGCATTTGAGGTCTAAAGTCCCATTGAGCATCTGGTTCACCTTGATAGTGTTACCCTTTTCTCTCAGATGTGAACATTTTGAATACCTTTTTGCACTTTTGTAACACTAATTTTGAATGCTAGTAGCAAAGTATTTGTACAATCTCACCTAAGCTTAAAGACTTTATTATGCAAAGCTAGTATTTCACAACAAATGTATGCAAGTATATGCATGTTATGTATGACATGCATGATCCTAATAGGTCTCCAGTTTGGAACAGAGCCATGATTATAGATTGGAGTGTAAGAATGAGGTGCTTATGGATGATTTTAATGTAGTGCTCCTTAGATTTTGTAAAATCACCATTCTCGATAGGTCTTCGAATATTATTCTTAAAAAATTCTCCAAAAATCTTTAATTAAGCATAAGAATTTGTAGAGAAAAAAATGCTTCTTTTCTTCCCTTTATTCTCTTCTTTCATCCATTTCTTTCTTTTCTTTTCTTTTCTTTTTGTCTCTTTCTTTTTCATTTCTTACCTTTCTCTTTTTTCTTTTTTTTCCTTTCTTTTTTAATTTTTAGAGCCAAAACGCTCCTTATATAGGGATACTTCTTCAAACCCTAGTTATAAATTAATTCCTAAAAGACTTCTATTTCCTTAAAAACATTATCAAAATAGTTTTAGGAGAATTGCAGACCAATAAGGACTCAATTTTTTTTGGAAAATTCAAGAACCTAGGAAGAAGAAGTCTAATTCTGATCGAAATTGCGTAATTTCGATCAAAATTAGTGTAATTCTGATTGGAATTAGTGTAATTCTGACCACTATTTTTTTTTACTTTTCATTATAAAAAGGACCTTGAAAGAATTTAAGTTTTATAATTAGATCCTTAAAAAGCATTATAATTTAGTCCATAAAAATATTAAATCCTTTCATTAAAAAATGCAATATGACCCCTGATGTTTCAAAGTTCAAGTATTGAAGACTTATTCATGACATTTTCATCATTGTAGTCTTTTGTCGCATCCATAACTCATCATCCCAAAATTAGGTGTCTACACTACCGTATTAGCTACCACCTGGATGGTATAAAATCAAGCAATCATAATCTTTCAAAAGTTCCATCCATCATTTCTACCTCAAGTTCAAATCTCTTTGTTGGAAAATATACTTCAAGTTCTTTTTCATAAATAATACCATATAAGTAGTGCCTCTAAATTTTCAATGCAAACACCACTACTACCATTTCAAAATCATGAGTAGGGTAGTTCTAGTCATGCTTTTTTAACTATCAT
The DNA here is from genome assembly GCA_947683625.1 of Mallotus nudiflorus. Classification (NCBI taxonomy): domain Eukaryota; kingdom Viridiplantae; phylum Streptophyta; class Magnoliopsida; order Malpighiales; family Euphorbiaceae; genus Mallotus; species Mallotus nudiflorus. The sequence continues at coordinate 201,786 of CANTUR010000121.1, forward strand.
GAAGCATTTGCGACTACTCTCCCATTTTGCATTAATACACACCCCAATCCTATTCGGGAAGCATCACAATAAATTGTTTACCCTTTATTTCTTGAAGGTAGAGTGAACACTAGAGCTGAAGTCAACCTATCCTTAAGCAACTAAAAGTGCTCCTCACATTTGTTCATCCATACAAACTTAGCATTCTTTTGGGTCAACCTCATTAAAGGTGCAACTAACTTGGAAAAGTCCTTTATAAATCTTTTATAATAGCTAGCTAAACCTAAAAAACTCCTTATTTTAGTAACTATTGTAGGTCTTGGCCATTTTGTAATGGCTTTAGTCTTCTAAGGATCCATTTATATTCCATCTTTAGATTCCACATTGCCTAAGAATGTCACTTGATTCAACCAAAACTCATACATCGAGAACTTAGCATACAACTGGTGCTCTCTTAAAGTTTGAAGTACCTTCCTTAAATGCATAGCATGCTCTGCCTCACTTTTAGAATATACTAAGATATCATCAATGAATACAATCACAAATCCATCCAATAATGGTTTAAATATTTGATTCATTAAGTCTATAAAAGCTACTGGGGCATTAGTCATCCCAAAGGACATGACTAAGAATTCATAATGGCCATATCTTGTCTGAAAAGTAGTCTTAGGTACATTTCCACTTTTGATCCTCAACTGATGATATTCAGACCTCAAGTCAATCTTAAAGAAACATTGAGCTCCTTGAAGTTAATCAAATAAGTCATCGATCCTCAGGAGTGGATATTTGTTCATGATGGTAACTTTGTTCAATTGTCTATAGTTGATAAAAAGTCAAAGACTACCATATTTCTTCTTCATAAACAACACTAAAACATCTCAAGGAGATGTATTAGGTCTAATGAAACCCTTATTAATAAACTCTTGTAATTGCTCTTTAAGTTCTGCTAATTTCGTAAGTGCCATTCTATAAGCTGGTATAGAGATAGGATCTGTGCTAGGTACAACATTGATACAAAACTCTATCTCTCTTTTTGGTGGCAAACCTAGTAATTCTTTAGGAAAGACATCTGAAAACTCACACACGATTGGCATATTCTCAACTTCCCCTTTATCTACATTTATATCCCTAACCACATCTAAAGAGCCTTGACATCCTCTTCTAAGCATCATTCTAGTAATGATTGCAAACATAAGATTCTGAGGCATTGAACTCTTATCACCTATTAATCAAAATTCAATATCAGTTAGAATTCTAAAGACCACTTCCTTCTCTCAATAATCCAAATTAGCATAATGTTATGCCAACCAATCCATTCTTAAAATTACATTAAAACCTATCACATCTAGTAAAACTAGATCTATAAGTAACTCTCTACCTTCCACTAACACTAGACAAGATGGAAAGACTATATCTGTCTCCAAATCATCAATAAGTGGAGTCACTATATGTAATGGAATTAAAAACTTAGATAGTTGCCATCCCATTCTTAAAGCAAAAATAGGATATACAATAGAATGCGATGCACTAAGATTAAATATAACTCTAGCATTAAAATAACAAACTGATAGAGTACCTGCCACAACTGCATTAGATGCCTGAGTACCTTGAGGAATCAATGTAAAAACTATAGCCTGCCCATAGTCTACCTACTAAGAAGTCGATGGCTACATAAATCCTCTGCCACCAAGTCTCCCTCCATGCTTACCTCCTAAACCATGACCCTATTGGCCCACATATTAAGTACCACTTTACTGCGGATACACTAGTGCATGATGTTAGTGATATACACTAGGTCAATCATTTGATTATGTATTGACTTTCTTATTGTATTAATAAAGAGGTATTTCATTATCATTTGATTTTATGATAATTATGTGAATAGTTAATTTTTATTAAGGCCATCAAGTGTGTGACTTGATAGTAAAACCCTTAGATTAAAATAAGAGTTGTATTCTAATTATCCCTAGCCATTTATTCATTATATAAATATTAAAGTATTAAGGCTAGTATGATATTGACTGATGGTTATGTTTTACTAATCATGAATATGAGATATTAAGTCAACTCATAGGTACATGATGAGAGATCATGTACTGGATTGACCCACCATGTTAATACTGCATAGAATATTGTTATAAGTATTTCTCATCATAGTAATTTTATTTCGATCCTTTAACCTTGAAATCATCATGGATTTCTACATAGCTATTTTATGTTTTGACACATTTTAACATTGTCTTTGACCAAATGATTAAATAGGATGTTGTTGGATATGAAATTAGTTATGTGAGGAATGTGAGTGATTTAGAAGGAATTTATCCCTCATTAATATGAGAAAGATATCTATGGGCCTCTTGATGAGATAGACTGAAGGAAAATGCATGGCCATGCTGATATGAATTGATAAAGAGTTATCATTTTCAGTCTACTTGGAATCAAGTCAGAATATTGAACTATATAAGGATGACATTCTATGCCTTATGTTCAATTAAGATATTATGTGATAAAGGGACGATAAAATTCACTGTAATTAGGTTATGTCGGATTATTGACTTCACATGACTTGGGTACTCATAATGTCTTACTAGAGGCCACTTATGACTTATAGGCCTAAATAGAGATTTTGGCCCACTGCCAATGTTATGTGAACCTACATGGTCACACACTTAGAACAAGCCCAAAATGACTATGGGTTTAATAAGCCCAAAATAAACTTTATGGAAATAAATAATTAAAGTGTTTTATTTATTTATTTATTTGTTTATTTAAGATAAATATTATTTTAAATAAATAAATAAATAAGATATTATTTCTGATTTGTTTTTAAAACAAAATCAGAATATAATAGAAAATTACCAAAAGGTCATTAGTAGGTGAAACCCTAGTTTGGAGTCTATAAATATATTATATTCTCTAGGGTTTAAAAAGTGTTATTTTTCTCTGCCTCCAAAACAGTTATCTCTCTTCTTAGAAAACAAACATAGAGTTTTTCTTTTGTTCTTGATTTGTGAGACAATCAAGAACGTTGCTAGCACAGACTCCAATTCGTTTTGTGAAGGGCTATTCGTGTGGATACCTATAGAGGACGCATCCTTTTGGAGATGTCTAGATCCGAACAACCAAACCAAAAAGCTCGAGGTAAGGAATCACCGGTGTGAACCTCCTCTCATCCTTCTAGAAAATCTTACCTCTTCTACATCTTGGTGAGATTCTTGAAACCCTAGATTTAATCAAGTAGTCGAATTATATGGATCCGGGTTTGGGAACGTGATAAAATTTTAATTTTTCCGCTGCGTTTGTATCACAAAACTCCAACATATGAAATTAAGGAGTCTGCTATATTGGTTAAGCATCTGTAGCAACTTGCTAATAACCATAGTTCAAGCATGATCTAGCAAAGTGTTGAACCTAATTACATATAAAACAAGCTCCTTATGGTAGGTGACAAGGGCTTTGATGTACTTGACCATAGCTAGGACATGCACTAGGCTCTGAGCCTATATTGTCATACCTAGAATGCTAACCACTATTATTACTACTAGCACTAGGTCCAAACCTAATAGGCCTACCATGCCTGTAACTATGCCTCCTATGTCTATTCCCTCTAACCTTTATACTGTTGGTAGGTACCAATCTACACCCTAGTGCTACTAAGCTAAAACATTAACTGTCCTATCATCTCCACTCATATAAAGGTCTAGGATCATACCATGCCTTATATGTATCCTCTCTAACTGCATGGCCTCATTAATAACACTCTCCAAAGTGTCACTCTCAATATGAATCCTCATATATGCTGGTCCTAACCTAGTCATATACAAGTCTATAGCCCTACACTCATTACCCATCACCCATCACGTTCACTCCATGATATGACAATATAAGGAACTCTCTTATATATTCCTCAAGTGATCTATCTCCCCTGCTGATATGTAATAACTGCCATCTGTATGCATTCCTTGTAGCAGGTGGATAGAAAAACTATAAGAAATGCCTCTTAAACTCTATCCAAGTGATAGTGTCCATATAGGGCTGTATGGATTGCATAAACTAATCCTGAGCTACTACTTAGACTGACAACTCCACAATAAGGATCCTCTAATAATCTTTATACCCAATTCTAGTCATTGACTCGATGGTATTGATAAAGTACAATGCATCCCTAGTCCCATCAAAAGACATTCTCCTAATTATATAGTATAAAAGAAGAGCATCGACATCTGTCATCCCTTGATTCCTTTGTTAAAGCATTTCTTGTTTCAATGGCATGGCTTTGTTAAGTGCAGCTAAGACTTGATTAATTCCTACCATTTTAGTATCAAAAGCTATAGGATCCACTTCTGGAGCTTCTTGCTCTGGTTGGGGCTATTACTCTTATCCCTGAGTTGCCATTATCCTAGGTCTACCCCTTCTTCTAGCTCATAGGGCAAGAGCTTTATTTTGAAAGGACTACTCACCAAAATCTAATGCTTCTGTAGTAGGAGAAGCTCGCACTTGCTTCATTATAAGAAAGCACAAAAACTAACAATATTTAAAATATAACAAGGGAATTGACATATACGTGGAATTCTAAAAGTAATAATGACAACGAATAATATTTATCAACCTAATCACTATAGTAGTTCAAGAAAAGACATACTCCAATGACCAAAATAGTAGGAAAATCAACCATTAGCACTTATACTAACTATGTCATGACCCAAACCCAAAGGATACATGACTGACATCAGGGAATGGGAAAGTATGAAGCTTCTTAAACCTGTAGTAAGCCTTAAGAAAATTTTTCATAATAACATTTAATCATTTTAATATGAAATTCTCATACAAAATCATATAAATTAAAATCTTTATTGGAAAATATGGTAGAACCCTAAAAATTAATTCTAAAAGCCTTTTCGCTCTCTTTAATCCAAGTGATTGCCGTCCTGAGAGCAAGCTCAATCGACTTATAGCTACAGTCCAATTACTTATTTCATTATTGAAGTCCTGAGAGTAAGCTCAATCGAGTTACATCTTATTTTTAGCCTGAAAGTACTAGCTCCACCAAGCTCTATCCATACTTTGCCTAAGAGCACATGCTCCATCAAGCCACAACCATAACACTGCCCGAGAGCACAAGATCCACAGAGCCAAACCCATATCTTTCTCAAACTCGAGATCTCAACCAGTACGCACATGGTCTTCGTGACACCCACCAGGTAGTACGTTCTACCATTTTTCTCCAAATCAACTTATATAATAAATAATTAAAATAGAATAAAATAAATTCCACTAAAGCATCTTTCCAAATATTATTCATGATAATAAAATAGATAATCATGCATATGGTAAGATATATAACCATAAATAAAATTCATATAATAAACTTAAATATTATATTAAAAACATGAAAATTCTAGCTTAAATATTCTCAACAAACATTTCATAAAATCAACTCACAGGTGGAGCATACTGGCTAATGCATCCTCGGCTATCCTTGCTTTACACCTCTTGCTCCCAAATTCTCTAAATAAATAATTTTTATTTAATAAACTTTAAATAAAGTCCCAAAATTCTTGGAAAGATTATCAAATCCAAAAATGATAAAATAGCCTTATAAACACTAAAATAAATTAATTTTGACGCTCAAATAATTTAAAATAATATATACATAGAAATATATAATTTTCCAAATATTCACTCTGAAAATTTTATTGCAAAATCATAAGGATTTGGACTTCAGTCCAGTCACAATAAATAATCACAATAATTTACTCTATTTATAAAAAATAACTTAGAATTTTTCTGGCTAGTTACTATTTATCAGTAGAATTTGGGTAGTACCCATTAGATTGTCACTACAAAACATAATATTAAACCCAACCATTTATATCAAAATGTTTCCCATAATTTATAAAATATATCAAAGGTCCCAAAAAATAAAAAAATGTTTATAGAAAAGGGAGATCAATGGATATAAGGGAATTTACCTAAAATTTTACCAAATACTCCATCGATGGAAATCAAATGAAAGACTAGTGTTTATAGGGTCCTGAAATAGTGGGCAATGAAGTAAAAATAATGGTCTTGATTGATTGGAACTGAGATGAACGTTCCAACTTCTACAACTTTAGGCCAAATTTTAAAATTAAAATTTAGAATTTTTTGGGCTAAATCTGCTCAAACGGACACTACCATCATGTAGAGGACATCAAGAAATAGTTGTGTACTAAATTTTAGGTCAATCGGAGATCATTTGAATAGTGAACAAAGAAGAGAAAGAAAATATAGGGACCAAATTAGATATTGCCAAATCACATCTCTCTTTTACAATGGTAACACTAATCCAGCACATATATGCACTTACATGTCCATTTCTAGTAACCCAAGTCAATTTAAGTTAATTCATTAGCTTTGGTTAACTTGGCAACTCAAAGCAACCACTAGCAACCTGCCACAATAACCATAAAATGACCTAACATCAACTAGAAAATGACCAATTGCTATAGGCACAAAGCAACCTCAAACAACCTTTTTCAACTAAGCCATTAACAACTCCAAAATGACCTCCAAATGATAACAGAACAACCATAAAATGACCATTATATGTATTCACATGTAACACCCCTTAAATCAAATAAAAACATCTCAAATAAGCTTTAATCAATCAAATAACTATAAGACAACTATACAACAACCATAAACCAACCTCTACCCAAAACAACCTCCATCAACTTCAACCTTTCAACCTTTATATATATATATATATATATATGCATTATATTAACTAACTTCCAATAAAATATGCTTAATCAACCTTCTTCCTTTTCAACCCAATAACCAACATCCATTCAAAATAACCTCCTTCAACCTTTATAACTAAATAAATATACATACACATATCTTCCAAATCAACCCATCAAACAATAGTAAACATCCAGCAACCCATATCCACATCGACCCAAATATAAGTACATATATATAATCCTTATTTCCAAATCATCCATCTCAACCATTTCCTACCTCCATTTTTATCACCCAATTACTCTGCTCTTCTCATACCCTTTTTTTTTAGGTATTACATTAAATGACCTAGGAAAGCTTAAATTAATTTAATTCTCATTTAGGTTCACTTAATGCCTTATATCCTTAATGTTGGTTTATTTTTATGGTAATGATAAGAGTTAAGCCATAACTTTGAGTTTCAATCGATCAATGTATATTGAGTTGAGTAATACATGAGAGAGAGTACTTAATGACCTTTGGAAAACTTGAGATATGCATTTAAGTTAATTCAATCTATCACTTAGCTTATTGACAATGTGGTACTTAATCTCCTAACAACCTTGTTCCTATATTGACTTTCCCCTTAAACATTTAGCTTAGTGTTTATTTAAATTGCTTTTATTTTAGTCATTTAGTTTCTTTTATTCAAATTAAATTAGGAAGCTCTAAAAAACATTAACTAGAACTAGTAGGTGATTAATTTGTAATCTTCATAGGAATGATATTATACTCTCGACTTTATTACTTATAGCAACTCGTATACTTGTGGTTTTGCATTGCATTAACAACACAACAAGTTTTTAGTACCTTTGTCAGGGATTGAAATAATAAACATTATAGTTAGTATTGATTATCATTTATCACATGTTTTGAGTTGAATTTTAATGAATTTTGAATAATTAAGTAGTTATATTTATGTAGAAATTAGTTTTATTTAGGATTTTATTGTTTTTAGATTAAATTCTATCAAATTACGAGTTTTTATTAAATATTAATAATAGGTAAGCCTAGAAAGGAATTCTAAAAAAATCAAAGATTGTTATGACGTGAGCTATGTCATAGTGCGCTTATGCCCATGTCTTATTCTAGAAGTTAAATTAATACAGTATCATTTAAGACACGACTTGCTGAAAGCAGTGTTTGCCTCTAGACTTGAAGTAGTCATAGCATGGGATGGCACATACCATGAAGGATACCATGCCATAAAATCAAAGATATAATCCTATGCTTGAAGCCATGTCAAGTAAAGAAAACTTCCTTTTTAAGAATTTAAGTGCAAGCAGGTTTACCATGAGACCTTGCTTATAAAAGGGGACACAAGAGAGTTTTTGGGACATCTAATTCCATTTTATTTACTTTTAAAAGAAACAAATAAGCAATTAATAAAGATTAAAGAAGGAGTTATATAAGACTTAAAAGCAACAATCATTATTTCTTTTTCTTCATCTCTAACTCTTTTTATTATGTTTGTGTTCATTGCAACAATTATGTATGGCTAAACTCTTTATAAGGTTTGGATTTGCATAGCTAGTCTATTACTTGTTTGGATTTTTTTTTCCTTTTAATGAATTAATTTTCAATCAATTTTATGAGTTGTGCTTAATGTTTTGTATTCAATTAAGGACCCAATTGTTTACATGTTTTTGGGTAAATTAGAGACAATGAATGTTGCATAATTTATCAGCTCATAGACTTATAAAACTTAAGAACCTCGATCACTAAAGTAGATGATTCCTTCAGGGAGTAATAAATTGCTAAGAAACTTAATGAACCCCAGTTAATTGATGTGACTATGAAAATAGGCTGTAATTAACTTTGGTATTCTTAGATGAATTCAAAAGAGACTCTAGGCAATTGAATGGTTTACCATTGACTGTGTTAATGATTTGAATGTTAAAAATAATTATTTTAGTTATAATTTTTTTTATTTTTGATCATTGATTTATTATTTCATTACAATTATTCAATTTTGTTAGAAAGTGGAAATAAAATTAAAGTTAGTGCTTGGTATCAATCTCCTTATGGGAACGATATTCATACTCATTCTTCATTACTTATTGTAAATCGTATACTTGTAAATTTGCTTACTAAGTTTTTAGCACTGTTGGTGGGGAGATCTGTAATACCAATATTAGTGCACTTTTTATTTAAGCTAGTGTAGATGGTAGGGTTTAGCGTGTGCCCAAGATTTTAGCAACCGTGACTATTTGAGCTCAAGGCTCTGGAGAATACACTAACCATTGTCATAAAGACATGGCATGGAGATAAGGAGTCCCCAACCAGGGTAATAACTAAGATAAAAAATGGTGGTACTCAATTGTCTAAAAGAAAGCTAGCACCACAACTAGGAGATTCTAGGTACGGAATACTAACTTCTTTTAGTCTCATGTTCTTTTAGAATTATTTTATCTTTTAGAATTATTCTATAAATTATTATGTTATCCTATATTTACATGCAATTTCATATAGACCCTTATTTAAAATAACTAACTCCAAACAAACTAGTCATGAAAATACATGTAAATAATGCATTCATTCATAATCCATAAGTTAGTCCAATCTACATTAATTTTAATTAAATGTGCTAAATTTGCATAATTTAATTTGCAAGTGAGTAATAGGCCTAATTCATATTCAATTTTAATTAAGTGACCCTAAGTCTATTTGTTTTAATTCTAAAATGGGCCCAAAACACATAAACATAATAAAAAAAAGCCCAAAAACAATAAAAATAACAAAAATAATTAAATGAAAGATCAAACATGCAATAAAATTATTTCTTCTAAAAAGCCTGATTTTAATTAACATGCAACCTAAATTAATCTACTGCCTCCATTGATTTTAATTAGGGTTTACCAAATTGAACCTAATTTACTAATTAATTTTTTAAGAACAAGAGAATTAAATTTTCGTTATTCCCATTATTGGGACTATTACAAAATCTACTAAAATAATAAAGAAAATACAACCCTTACAAATTAAACAAATTCAAAACCAACAAAATTAAAATAAAATAAACTAAACTAAATAAGGGCCAAATAAAATTAGATTGGGATCTTAACTCTTGGCTTTCATTCATGGATTCTCTATGAGTTTCCTTGGTTCAATCATGTAATCATCACCAGAATCATGAAAAATAAAGAATAAATAAGAAAATAAAAATAGAATTAATGAACAAGAAAAAAAATAATGAAAAAAATCTTAAAAAATTGAAATAATAAAATTAAAAATAATAGAAATAAAATGATGGTATAAGAGAGAGAATTAAAAAAAGAAAGGTGGAGAAGATGAGGAATGATGTGTAGGATGTTGTTTGAATGCCCCTTAAACTAGGATTTCACCATTTCAAGAAAATTGACTCTACACATTCTTGTTTTTTGGACTTCTGAAAGAATGTACTTTGTTTCTTTTTTTTAAAGAAAGGGATTTTGAAAATTAACTGTATCAGGTTAGGTCTTCTCTCTTTTTCTCAATCTGTAGTAGTTGATTATGGATTCTTTCTCTCTTTTTTCATTCTCCGTGCTCTCCTCCCTTTTTTTTCTTTCTGCCAATCTTTTTCCCATTCCTCAACTAACCACTTACATGATTATAAGAGAGAGTTATAGGAGCTATAGGAGTTACATGATCACAGTGATCACACTATCTCTGATCTCTCTTGAACAACAAGATAAGAATTTCAAAAAGAAGATTATATATATAAGAGACGTAACTAGAATGTAACGTATAGATAAATATCAAATCAATTTATTTAAAAAATTAAATTTGGACCAATCATAGTGGGAAAAATTATTTTTACTAAAATTTTTAACGCCTCAACATTCCAAAATGTCTACCGGCATTGTGTAATGCCGATTGGCATTGCATAATGCTAATCAACATTATGCAATACCAATTAGCATTGTGTAATGCTGATCAGCATTATATAATGTCAATTAGCATTACATAATATTGGTTGCACAATTTTAAATATACCCTTGCAAAAGTCTATTTTTTACAATTAAACCCAAAAAACGTTGCAATTTAGTCTTTGAAATTGTAAAACTTAATGCTAAAGGTCACTTTTTGATTAAATTTTCATCATAGACGCTTTTATCACATTCATGCATAATTGCATCCTGAAATTGGGTGCTTATAATTACCCCCCTTTGTCGCCATTTGCTTGACAAATTATGGCAAAGCAATAGAAGCACACAATTTTGAAGGATAGAATTAGGGTACTTAATTGTATCCTAATTAATGGATTGATGCTTAAATTACTATGCAATTTGCTATGTTTAGCATACTTCACTATATTTCATGTAGAACATCTAGAAAGATATATGCAAATAAGTTTTCCTATATTCCTTGTACGACGTTTCGCGTTTCATAATTTAAGAACATGATATAGCTCCTATGGAACATCTAGCAATAATACTACTGTGTAGTATCTAGTGAACTGCACTATATTCCCTTTGGGATGTCTAATGAGATATATGCAAATGAGTTTCACTATATTCCCTATGGGATGTTTAGCATTTCATGATTTGAGAACGTGCTATAGCTTTTATGGAACGTCTAGTAACAATACCATAACTATTGTGTAGTGTCTAGTGAACTGCACTATATTCCCTTTGGGAAGTCTAGTGACAATGGATTTTGTTATAATCCTTATGGGACATTTAATGAAATATATATAATGATTCTCACTATATTCCATGTGGGACATTTAACAATTTGAGATTTGAAAAATGTTCTATAGTTCATGTGGAAAGTCTAGTAATAATATCATAACTACTATGTAATGTCTGGTAGATCAAAAGATTTGAAAATTCATGTTATAATTGCTTTGTAGCATATAACATATTAAATTTGAAAATTATGTTATAACTACTGGGCAGTGCATAAAAAAATGATTTAAAATTTCTGTTACAACTACTGTGTAGCATATAACAAACAAATTTAAAGTCCTTGACAAAAATGATGATGCATGTAAAATGCAAAAATTGAATTCTGTAATTATTTTCTGTATTCTGTATTTGATAAAGGATTTTTTTAATATAGACTAACTATGTAACTAATAATTCAGTGAATTATTAATTAATGCTATGAATTTCATGAGTTAATTATGAATGGACAAAATTTTAAAAAAGAAATTTGGACTTGAATGCAAGTAAGTTTTTGTGGATTAAAATGGATATTTTCCATCCTATATACTTCACTTTTGCATGTCACGTTCCATTTCTCCTTTCATCTTCATTTTCTTTTCTTTTTATTTTCTATTTACGTTGATTTTTTCTTTCTTTGATTACTTGATCATCTGACGTCCAATTTGTAATCCATTAGATCTTATGGTTGCTCCACGATACATGCCACATAGGGGAGTAGAAATTCTAGCAAATTCGATTATTCTGTCTCCCCAATTTCCTCATAATAGTCTTGGACATCGAGACGGCTCCACTATCCTCCCTCTAACTTATCTACATCTCCACAAGTGTACAGATGTGGATAATGAGGTAATATTTCCTCTTTGTTATTTATTTCTATAAAAAAATTATTTATAAAGTTAGTAATTAGAATCAATTTCAGAATGCAAATTAGTATGCACATTATTCAAATTAAATTAGAAACTAGTAAATAATGCATGAAATTTTGAAATTAAACCCTAAAAATATGGAAATTTTAGCTTGAGTTTGCTGTATGTCTGATTGAATGTCTAAAATCTCGATTAGAAGTCTGGATTTTTCAATCACCATCCATATTTTCGATTAGCAATGCCTAACGATGATCAACATTCCATTTTGCTGACCAAAAATTCTTTTATTTTTTATTTATTTATTATAATTTTTTATTCTTGAATTTCATCTAGCGACCGATGAAATTCATCGGCTATTTTCACATAGCTCGAGAATTATTTGATGGGCTACTAGTGAATGTGGCATAACTAATATGGGCATTAGGTTTCAGACAATTGATCTCTATGCTTCCAACAGTTTAAGGTCGATCTGACTACTATTCTCTATTTGCTTTGATTGAGAGGTGGATGGACACCACCCACGCTTTTCACACTCATATAGGGGAACTGACTATTTCTCCTATGAGCTTTTCTGCCATCACTAGGGTTGACTTTAGAGGAACTCCTATTCCTTTCGACATTAGTTATTATAGTCTTCCTGAAGATGCATGACATCAGTACGTGCATAACTTGATTAGGTTCATCCTGATGTGGAAGAATCTAAAAAAAATTATCCTTTTTTCTCTAATTGAGGGATTCAGATGTCTGCCCACTACTACTCCTTATCAGATTACTCAAAAGGCAAGGTCCTCCTTGTACTACTAAGCATAACTCTTTTCTATGAGACTAGTCACAGAGCATTGCTTTACTCAGCCCCCTTTATGACTTAGATCAAGTTACTACCCTTGATTGGGGATCTGCTGCATTAGCTTATCTTTACTATAGACTGGATACTATTTGTAGAGGTGTTGTAATGATATGTGGCTTTTGGCACATCCTACATGTATGCTCTTCTTTTCTTTTACATGATTTACTAATTTCTTTTCTTTTCTAGATTTAAAGTATAAAGATCGGGATGATTCGGGGCTTCGATGCGATCAGTTCTAATATGAGTCTCCCTCTAATGTAGAGATGTGGTTCTTCTTATCTAGCTAGCATCAGAAATAATCTTCAGACCTATCATGATCAGATAAACTCCATTAAGTGGCACCTGGTAAGAAAACAAAATCATCAGTATTTTATAATGCAAGTTTATACTTAATCAACATAATTTATAGATTAATTCTGATTGGCTAGAGAGAGCTGATGATATCTAGAGATATGATTTTATAGTTGGAGCAATATGTCTTGAGTCCATGAGGATTTTACTCCCTGGATATGGTTGTCAGATGTGGTATATGAGGGAACAAGTATATTGCTGGTCTTCTAGACCTTTACGACAACATATTCCTTCTAATATTCCTCCTTCAATGTTATATAGCTTGCACCTAATGGGTTTAGAGCTGAGAGAGGCACTACAGGGATATGCTGCATTGACTTTACTTGAGCGATCTTGCCATTACTAGTAGTTCATTCATGAGAACCTCCTAGAGTAGATTCCTACTAACCATGCTAAAGTAGCTTTTAATCATTTCATTTATTCTTTTAGAACCTATAAATTAATCATTCTTTTTCATAGTTTAAGGAGATTGGTTCCCTTACTACCAAGGTGAAGGGGGAAGAGATCTAGACTAGTTAGAGGACTGAGACTGCTCCTGATACTAAGAGGTTTGAGCCTAGAACTAGTCATACACATTATGCTTAGCACCCTGGGACTAGTTGTGAGGGGGCTATTATTGGTGCTATGGTGATGTCTCTCTTCTAGATAGGTCCATGCTTTATTGGGCTCCTGCTATTCAGACTTCGATTGAGCAGTATATGCACTTTAGTGATGCTTAGCTTCCTAGCTTTTTTCTGGTAGATACTTCTTATGTGAGTCTATCTCACTTATTTCCTGCATGATCTAAAAACTTGACATCGATTTTAATAGAAAATTTTACAAAGTAGCTTCCCAGAACACAGGTAGAGTATTTGCATAGTCTTGCCTCATCTCAGAAGTTATTTACTATGCAGGTTACAGATAGTTGGTGAGTAAGTATATACACTGAAAAATGCAAAGTGGATGCATATTATGCATGAAATGCATATGATATGATATTTCCCATATGTGTAGAGTTATTCCAGTGGTCTAAAGCATGAGAATGAGATGCTTCATTGGTAGGTTGCAGACTTGGGCATTGATCCTCATAGTGTTGGGACTTTGTCTGCTAGACCTTCAGATACTTATCAGTATGATGACCTGACAGGAGGATGAAGGCCTTAGCCTGATTCAGGAACTCATGACTGATTAGGAATATTTTTATTTCTGACTCTTATCGTGCTTGTATATGACTATTTCTATAATAATATTACTTTCAAGATTTTGCACTGTTCTGAGTAATATTATATATCACTTGAACTGGTAGCTGCTTTTGAATAAACTTCATCCATTAAAATCCTTCTAACTATAGATAATGATAACTAAATAAATAAATAATTAATTAATTAAAAATATAAATAATTAATATTATCCCTTTAATAATTGTTTATTTATCCTTATCTCTTTTAGATTCCATAACCTTATCTTATACATATTCCTTGAGCAAAGAGAATCTTTTTCTTATGTGGACTCATTTTCCTTCTCTATATAAAGAACACACAAGGAGCATTATTCCTCATTCTCTAGACTTTTAATCATGACTCAAGCATCTCTCCAATTGATGAAGAAATTCCTTAAGAGCCTTAACGGAAATAATTGGAACAACTTTCTCCCTTTTCATTGCAAGTCACTAAAATCCTTTCAACATTTTAATATCAACAATAACTTATTGCATGCTACTAGAACTTTTTGGGATGCTAAGGACCACATGTTTAGATTCAATGGGTAAGAATTATGCCTAATGATTGAAGAAATTGTTACTATCTTGGGGTGCTCGTTAGACTCAACTGCCATCGTTGCTCTTACTGATATGACCATGTAGTTTCCTAATAAGCTTGCAGCATTCTTTGATTTATCCCCAAGATGACATCTATATGTATGCTCATAACCTTAGAACCATCAATCTATCTTCTCTAATTATTATTTGTGAAACTAACGATAAGAACAGTGTTGCTTGGACAATAACCATTGCTTTTTGTCTTTATGCACACTTTTTGCTAGTTTTATCTTATGGAAATGCTGACACATAGATTGTAAGTATCTTAGAGCATGCACAAGCTAGAGCTGACCCTATGCCTGTTATTCTTCCTGAAACTATCATAGGACTACGCAACTTCAGAACTCAGAATCATTTTTCAAGTAGTTTACTTTTCCTTCAGGTGTGTAACCAAAATCTTTTATTTGCCTTAACTTTTGCCTAAGTTACCCTTTCGGGTTTCTAACTTAGCAGGCTTGCCCTTACTTTTGCCTAAGCTGCCCTTTCGGGTTTTTAACTTAATAGGCTCTTTTTTTTTCTTTGCCTTTTTCTCCCCCTGACGTCTTTGCCATCAGTATGGTCACCCACAGTTCGTTGTCACTGTTCTTACTTACTTTGAAGCTTCCCTTTAACATAGGACTTTTTGGACAAGGTTAGGAACTTATGGCCTCATAGGAACATTCGAGCGAAACATGTACTTGAATGCCAATATGACTAATGATGATAACTAGAAAGCTTGGAATATCATGCAAACTATAGAGCCACCCATATTTGCCAAGTACATGAGGACTCAAGTATTATATTATGAAGTACAATGGAAGAAACCAAGGCATATTTAGAGTAGTGATCTCATATATCTAGTTTTTTTAGGCTTTTCATGCTTTGTTTTTTTCCTTTAAGTACTTATGCCTTATAATAAAGATAGGATATGCAATATTCAGACAAAAATTTAATTTCAATTTGCTTTATTAATTAGGGCCAAAATGAGTTTAATTATTACATCATATGATATAACTCCTGTTATCAACTAGTCCTTTTAGATTTTCTAACTGAATACTTTTCTCTCACTTTTATTTCCCTAATTTCTGCCTAACCAACCCTTTATGGGTTTCTAATCACCACTTTTCTTTTATTCCCTAATTTTTGCATGCTAGCGAGAATGTCCTACTTTTTGCCTGACTAACCTTTTTAGATTTTCTAGCCAGTGGACTTTTGTTTCTTTTATACAATTATTATTTTCTCTTTTTTAAAGATAGTATTTCTTAAGACAATCTAGGTTGATTGGCTCAGTGAACTCATTCCCTTCAAGATCTGATATTTTTATAGCTCCTTTAGGTAGAATTGACTTGACTAAATATAGTCCTTCCTAATTTTTTCTAAACGTTCCTCTTGGATCAAATACTATTGCTCTAAACTATTTTAATGCCATGTCCCCAACCTTTATCTTTCCAAGCTTAACCATCTTATTAAATGATCCTGCTATCCCTGTCTAATATATATGAGTATAAAATAAAGTATTCATCCACTTTTCATCTAGAGATACCAAATGATCATATCTCTTTGGTGCCCATTCATTCTCAGGTATTTTAGCTTCTATAGCCACTCTCAAAGATTTGATCTCAGTTTCTAGAGGCAAAACTACTTGACAACCATACACTAAAGAGAATGGTGTTTAGTCTATGGCAGTTCTAGTTGTAGTTCTATACTCCCATAAAGCAAAAGGGAGAAACTAAGACCAATCCTTGTAAGTTTTGACCATTTTAAAGAGAATCTTCTTAACATTTTTATTAGCTATTTCTACTGCTCCATTAGCTTGAGGATGATAAGGTGAAAACTTATGATGTTCAATCCCATATTTTTGTAAGAACTATGCTATTTATGCCTGAAATTGGACACCATTATCTGTCATAACAAGGTATGGGACCCTGTACATACAAATAAGACTATTCTTAATAAAATATGCCATTTGTTTCACTTTCAAAGTGTTGAAGGACTTAGCCTCTACCCATTTGGAAAAGTAATCTATTGCCATAACTATATACTTATGCCCATTGGATGTTGTTAGCTTTACTTCTCCTATAATATCAATCCCCCATGCTATGAAGGGCTAAGGAGATGATAAACTATTTGGCACCATAGGAGGAAAATGGTTAAGATTCCTATAGATTTGGTATTGATGGCACTATCTTACTATTTTGATACAATCTTTTTCTAAACTCATCCAATAATACCCCTGTCTGATTATCTTCTTGGCCAAGAACATTCCATTTATGTGAGAATCGTAAACTCCTACAAGAATCTCTTTTATCACCTCTTTAGCTTCATCTTTCTTGAGACATCTAAGCTACATTCCATTTAGCATTCTTTTGTATAATAATCCATTGTGACTCGAATAATTACGTGCGAGAACATGAAGAGCATATTTCTCTTTTGAAGTCATTTCATTTGGATAATTTCCCTCCTTATAAACCTCTGAATGTCATAAAACCATGACTTCTCTTTAGGCCCTATTTGATACCCGTAGTTTACTCTCCCTCATAACATGGAGCTTTTGATTTTATGATTATCAAAGGCTTTATAGTCAATCTAGTCACATTATCCCAATTCAAAGAGAGTGTTGTCAGTGCATCTGCCATCTGATTATCATCTCTTAATAAATGGATGAAGAGACATTTAATGAAGTTCCTTATTAAAGTTTTCAAATAGTAGATATAAGGCTTCAGCTTTTCCTTTTTCACCTCCCATTCTGTATTAGCTTGTTTGACGACCAACATCGAATCCTCATATACTAATAACTCTTTGGCTCTAGCTGCTATTGTTGCCTCCACTCTATAAATGCATGCCTCATACTTAGCCATATTATTTGTTACCTTGAAATCTAGCTTCTTGGCCATTGGTATGGTTTCTCCTTCTCGCATAACAAGAATCACTCCTAATCCAGCTCCTTTGCTATTTATAGCCCCATCAAAAGAAAGCTTCCACTCCTAATGCTCAAGACTGCTAAGTTCTCATCTGGAAATTCTAAATTCCATTATTCATCACCTTCTATTGCATTCTGAGCTAGGAATTTTGCTATTGCCCTTCCTTTGATGACCTTTGTGGTAATGTACTCCATATTAAATTCATTCAGGAGTACGAGCCATCAAGACATTTTTCCAATTAGAGCATATGCTTGAAATAGATACCTTACAGGATCTATCTTTGAAATAGCCTGAACTTTATAGGACTGAAAATAATGCCTCAATTTTCTTATTGCCCAAATCATTATTAGACAAGTCTTCTCTACCAAATCATACTTTTCCTCATATGGTAGAAACATCTTGCTAAGGTAATACACTGCATGTTCTACTCCATCCAGTCCTTTTTGTGCTAGCATTGTCCCTATTGTATTTTCCTT
Source organism: Mallotus nudiflorus (assembly GCA_947683625.1). NCBI lineage: Eukaryota > Viridiplantae > Streptophyta > Magnoliopsida > Malpighiales > Euphorbiaceae > Mallotus > Mallotus nudiflorus. The sequence goes on from CANTUR010000121.1 coordinate 220,414, forward strand.
TAGAGCTAAGTACAAGATCAACAGCTTACCTTGCCTTGGTGCCTTTAGTACAGGTGGATTGGCAAGATGTTCTTTAATCCTATAAAAAGCCTTTTGAAAATCATCGTTCCACTTCACAGGTTAATCTTTCCTTAAAAGCTTGAAGATAGGGTCATAAATATTAATAAGCTTTGCAATGAACCTAGTAATATACAGCAACCTGCCAATGAATCCTTTTAATTCTTTGCTGCCAATGAATCCTTTTAATTCTTTCTCTATCTTTGGCACCAGCATTTCCTGGATAGCTTTCACTTTATCTGGATCTACTTTAATTCCTTTGCTACTAATTATATGCCTTAGCGATTTTCCTAAAGTAACCCTAAAAATGCATTTCTTTGGGTTAAGCCTTAGATTGTACCTCTTAATTTAAGCCAAGAACTTATTAAAAGATTCAAAGTGTCCCTCCCTTGTCTCAGACTTGACCATCATGTCATCTATATATACTTCTACTTCTTTATACATCATGTTATGGAAAAGTGTAGTAGCTGCCCTTTGATATGTTGCACCTACATTCTTCAATCCAAAAGGCATAACCTTATAACAATACATCCCCTATTCTATAATGAAAGTTATTTTGATCTTATCCATGACTAACATCATTATCTAATTATATCCTAAAAACCCATCCATAAAAGAATACATTGCGCTCGATGTTGCACTGTCCACTATCACAACAATGTGAGGTAGAGGAAAATCATCTTTTAGGTGTGCTTTGTTTAGTTCCCTAAAATCCACACACATACGTACTTTACTGTCTTTCTTAGGTAATGGTACTATATTTTCCAACCATTAAGTATAATCTACTACTTCTAGAAAATTAGCCTGGATTTTTTTAACAATTTCCTCTCTTATCTTTTTTGTCCATTTTGGTCTTAGCCTGTGTGGTTTCTATTTAATAGGTTTAATTTCTAGATAAGTTGGGATGTGATGTTCAACAATTTCCCTATCTAAACCCGGCATATCTTCATAAGTCCAGGCAAATACTACCTTTCTTTTTGTTAATATTCTCTCAACATTTTTCCTCTCTTCAAGAGTTATATCATGTGATACATAAATGTTCTTAGGATTATCATTTGTGCCCATGTTTAATGAATCTAATTAAATGTAATTAATGTCTAACATACACATATGATGAATATTAAAATGCACAAAACCATTAAGATGGACATCACACAAGTAAGCCAAACTAGAATTCATATCATTGACTATGGAAAAAATAAAGTCTTCATCCTCATAAAGGGCGGGCGGACATTATTAAATCAGTTTCTTTATAAAAAACATCACTAAAACTATTACTGATGACAGTAGCTAAATTATGGGGTAGCTCCTCTTTAGGTGACAAACACATCAGCTCTTCAATAGCAGCATCACCTATCCTTTTAGCTACTTGCTTCATCACTTCCTGTTTGTTATTCTCTACCATGTTCTGTACAATTTGCTCCTTAAAGATCTCAAACCTAGTAATGTATTTTCTAGCAACATTAATAGATTCCTTAGCATCCAAATAGTACTTACCTTCCATTGGCTTAATGAAATTGTCACTCATCGGCCTGATTCTCCCCAATGGCTTATTTATCTTGGTTTTTCCCTTCTCCCTTCCTCTTTTGCTACTAGGTTTTGTCTCAGTGCACCCTAATCCCTTGGTGTCACCTTGACTTCTGAATTTTGGGGGTTTAAGGCTTCCTTACTCATTCTTTCCCAGCCCCTGTCGAGGTTGATAATTCATACTCTCCATCATCCTCGCAACTCTTGGATCCATTTTAGTTCCATCGAATATTCTAGCAACTTGGAAACCAAGGGGAACACATACTTATTTCTATTTATCCTGTGTGGTTGCCAAAGTTGCACTGGTTTTAGCTTTTATAGTCACAAACTCTCCTTCATAAGGGAATATTATTTTCTGGTGCATAGTTGAGGGTACCCCTCGTAGAGCATGGAACCATGGCCTTCCCAAAAGCAAGGCATATGTGACGGGGATGTTTAATATAGTACATTCAACAGTTAACTCTATATGTCCTATTTTAACTAGAGCTTAGAATGTACCCTCCACATTCTGGGTGCTATCATTATAGGCTCTGATTATAAGATTTGAACCTTTCAAATCATCAACTTTCAAATCCAAATTAGGCAGAATTTTTAATGGACACACATTAATAGCAGAACCATCATCTACCATTGTAAAATTGGTTATCTTTCCCCTTACTTTAGCTAGGATAAATAATGCCTTGTTATGATTTCTTCCATCTAAAGGAAAATCATCATCCGGGAATGTTATTAACCCATGCTTCTTTTTTGTGACCTTTGCTATGATAGCCTCAAGTGTAGCTATTGTTTCGATACTCATATTAGATAGAGCCTTGACCAAAGCTCTTCGGTAGCTGCTTGAATGTAATAATAATTCCCAAATGCTTATATTTGCCTTAGCTTTCTTTAGTTGCTCTAATATTAGGTCTTCTTTTTGCCCTTCCTCTACTTCTACATCCTCTGTCTCTTCTCTTTTTATAACTCTCTCAATTTTCTTTTCTGCTACTTTATAATTTTTTCCACTTCTGGTGACATGGTTCACATTAACATTATCACTCCATACATCAAGACCACCAGGGCTCTTTTCATCAGAGTCATACCAAATGTCAATAACCCCAATAATTCGATCCCTCTTTCCATCTTTCCATACTTCCATTATGCATGTTTCTCTCCTTTTTAGTTCCTTCATGTTAAGTTTGCCTAAATCTTGGCTCAGTAGCTCTTTAACTCCCTCTAGAGATTGTTCAAAAGTAAAAAATCCATTGTTCTTTCCTTTTAAATTATCATCTTCAAACTCTTTGCCCCATCGTAAGGGCATAATCTCCTCTACTAGTATATCACCTATAGCAAGATTAGAGTAAAATGCTCTATAGTTGAACTTGCTTGAAGGTTTCCCCAATAAACATTCAACCCCTCTCAATGGCTGCTTAAGAATTTCATATTCTTTCTCTTCGTCCATTGGATCATTATCAAACTCATCACCCTATCATGAGGGCACAATTGATTCAAAGGGAGTATGAGTAGAGGGTGGCTTTGAGTAGAACACCTTAAAGTCAAATTTTTTTAAGGGTTGGCCCAATAAATCCTTTACTCCTCCAGAGGCATTAGGAGATTTCTCACTATCTGTAAAGTTTAAGTTTTCAAAGGATTCCAAAACTTCCTCTTCACTAACTCTTGTGTTAATCATCATGGTGGCTGGCGGTGGAACATTTCAGTAGTCTGGGAAAGGGTTGTTTGTGGTATTTGGGTTGGAATTGGACTTTTCAGGGTCTGTGATTTTTTTAAGTCTATAAGGTTTTAGATTTCATGTTTTAAGTGGATAGAGGTGTTTGTGGAGTGGCTAGTTACTTGGTGAAATTTACAATAGTTGTTTGCTCCATAGCTTGGAACATTTGGGTTTGGTGGTTTGGAAAAGGTTAATGGTCAAAGCAAACCTCTTTATATTAAATAGTCTAGAACTTTGGAAAGTGGTTGGTTAAAATTAAAGAATCTCCTAGGCTATTGAACTGTACGCACCTTCACAGCTCGGCTGGTACTTCCTTATTGTGTGCCCCAATTAGGTAATTTTAGGTTCCTATACTTTTAAAACTTTTATTCTTCTCACTTTTAATCTCTGCGACTTGCAAACCATCATCATACAGGCCTATAAATGTTTTAGGATTCATTATTTGCAATCTCTCAACCAAATTAGTTGACACGTTACGAATTATCATCCTAACTTGATCTTTCTCAGCTAACTTTTTTTTTCATTAATCCTACATTGTTCATAAATCTAGTTAATAAATCAGAAAAGGATTCATTACATTTTTTCTTACTCAGTTCCAAATCTATAATGGACATTTCTAATCTAGTGTTATAATCATAATGTTTTAAAAAAGCAGTACACAATTCTTTCCAATTAGGCCTGATAGACTTTTCCAACCCATAATACCAGTTTACAGCCATTCCCTCTAAAGATAATACAAATAACCTAGTGGTTCATTACTAATAAGGCTTTAGTAGTGCTTATAGTTATTGTGTATTAACTGAGATGAATTCTAAGATCTCCAGTTCCATTAAACTTTTGTAGCTGAGGCTTTTTGAACTTCTTAGGTAGCTTATTATCCTTTGTTAGCAGAATATCATCAAAGTCAAATGAATATCCCATGCCTTGTCATCTAATAAGCTCTTCCATCTTGGACATTTTCTAGGTCAGTGCTTGCATTTGCTTGGATTCATGGTCTTGTACCAATTCTAGTAATTCTCTCTTTACCTTTTCTATCATGTAGTTCTCAACATCCTTAAGCTTCACATTAATAGCATATGGGCTTCTAGAAACAAGTTGCCCCCAGCATTATCGGTAGCTAGTGGAGCATATGCAATAAGTGGGATAGTTATAGTAGTAGGTAGTTGCTCAATTGTAGGTGATGGTATGACAGCAGTAGTAGGTTGCATCAATCTAGACAAAGCATGTCTCAATTCATCTTGCATCATAGCTCTCATGTCATCCATCAAAGCTCCCTTGATGTCTTCTAAGGTCCAGTTCCCTCCTTATTATTGTTCCATTTTTATATGCTCAATTGTAGTTGGTTCAGCTTCCAAGTAAAGTAGATTAATAGGACTCCTTTCTAGTCTATGAAGGATCTCTTCAACTGTGGCTTCAGGACTGAAATCTGCTCTTATTAGTCTGCCACCTTTCCATCCCCAAATACAAGAAAACCTAAATGAATCTATAATGGCTGCAAAATAAAGTGTTACTCGTGATGGATGAAATGCATGTATGCATGATGCATGTGATATGCAATACATAGCAAATAACAAGTATCAATCAAGCGAACAACATTCATCCTTCCAACCTTATTCCTCCCACACACATGTTCAATGATGAGTCTCTTTTCCAAGGATTTTTTGTCTTGGCCTTAATATCAGTAGGGGATATCAAGAATCGATGTGCATGCTAAATCTCTCAAAGCAGTAAAAACATAGAAACAGCATTTCTAGGTATAAAAGATTAGCCCAATCTTTATTAGCCCAAATGGGCTTCTAAAGTATAGGCTTGGGCCTTTACAGATAAAAATACCTCATGGCAATATTCATAAGCAATTTTGGTAAATCCTAAGGGAAGTTACTAGGCCATTATATATGGTTAGGGTCCGATGAAAAGTCAAGGTTCCTTTAGCAAGATGCCCTCCTTTAAGACTTAAGTTACATGGCAAGGTCAGAGAGGCCCAGCATCCTCTACAAACTTGAGAGAAGACTACCCCCCTTTAGGATTTGGGTTGCAGACACTGGTCAAATGAGCCTGATAATGTCTCTTAAACTGAGTTAAAGCTAAGAGTGATGGTTAGCTAATTTATAACTCCATGAGCTAGTGGAATCATGTAATCATAAACCAACACCATCGGTTAATAGGGACATGCAGAATGAATGCAAGAATAAAATAATAATTAATAAAGTAATTCTAAAAACATAAGTAGAATCAGTATCTCTTATCCCTAATGGAGCATGCAATCAGTTTAGCGCGCACCCAAGATTTTAGCAATCATGATATTGTTTGAGCTCATGGTTATAGAGAACACACTAACCATTATCATAAAGACATGACATGGAGATGACGAGTCGCCGCCTAGGGTAATAACTAGGACAAAAAATGGTGGTAGTCGATTCTCTAAAAGAAAGCTAGCACCATAACTAGGAGATTATGGGTATAGAATACTAACTTCTTTAAGTCTCATGTTCTTTTAGAATTATTTTATAAATTGTTATGTTATCCTCTATTTACTTGCAAATTCATATAAACCTTTCTTTAAAAAAATTAACTCCAAGCAAACTAGTCATGAAAATATATGTAAATAATGCATTCATTCATAGTCTATAAGTTAGTCTAATCTACATTGATTTTAATTAAATGTGCTAAATCTACATGATTTAATTTAAAAGCGAGCCTAAAGACTAATGGGCCTAATTCATATTCAATTTTAATTAAGTGATTCTAAGTCTATTTGTTTAATTCTAAAATGGACCTAAATCTACAAATTATGAAGTATTTAAATTAGTGGGCCTAATTCTACATGTTTTAATTTTAAGGTGATCTTAAATCTACAAGTTATGGAAAATGATTAAATTTAATGGCCTAATTCTAAGTTAATTAAATTAAACTAAAGGTGGATCTATGTCTAAATAAATTAAATGGGTCTAAATTATTTCTACCCTAAATTTAATTAATTATTGGCCTAATATCAATTTTAGTTAATTAAACCTAAGGAAAACTAAATTTAATTATGTGGGTTAGAGCTTAACATGGGCTTAGGGCCCAAAATACATAAATATAATCAAATTAGCCCAAAAACAACAAAAATAACAAAAATAATCAAATGAGAGATCAAACATGCAATTAAATTATTTCTTCTAAAAAACCTAATTTTAATAAACATGTAACCAAATTAATCTACTGCCTCCATTGATTTTAATTAGGGTTTACCAAATTGAACCTAATTTACTAATTAATTTTTTAAGAACAAGAGAATTAAATCTTCATTATTCCTATTATCGGGGCTATTACAAAATCTACCAAAATAATAAATTAAATTAAATTAAAATACAACCTTTACAAATTAAACAAATTCAAAACCTAAAAAATTAAAATAAAATAAACTAAACTAAACAAGAGCCAAATAAAATTAGATTGGGATCTTGACTCTTCGCTTTCATTCATGGATTCTCCGTGAGTTTCTTTGTTCAATAATGTATTCCTCACTAGAATCATGAAAAATAAGGAATAACAAAAAAGAAAATAAAATTAAAATTAATGAACAAAGAAAAAAATAATTAAAATAAAATTTGAATAAAAAAACATAAATAATAAAAGAAAAAATAATAGAAATAAATGATGATATAAAAGAAAGAATTTAAAAAAAGAATAGAGGAGAATATGAGAAATGCTTTGCAGATGCTGCTCGAATGCCTCTTAGATTAGGATTTCACCATTTTGAGAAAATTGACTATGCACTTTCTTGATTTCTAGACTTCTAAAAGAACATACTTTGTTTCTCTTCCTTTTTCTAAAGAAAGGGGTGTTGAAAATTAACTGTATCAGGTTAGGTCTTCTCTTTTTTTCTCAATCTACAGTAGTTGATTAGGGTTTCTTGCTTTTTTTTTAGTCTCCATCCTTTCCTCCCCTATTTTTTTCTTTTTACCAATCTTTTTCTTTTTATATCCCATTCCTCAACTAACTACTTACGTGATCCCATGAGGGAGTTACAGGAGCTATAGGAGTTATGTGATCACAGTGACCACACTAGCTTTGATCTCTCACTAACAACATGATAATAATTTCAAAAAGAAGATTATATGTGTAAGAGATGCATACTGGAATGAAACGTATAAATAAATATCAAATCAATTTAATTGAAAATTAAATTTGGAACTATCATGTGAGAAAAAATATTTTTATTGAAATTTTTAGCACCTCACATTCCAAAATGTCGACCGATATTATGTAATGCCGATTGGCATTGTGTAATGCCAATGGGCATTGTGTAATGCCAATTGGCTTTGCATAATGCCGAATGGCATTGTGTAGTGCCAATCAGCATTACGTAATGTCAATTGGCATTACATAATGCTAGTTGCACAATTCCAAATATACCTTTACAAAAGTTAATTTTTTACAATTAAACTAAAAAATGTTGCAATTTAGTTTTTGAAATCACAAAACTTAACACTAGAGGTCAATTTTTGATTAAATTGTCATCATAGAGGCTTTCATTGAATTCATGCATAATTGCATCCTAAAATTGGGTGCTTATTGCTAGACTAACATTTTATTTTTGCTTTGTTTAATTTTCTTTATTTTTTCTTTTCAGGTTCTTAACTTTTGTTTATACAAACAAGATTAAAAGGTCTTAAATTAGAGAGAGTAAACCTGAAAATCAAAAAGTCTCGTAAAAAGAATAGGAAGGGGAAAAGAAAAAAAGGCAAAAGAATGACTAACCAAGTAGCAAGAGTTTTATAAGAATATAGGGTTCTAAGTCTCACAGGAAGCTAAAACTACATTATGAAGCCAACCATCGAAGCTAATACCTTTGAGATCAAACCTATATACATCCAAATGGTTTAATAATATTAGTTTTTAGGGCTACAATTATTAGATCCTAATGCTCATCTAGCCTCTTTACTTGACATTTGTGACACTTTCAAGAACAATAGAGTATGCACGAATGCCACTCGCCTGTAGCTATTTCCATTCTTGTAGAGGGACAAGGAAAAATTATGGTTAGGATCATTAATGCCAAATTCCATCACCTCATGGAATACACTTTCTAGGGCCTTTCTTACTACATACTATCTGCTTGGAAAGACTGCCAAATATCACCAAGACCTCATTGGATTTACACAATAGCCTGGAGAATCTCTTTATGATGCTTAAGAAAGGCTTATAAAGATGTTGCCCTCACTATGGAATTCCATATTGGCTTCTTCTACAAACTTTCTACCAAGGATTGTTTAAGTCCTTACAAATTACCATTGATGCTATTGTATAAGGTTCTTTCATGAGTAAAACTCCACATGATGACTATGCACTCTTAGAAAAAGATGGCATCAACAAATTATTAGTTGTATAGAGAGAGGAATTAGCCAAGGAAAATAGCATAAGTGTATGAGGTTAATAGCTTAATCTTGGTAAATGCTAAATTGGATTCCCTCATAAATAAGTTCTAAAAACTCAACTTTACAGGTTATCCATCACAGGTGCCATCTTGTGAAGTGTATGGAGGAGGAAATTCTACTATAAAGTGTTAGCAAGGTGATTCTCATTTCTAAGATTGCTCATTTAAATAACATAACGCTTTGATTAATTTTAATAATAGATCTCAAGGGAATCCATACTCCAACAAATGCAACCCTAGATGGATAAATCACCTGAACTTTTCGTGGTTAAATCAAGGTGACAACTAACTTTTAAACTCCAATCAAGGGTTCAAAGCTCCACCACTACTAGGATTTCAATAAAAGAACATGACTTTTTGGTTACCTTTCCTTCAAAGGATGGGTAATGGGGCACTTGACAAGCAATTTTAGAAAATTTTAAAAGTGTTCAAAAAGTTAGATATCACCATTCCCTTCTTAGAGGCAGTCACCCAAATGTGAAAATATACCGAATGCCTCAAAGACATCATCACTAATAAAAGGAAGTGGGAGGATTATGAGACTATACCAATGAATGAAGAATGCAATGATATGATTAGAAATAAGCTCGCTCTAAAACTTAAAGATCCAAGAAGTATCTCTATACCTTATGTTATTAGAAAATTAGATATTGGTAAAGCTCTTTGTGATTTAGGGGCTAGTGTAACCATAATGCCTTTATCTTTATACAAGAAATTAATATTTCCTTACAACTAGCGTATAAACTACAACCTACCTTAAAGGAATTTTGGAAGCTATATTGGTCAAAAGAGGATAATTTTATGTCCCTTATGATTTTGTGATTCTCAAGATGGAAGAGTGCTCTCATATCCCTATTATCCTAAGATGCCCTTTCTTAGCTGTAGCAAGAGATATCATAGATGTCAAGAGAGGAAAGATAACATTTAAAGTTGGGGAAGAGAAGGTTGAGTTTGATGCGTTCAAAATGGCACAATAATCTTCCTCAATGACTTCTTATTTTTATGTGGACATAGTTGAGGTTTATGTTAAAGATGTTCTTCCATAAGTTCCCAAAGAGTCACCTAAGACCCTTATTATTCATGATTCCAAGAAGGTGAAAGTAAAAAAAAAAAGGTTAAGAAGAAAAAGGGACCTCTAAGGAAAGATACAAAAGAGTGGCAAATTAAAAGTGCTGTAAAGGATATGGATTTTAAAAAAAATGTATCTACTTTCCAAGTTCCATATAAGCGAGCTCATGTGGGGGAGAATTATTCTTTAATCAATCATCCCTAATGATGAAATGGGAATATAGTGGAGCTAATTACTCTAAACAAGCACTTGTTGGGAGGCAACCCAACATGTTTTGATTTATTTCTTTTATGTAAGTCAATTTTTTGTTTGGTTTTCTCTTTTATTTTTCTTAGTTTTTATTACTTTCTTTTATAGGTCATCTAACATTTGGAGAAAGCACAAAAGGAAGAAAATGCTTACTAGGGAAGTCATTGTTTTATTTTTCTTATTTTAATATTTTTTTCATTGAGGACAATGTTGTAGATAAGTGTGGGTGAGGATTTCAAATTTAAGGATAATGTTTATATATTTATGTGTTTTATGCATGTGTGTTTTATTTATTTTTGCATGCGTATTAGTTAAATTAAGAAAATAAATTTTTTTAAATGTGATAAGTTTTATTAACTTTCAACTCGATTAAAACTTTTTGTTTTGGTTTTATACAAAATTGATGCTAAATTATGACTAGAGGGTGACTGTGTATAAGTATGCATTTTGTAATCAATTATTAAAATACTAAATGGTTTATTAATTATGATAGTTGAAGATAGTGTATAAGTATGCATTTTTTATTCAATTATTAAAATATTAAATGGTTTATTAAATATGATAGTTGAACATGGTCATTATATATGAATAATTTAGTTCTTACAACCTAAACATAAACTAAAAGATTGAACTTTTGCATGAATTTAGGAGATTAAATGAAATCATATTTAAAAAAAAATTCTCTTTTTCTTAAGTAAGAGCAATGCTTAATTCTAAATTTTTACATTTTTTAAATCAACTCCAATGCTCTTATTAGAGTAAGAGTGTTTCTCATACCACAAATTTGATTGTCCCTCAATGGTCCAATGATGAAATGAATTTTCAAACATGACTAGAGTTTGCTTGTTTGTAACACCTTTAAAGTGTGCAACGCTAAAACCTTAAGTAATTCTATCGGTGTGCAAAATTGATATTGAGCCATTAAGTTATGCTATGATCTTTTGAAAAACAAACTGTTAGAATAGTAAGAGGCCTATTTTAAGAAATCTTCTTTCAAAATCTATAGGTTATTAAGTTGATGTTCTTTTCATCTGATCGGGACCTAACTTTGTGAAAGCATAGAAACCAATTTTGATAAAATGAACTTTAAAAATGTGTTTGGAAAGCCCAAAACTTTAGAAACTAACCATAAAAAGTCCTAAAAAAGCCTTGAATTATGTGCACATCATATAAAAGTGCACACAATCATGCGTGAGTGTGCATGGCCATGTGTTAAGCATGCAATCATATGCACTTCATATGGCCACGCACTCTATTCTAGGAATGCGCACATGACCATGCACTCACACACCCCTATGCATGATTTTTCCCTATAAATAGAGGTCTCCACATCTCATTTTGAGAGGGGAGAAAGAGAAAAATAAATGCATACTAAAAAATCTATCTATTCGAAGGCTTTGGAAACCCGTTTCCATACATCTTTAGCTCTCCCACTACATTTTTGTTAGGTTATTAAACCTCATTTCTACTAAACTTAGCCTTACCTTTGTCAAAGCAAACTTCAAAGGTATATGAATTTACATCATTCTACACATCATTTTGAACCTCTCATCGAGGAAAGCTTGATAATACTTAAAGCTAAAGCTTCAATACTCACATAAGCTTAATCAAATATGAGGACCTCATAATCATTTTTAGCATGTTTATTTTATTACAATGAATTTTACTTTATTATCGCCAGCATTTATGAAATTTATTATGCTTGCATATTGAGACTGACAATTTTCATGCTATATGAATAATCTATGTTTCATTTTACTTATTCCATGTCCTTATTTTGAATCCTTTAGTTTTAAAATGTGAAATCACACTATACATATCATTAACGTGAAAAGTTCATATTTCATACTAGGACTATCATGTTCTCAGTCCAATGACATCATCATGCATCCTTTATATCATCATCATATATCATCATAACATAATAAATACTATAAACATGTATGATTATGTACATTTTTTTTACTCCTTCAAGTGATTGAGTATTTATTGCCTATTATGTTATTAACATGATCAGGCAAGCTATGTGCATAGTTGTGTTGACCTTACAGGTTCATTATATCTAAGCTAGATTTACATTTTCTTAATATTTTCTTTTTATATGTATTTTGTTAGGAAAGCAATGTAATAATGACATTTCATCCTTATTAGCTTATGTATCATGTGAATGCTATATAAACTGTCATTACTATAACTAGGGTATTGCGGTAGCTATACATCGAATATTATTTATTGAGAATTAGTCATAAAGTATATGTAATCCCCTGAACCCAAAAATCTCTAATAGAGGTAATGCTCGTTGAGTGACCTAATGTTGCCCCTTTCTTTTCTGATTTTCTAAAAATTAGGTGGCAACTCCATAAAATCAAAGCATCTCATTCCTCCTGAGACCAATAATTTATCCTTATTCAGTGAAGTTGCCATGTCCCTCAAAAAATAAAACACAAGATTAAAACGAGACAAGCGAAAGGTTGCTCATAGTAGCAACTCCATTAGGGACTTTTAAGTAAGAGTGATCAACTTGAAAATGACTATTTCTCATTATGTAATACTCAATCATATAGAGGCCCTCACCATTGCATTTGCACTACACAACACATATGCACCACTGGTCCCTATTAGCCAACAATGATAGAATTCAAGCTCTGTCTAAAATGGATCTGGTGAAATACCTCTATGAAACTCCCTCTCTGGTAGGAAAACTTGCCAAGTGGCTCATGTATTCAAAGAATTTGATGTGTAGTATCTGACTAAGAAATTAGTAAAGGGAAGAGTAGTGGCTAAATTTCTAGCTCTCAACCCCATTCCAAACTCAAAAGAAATCCAACTAGACTTCCTAGATGACCTCGGTTTAGCCATTAAGATTCAAGGATGGTAGACATATTTTGATAGAGTAGTTAATAGTTCAATGTAGGGGTCGGGATCATACTACAATTCTTAGAAGGTGAAGTAGTACCAATTGCCAAGGAGTTAGAATTTAGAGTCACAAATAATGAAGTAGAATATATAAGTGTGCGCACTCCAAATATAAGCATTGATAGTCCTAGATGTTACAAAGGTTAAAATCTTTGGAGATTCCATACTAGTAATCAATCATGCCACAGAAGCATGGGAATTGAATGAGTAGCATTTAAAGCCTTACCTAGATCACTTGAAATTACCATGTCCTTTTAAAAATGCAGATTCATCCATCTCCCTATAAACCATAATCAGATGGCAGATGCACTTGCTTACTTAGCATCGATGTGGGAAGGACCATTCAAAATGCCCATGAAGCCTTAATCCTACTTAGTTCAGGACAACGTTGTCATAAGAATTGCTAAATAGCAAATATCGAAAAAATTGAAAAACCCTAATTTTGTGACATATAGAGATATCTGAAGGAGTGAACCTATCCTGATCAAGCAAGTGAAAAAGATGTGGTAATCATCTGATGATTGGCATCAAAACTCATAACTCACTAGGGTGTGTTGTACAAGAGAATGTCAAATGGGTTTCAACTCTAATGTCTAGATGAAACTGAGGCTACAAGAGCAATGGAAGAAGTACACAAAGATGTTTATGGTCCACACATGAATAAAGCAATCCTAGCTAATAAGCTAATCAGATAAGGGTTCTTCTAGATGATGATGATGGAAGAACATATCAAATTTATAAGAGAATGCCATAAGTGCCAAATTCATAGGGATGTCAATCACCTTTCCCCAATAAAATTACATTACATCTCTTCTCCAAGGCCCTTTATCAGCATGGGATTAGACATAATTGGGGAAATCCACCCATCAGCCTTAAACATACATAAGTACATCCCAGTAGCATTAGATTACTTCACAAAGTGGATTGAAGCGAATCGCAGGGATAGGAGCTAAATGACTCACTAAATTCATAAAAAAGAATCTACTTTATCAATATAAGATCCCCATCATATCATCTATAACAACAATGTTCAATTTCAAAGGGAATTTAAAGAACTACTAAGGAGACACAAGGTGGAACATCATAAATCTTCTCCTTACTGACCATAAGCAAATGGGGCTATCAAAGCTGCAAAAAAGAACATCAAGAAGATTTTATCAAAAAAGACTTAGACTTGCTGAGATTGGGTAGACAGATTTCCATATGCTTTATGGGGGTACAAAACAACAAACAGAATATCAATAAGAGCAACTCCTTTTTCACTAGTGTATGGGTCAAAAGCAGTACTCCTAATTGAAATAAAAATTAAGTGTCTATAATTAGCAATCAAATTTGAATTATTGAAAGTGCAATGGGCTCAACAAAGGCATGATACCTCACTCTCTTAGACAATAAAAGACTTAAAGCTTTATACCAAATATAGTTGTATCAGGCTCGACTAGCTAAAACCTTCAATAAAAAGGTAAAACATAATAGTGTCAAAGCATGAGACTAGGTATTAAAGTAAGCAAGGCAAAAAGTTCTAGACCTTAGAGGGAAATTTAGACCAACTAGGAAGGCTCATACATAGTCCAACATGTCCTATCAAAAGGAGCAGTCAAGTTGATGGATCCTGAAGGCAATGAATTCTTTGACCCATTAATATAGATTACTTGAAGAAGTACTATGTTGAAAACCTAAAATGGCAACTCAAGCAAAATATAAGGGCTTCGCACTAGGTTGAAAATCTTGTATGGTGACCTAGGAAAAATTTAGGAAAGAGAGAAAATACTTAACTAGAAAACCTCATAAGGCTAGTTAGGGATAGGGGTAACCTCAAATTAAAAATTTGTATGAATGTACCAGTGCCTTTCTTAAATGATTTCAGTGAAATAAGAATGATTGCTAATTTTTGCAAATGTGTTTAAAAAAGTGCAATACATTTATATCGTCATGAATTGCATTAAGCATGCTTTACATTTTCTTTCATTACATTATCGCAGTTCTTACCATTTTATCTAAACTCTCTCTTTAAGATCAACCACTATTTTTGAAGCCTAAAAAAAACTACCTAAGTGTGAGGAGCTTTAAAAGGAAACACCCTAGGCAAAGGAGGGAAGAAAAAAGAAAACTCAACTAAGTACAAAAAGCTCTAAAAGGAGATGCCTTAAGCAAAAGAGGGAAAATAAAAGAGGCAAATAATAGTAATGGCAAACATCATCAATAATGATGTATAGCAAGGAGCATAAACACTATAATCATCAATCATACATGTATCATGCAACACATGTAGGATAGATGCCCAAATATAACACCAAAGTCCATAAGCTCGAGAAAATAATACAATAAAGCAACTACAAGCTAGAAAAGCCCTACACGTAGCTCCTAAAATAACTATATCAGTCATGGCTACCATCAGGAGAAAACATCGATCCTACTCAAGCATCTCAATCATTCAATCCAAGCTCCTCGGCAATCATCACAAAGGATGCTAACCATGATTCCAACTTGCCAATTTAGTCGTAATACATTATGTGCTCCTGCTCCCAATCATGACTAGCAAAGAACTGTTTAGCTTGAATTACATAAAAATTGCATGTCATACATTCATGCATACAAAAAACATGTTTATAAATAATTAGGTACAATAAAGAAGGCATACCCTTTGATTGCTTGTAAACTCTAAAAAATGCTACTACATACTCCCTATGATAGTGTACCTATACTAAGCAGTAGAGATGGGGACCTACAAAGAACAAGCAAAAAAGTCAAACACTAGACAACATGTCAAAGAAAAAAATAAAGGTGAAATAAAGTAGGAACATGGGTAGTGTTAGGAGGGATAACATCTGACTAAGGATAGTTGGGATGAGGCAAATTAAAATACACACCTCCACTAATGATATTCATCCCAAAAAATATTATGGATGATCTAACTGCTAAATCCCTAAGAATGATACTACTAGAGGCCACACTGCTACCATGGGTAGTCACCTTAGTACCTAACATGCCCTCATCCTCCTCAAAGCAGGATCCTAATCTTTTGTTATGAGATACCTATCGCTATAAATAAATCCTTATAAGCATATTAATTATCGTTTATTACTAACAAAGTTCATTACATACTTGTAAAACATAAGAATAAAAGCTCAGCAGATTAAAAAGAAACTCTCGATGATCCATGTGATACCCCAATCCTTAAAAACATAGGATGAGCCTCATCTGCTTGAGGAGGTGGAGGTCAGGGAACAAAGCCACTAGCCATAGCATTAATCAGCTATGGAATCAACACATCAACATAAAAGAAGTTTACACTCTCTAGGAGGGTCTCAGAAGGATATCCTCTCATATTAGTAGTAAACTTATATGCACTAAGCTCATAACTATAGAACATGCCACTAGGAGGGGAAACAGGGACTCTTTTAATGAACGGATGATCCCACTGATGATGCACTCGCTCACCCAAATACCATAATTTTTTAGTATGACCGAGTAGCAGCACTCACCTCTCTATCATCTACCTTGCTATTGCCATCTCTACAGACCACGTCACCCACCAACAAAGGAGAATCTGCTTAAAAAGCAAAAATGAATAAAGAATCTCCAGGAAATGAAATAATTAATATAACAAAATCAAGCATATTTGTTTAAAGGACAACTTACTTATATAATCTCGAGCCTCTACACAATCCTCAATTAAGTCAGTGGTCTTCCTAACCTAGTAGGAATAATAGGAAAACTATCCTCTAAAAGAAGCTCGATAGTCAAATAAGGAAGAACCCTAAACTCATAAGCCCAGATCTATCAAATTAGAAGAAGGTCAAAAAAACAAACAAAGGATAAAGAGTGAAATAACATATGAACACAAGAACTCTTACTTACATCTAGCATAAACAAGCATCCATAAATCCTCAAGCCACTTTTATAGGCTGCGTATAAACCTAAGCATTTGTGTGCAAAGGTGGTAGTACCTTAATTGTATCTTGATAGGCTGTTTAAGTCCCTTAGAATAGTGAGCAATCATAGACTACCTATAACTAAAGGATTCAAGAAGATGACAACACGCATTAAGCACAATACGAGCCAACTACTTTGACAAAACGGGATTAGCATCATATTTTGTCTGTGCAGTGGAATCAAACATAGTGTAGTGAGTAAGGTACATACAACCAGACTTCATAGGGGCAACTACCCCAAGAAAATCTTTAGTGAGGCACTTCCTTTCTACCACAAAAGAACACTCCTCCTCATTAAAAGGAACAGGCTCCCCTGAAAAGCTCAAGCTTATGATAATGACAAAATCTAGAGAAGTGATAGTTATCTCTCCAATGGGCAAATGAAAAGTGTGCATCTTATCCATCCTTCACTCAATCAATGTATACATGGTGACCTGATTTCACACTTATGAGTCATAAAACAGTGTCAACAATAATTCTGTCAAAGCCCTCTATAGAAACTATCCGCTTTATATACATTGGGAGACCCTGATAATACGTTCTTATATTGTTAAAACTATCAGGCAATGTAGTGATGGACCTACGAGGCTACAAATAACAAGTATGCTATCAAATACTTGTACAGTTACTAAGTACTAAAGAATCTTCCTGTTTGTCATTTAATAGGAATAAAAATAACAAACTAAAAGCCAAGAAGAACATTACAGTAAGTGCTAGTAGATAGGTACAAAGACAAAGCATGAGCTATCGACTATCTATGCTTATAATAAAATTATGGATTAATAGATAGTTATAGTAAGTGCCACAGTGCTATGGAAAAAAGCTATAACAGCCTTAACTGAAAAACATAACTAGTACAATAAGAGCTAATAGCCAGCAAAGCAGCATATGCAGTTAAATAACTTTAGAAAAAATAGAGGAAAAGGGATAACCTACCTAGCGATGATTATGAATCTAAGCATGAATCTTAAGACTATGAACTATGAGGATCGGATATGCCCAGAAAAGCCTAGATAATTGAGGATTCTAAGTGCCATATAGACCCTCAAAGCTAGTCTCTATAGTGGAAGTCCCTATATTAACTCCAGTAACCTCCGTGAAGTCACCCTCAACATCCAAATCATTAAGGATATCCTTAAGATTCTTAGGAATGTTAGGAAACTCCATCTTATTTAAAGCAAAATATTACAAAAGAAGAAATAGAGTAGAAAAATTCTAGAAACTCAAAAGCACTTAAGAAAAGGTGAAAAACACCCAAAAAAGACCGGAAGAAGCCTCTACGAACCTTAAGAACTCAAGTTATATAAACTAGAGAGGGGGAAGGCATGTGATCATGCACCTAGTGTGTGATTACATACTTAACATATGAGAACGTGCCCCCACAGGCATTGCCATATGCACTTCCACCCCTCGTATGCTCCAAATTGGTGACGCACACACTCAAGACTTTGCACACTCATTCCTTAAGTATCCAACCTCCATTGGAGCAGAAGATATGCATTGAACTCTCACAAAAGCACATTGATATAGGCTTCACCTATCTAAAGACACTACGTATAGCACCACCTTATTTAAATAGCTTAACACCTCCTATAAGAAGAAAAATAGGGAGAAATATGGTAAGGACTTCTTACTCAAAATCATTAAAGTGACATCCAAAATGTGATAATTAGTGACATCATCATTCCTGCATTATCATTACTACCTCATTGCAACATCATCATTGCTTAATAACATTTCATAATGCTTAGGAGCACTCACATTGACTTAGTAACATTTTCATATTGCTTAGGAGCATCTTCATTTTGCTTAGTAGCACCTTCATTTATCTGACACCTAAAAAGGTTATAATCATATTCTCATTTTACTTAGTGGCATATTTATTTGCATGACACCTAAGAAGGTTATAATCATATTCTCATTTTGCTTAATAGCATCTTCATTTGTATGACATCTAAGAAGGTTATAATTGCATTCTCAAGTTGATTAGTAGCATCTTCTTTTCTATGACACCTAAGAAGGTTATAGTTGCATCTTCATTTGTGTGACACCAAACAAGGTTATAGTCACATCTTTATTTTGCTTAGTAGCACCTTCAATTGCATGACACCTGAGAAGGTTATAGTTGCATTTTCTTTTTGCTTAGTAGCACCTTCATTTCCATAACACCTAAAGAGGTTATAATCGTATCTTCATTATTGCTTAGTAGCATTTTCATTTATGTGACACCTAAAGAGGTTATAGCCATAATCTTCATTTGTGTGATGCTTAAAGAGGTTATAGTTGTATCTTCATTTTGCTTAGTAGCATCTTCATTTGCTTGACAACTAAAAAGGTTATAATGGCGTCATTTTCCTAACATTGAAGAATGTTAGAACTCTTGACATGATAAGGGAAATGTTAAGTATGACACCCAAAAGGAGTAGTCATTGTACCTCATATGCACACACACCATACGTGTGGAAATCAAATCTTTGTGTGAATATCGAGTCACATCTTAACATATATCCAAATTGCATCCTTGCATGATGACTGAATCATAAAGTGAAAATGATTCTAATCATAATACTATGATAGTAGTCGAGTCTCATCAAGACATCTAAAGATGACCCATAGGTAAGTACCTCTCGCCCTACTAAACAATTTTTACATCCTTGCATTTGTGTCAAGTGTATTGACACTAGCACTAGGTGGCTATGTCATATATGCGAAGTAGGGGGCAACTGTCATGCCTAATATTTGGTTGTCCCCAAAAATGTTCAATGATGAAATGAATCTTCAAACTTGACTAGATTCTATTCGTTCATAACAACTCTAAAGTGCATAACCCTAAAACCTTAATTGATTCCATTGATGTGCAAAATTAATTATTGAGCCATTAAGTTATGCTCTAATCTTATGAAACATGAACTATTAGAATATTAAGAGGCCTATTTTGAGCAATCTTCTTTCACAATATGCATCTTTTTAAGTTGGAGTTCTTTTCGTCAGACTAGGACCTAACTTTGTTAAAATATGGAAATCAATTTTTACCAAACAAACTTTGAAAACACATCTAAAAGGCTTCAAAGCCCCTAAAAGTGGTCATTGAATAGTCTAAAATAACCTAAGGATTAGAACACATCGCTTAAAAGTGCATGTATAGCCATAAATAGCCCTAGGCATCATATGCTAAATTCAAGGCTAAATTAGAAAAAATCAAAATTTGGAAATGTGTTCGAAAGGCCCAAAAATGCAAGAAACCAACCTTGAAAAGCCCTAAAAAGCCTCACACTAGATGCGCATCTTACAAAAGTACTCACATGTGGTCAAGCACTTATGCATAGCCACTCATAATTCACATGGCCACGCACTCCATTCTAAGAATGCATGTGCAAACATGCACTCATACACCCCTAGGCAAAAATTTTCCCTATAAATAGAGGTCTTCACACCTTATTTTAAGGGGGAGCAAGAGAAAAAGACATGCACACTCAAAAATTTATTTGTTCAAAGGCCTTGCAAACTCGTTTCCATAACTTTTAGTGCTCCCACTGCATTTTCCTTGGGTTATTAGGCCTCCTTTCCACTAAACCTAGCCTTATCTTTGTCAAAGCATGATTTAAAGGTATATGAATGTGCATCATTCTACACGTCATTTTAAACCTATTAACAAGGAAAGCTTGAAAATCCCTCAAAGCTAAAGCTTCAAAACTCACATAAGCTCAGCGAAATATAAGAACCATATAATCATTTTTATTGCACTATATTTTAATTCATTATTGTAAGCATTTTACATGTTGAGACTGGTAATTTGCATGCCATTTGAATAATCTGTGTTCCATTTTACTCGTTCCATGTCATCATTTTACATCCTCTAGTTTTAAAATATGAAATCACATTATGCATATATTAATAACTTGAAAAGTTTGCATTCTGAACTACATCATGTTCTCGGTCTAATGATGTCATTATGCATCCCTTATATCATCATCATAAATCATCATAACATAATAATCACTACAAACTTGCATGATTATATATTTTTTTCTTACTCTTTCAAGTGATTGAGTGTTCATTGCTCATTCTATTATTCGCATGATCGAGCAAGCTATATGCATAATTGTGCTAACCTTAAAGGTTCATTATATCTATGATAGATTTACATTTTTACAATCGTTTTTCTTTTTATATGTATTTTGTTAAGAAAATAATGTAATAATGATATTTCATCCTTATTATATGATGTTTCATGCGAATGCTTTATAAACTGTCATTATGGAAACTAAGATATTACGGTAGCTATACATTAAATATTATATAATGATAAATAGTCATAAAGTAGGTGTGATCCCTCAACTCAAAAATCATTGCTAGGCCTAATACTCATTAAGTGACCCAATGATTTCCCTTTCTTTTCTCAATTTCCCAAAAATTAGGTGTTGACTCCATTAAATCAAAAAGCATCTTGTTCCTCATGAGACCAATCATTTGTCTCTATTTGGTAAGGTTTCCATGTCCCCCCAAAAATAAAGCACAAGATCAAAATGAGATAAATAAAAGGTTGCTCACAATATTCATAGGACCCACTCAGCGCTATCCACGCCTAGTAGTACAGGAATGGTGGGGTATTACTAAGACTGGGAATATTTGATTATAGAGAGAAAAAAGTGATGAGATGGAGTGTAAAACACACTCATCAAATAAAAGAAAAGATGTTGTGAAATGAATCATAAAATGCATTCACAATGAATTTTATCTTTCTGCTAAGGTTATATTTATTAGATTTTAAATAGGTTATGTGCTTGGGTTGTTATTAGTAAATTGTCCATATATGATGTATTTTTATTTAATTATCTTCTTTAGTAAACATTTTTCAGTCTCAATGTTGTCGACTTGCATGTCTTAGTAATTGTTACTCTTTGGTTATGATTGAGCTAGTGTTTAAATGTTTAAATCAGATTTTTGCTTAAAGACAAGTAAAGCTCTATGTCATACCTTAAATTTGACTATCCATAAAGTGGTCCAATGATGAAACAAATCCCCAAGATGACTAGTGTCTGCTCATTCATAACACCTCTAAAGTGTGAAACCTTAAAAACCTAATCAACCCCACCAATGTGCAAAATCAATCACCATGCCATTAAATTATGCTCCGACTGTGTGAAATATGAATTATCAAAATAATAAGAGGTTTATTTCAAGAAAACTCCATTTAGAATACTCAACTCATTGGTCGGGTGAGCATTTTATTAAACCGGGACCTAACTTTATAAAAAAATGAAAATTCATTTTGATAAAATGAACCTTGGAAACATAGTCAAAAGGCCCCAAAACATCTAGAAGTGGTCCCAATATGGTCCAACACAACTCGAGGATCAGCACCTATTGCTTAAAAGTGCGCATAAATTCCCCTAGGTGTCATGTGCTAAAATTGAGGTTGAATTTGACAAAACAGACTCTAGAAATGCATTCAGAAGGCCTAAAAACCCTATAAACTAACCATATAACAATGTGCATAAAACCCAGGAATTATGAGTGGAAGGCTGAAGTGCATATGGACCATGTGCACTTGGCATGACCACACTTAAAACCTTTGATATACATATGCAACCATGCCTACCACCCTATTCTACCTAATTTACTTATAAATAGACCCATTTATAGCCCATTTTAAGGGGGAGCAAGTGGAAACACACACACTCAAAAATCATTCTAATCGAAGGGGCTAGAAACCCCTTTCTAGATAGTTTTTCTCTCCCATAGCCTTTCCCTTGGGTTATTAGATCCCTTTTCCACCAAACCAAGCCTCATCTTTTCAAAGCATGCTTTAAAGCTATAAAATCTAGCATCATTCTACTGTCATTTTAAACCTCTCGACGAGGAAAACTTGATAAATCTTTAGAAGCTAAAGGTTCAAAACCCACACAAGCTCAGTCAAGTATGAGGACCACATAATTATTTTAGCATGTTTATATTATCATATTGCATTTTATTTTACTATCACTGACATTTAGGACTATTGTTGTGCTTATGTGAAGAGACTGGTAATCTTGCATGCTATGTGAATAATATATGCTTTATTATGCTCATTTCATATCATCATTCTACATCCTCTATCTATGAAATCATGAAATCACATTGTATATACCAACAATGTGAAAATTTCATATCTCAGAATAGAGTCATCATGCTCTTGGTCTAGTGATAACCTTATACATCCTTTATATTATCATCATATGTCATCAAAGCATAAATAATCACTACAAGCATGCATGATCATCCATTCTATTCATTTTCAAGAGACATAAACAAGCAATTAATGAGGATTGAAGAAGGACTTATGCAAGATTTAAGAGCAATAATCATTATTTCTTCTTCTTCATCTTTAACTCCTTTTATTATATTTTTGTTCATTGCCACAACTATGTATGGCTAAACCATCTTTAGGGTTTAGATTTATGTAGCTAGCCTATTACATGTTTGGATTCTTATTTCCTTCTAATGAATTAATTTTCAATCAATTTTATGAGTTGTGCTTAATATTTTGTATTCAATTAAGGGCCCAATCATTTGCATGTTTTTTAGTAAATTAGAGACAATGAAAGTTGCATGATTTATCAACTCATAGACTTGTAAAACTTAGGAACCTTGATCATGAAAGTAGATGAATCCTTTAGGGAGTAATAAATTGCTAAGAAACTTAATGAATCCTAATTAATTGATGTGACCATAAAAATAAACTTTGGTATTCGTAGAAGAACTTGAAAGAGACTAGGTAATTTGAGTGCTTTACCCTAAACTGTATTAATGGTTTGAATTGTGAATTGATTATGTAATTCAAGTAATAACTAGTGAAGCAAATATAGGCTTTAGATTTTTAATTATTGAATTTTAAAAAGAATTATTTTAGTTTTAAGTTTTCTATTTTTGATCATTGATTTATTATTTCATTATAATTATTTGATTTTGTTAGATTACAAAAATAAAATTAGAGTTAGTATTTTGTATCAATCCCCTCATGTGAACAATATTGATATTCA
Organism: Mallotus nudiflorus; assembly: GCA_947683625.1. Lineage (NCBI taxonomy): Eukaryota > Viridiplantae > Streptophyta > Magnoliopsida > Malpighiales > Euphorbiaceae > Mallotus > Mallotus nudiflorus. Next base: position 244,316 of record CANTUR010000121.1, read on the forward strand.
TTTTTTACTACTTATTACGAGCCATGCACTGATGAAATTTTCCTAATAAATAGTTATAGTTATTTTGGATTAGAGAATTTTCATTTTCATTTTTTGCTTTTAATTCATTTTACTCTATTTTTAGCTACTCTTTTTGTTGTTTGTGCATAACACTGGACGTACTCAGACTGAACCATTGATTTTCATTGTGGATTTTTTAAGATTTAAGAAGGAAAATCATAGAAGATCAAGAATTATAACTATAGAAATGGTTAAGCCATAACAAGCAGCAGAGCATACTCTCATAGAATTCGTTATACCTCATTTAGAGGGTGCTTAACATAGTATATCAAGGCCAAATACCGAGTCCAACAATTTTGATATTAAATTGGTGCTTTTAAAAATGATTCAATCAACCGTTCAATTTCATGGATTAGCTTCAGAAGATCCGAATGCACACATTGCAAAATCCTTAGAAATTTATGACACTTTCAAGTATAACAATGTGTTCAATGATGCCATACGACTTATGCTCTTCCCATTTACACTCAAAGATAGAGCAAAGGTGTAGCTTAATTCTTAGCCACTAGCTTTTATAATAATTTGATATCTTCTTATAAAGGCTTTTTTAGCAAAGTATTTCCCACCTTCCAAGATGGCTAAGATCATTAAGGATATAACTACATTTCAGCAATACAAAATAGAATCCTTGTGTGACGTCTGGGAAAGATTTAAGGAGTTTCTACCATCATGATCTTCCAAGGGATGTTTTGATGTGTACCTTCTATAATGGAGTGATAAGGTCTACAATTGATACAATCGATGTAGTCATTAAAGGTTCTCTCATGCATAAAATCATGGATGAAGCTTTCAAATTATTAGAAGAAATGCCCAACAATAATTGTCTTTAGTCATCCAAGAGAAAATTTCCTACAAAACAAGGTAGATTGATAGGAGTTCACATCGTAACATCATTGTAAGCTCAAATTGTTGTACTTTCAAAGCAAATTGGTGATTTAACTTCAAAGGGTAATGTTATCCCCTCTACTTCAAATTCACCTTGTAAATATTATCATATGCTTCAACATTCTACTTTTGAATGTGATTTTGGAAATAATAATGTGTTTGGAGATAGTATGAATGAGAATTATGGCTACATTAAATTCCAACTAAGACAAGCCAATCACCCTTTCTATTATACATATAACTAAGGGTGGAGGAATTATCCTAATTTTTCATGGAGCAATAATAAGAATTCTCAAGGGTTCTCAAATCAATTAACTAAGCCACCACCACCTAGATTTCAATGACAACCAAGCAATTATAAGTTGGTAGTAATGGAAATAAAGCTTGATAAATTCTTTGATGATGTAAGTTCTAAGATGACAAATCAAGAAGAGAATCAAAAGAGGATGGGAGCTAAGTTCGACCATATTACTAAGAACCATGCCTCTTTAATCCATAGCATTGAAATTTAATTAGGAAAATTAGCCCATATGGTTACCACTAGAGCCCAATGACATTTGCCTGACAATACTAAAGTCAATCCTAAAGAGTAAGTTAAGGCTATCATACTAAGGAGTGGTAAAAAGCCTAAAGGTCCTAATGAAGTTCAAGTGGAGATTGAAGATAACAAAGAGAATCAAGAGAAGAAGAATAAAGAAATGAAAGAGAATGGAAAGAAAAGTAAACTAATGTGTAAGAAAAGCATGTGGAGTAGCTCTCTACCATTAACACTTCCAAATATGCTCCAAGACTTCCATTCCCTTTAAGGAAAAGGAAGATAAATAAGGATGAAAAATGATTCACAAAATTTTTAAAAACCTTTAAGAAGTTAGAGTTGAAGTTGCCGCCATCTGAAGCATTGAATGAGATGCCTAAGTACACCAAGATCCTCAAAGACATTATTAAAAATAAGAGAAAGTGTGATGAAAATGAAACGATGCCTTTGATGGAGACTTGCAGCTCTATAATCTTAAGAAAATCCCAAATCAAGCTGAATGATCCAGGGAGTTTTACTATCCCTTGCATAGTTGGATCTCAAGAGTTTCCTAAATGCCTATGTGATCTAATACCCAATATTAATCTTATGCCTCTTTCACTTTTCAATGAATTGAGTCTAAGAGATGCATCAGTATAAATATGACCTTTTAGTTAGTAAACCACTCTATCAAGAAACCATTTGGAGTAGTTGAAGATGTGCTTGTCAAGGTGGATAAATTTGTATTCCTAGTGGATTTTGTAATTTTGGATTTTAAGCAAGACAAGAATTTCCCTCTTATAATAGGGAGGTCATTTCTTAACACCAAAAAGGCATTTATCGATGTATATGAAGGCAAGATCAGCTTACAAGTATAAGAAGAAAAGGTGGAGTTTGTAATGAAAAAACTCATATAAGATTATAAGGAAGTGGAAGAAATAAAAAACCAATAAGTAACCAAGATAAATTCAACCATAACTAAGAAATAATGCAGTAAATAGAAATTAAACCTTTAACTTCTCAAGATCTAAACAAAGATAAAAAAGCCAAAATCGAGGTGAATTTGATAGGAAAGCAATGCAAGTGCTTAAAATGTTTTGTATTCCTAAAAGGCATAACCATCAAGATTGCTATAATGATAGAGAAGCTGGCTAAGAAATCATTGTTGACAAAGATGGGAGGTGTTCATCCTTCATTCTTAATTGAGTGATTTGATTAAGGGAATGGTTAAGGTAATAACCTTAAATTAGCAATTTTTCATATTATTTTGTTTATTAATTTACATTTTATTATGTCTTTATTGTGTTAGTTAATTTTTCTTACATAAGGGCTAATATTGATGATTTTTTATGTTGTTCCTCTAGTCACTATCACGATCATATTAGTAATCGCGATTACCATTTCCTTGAATTTTATAGAGTTTAGTCAAAATTTGAGATTTCCATAGATTAGCAATCAAGATTTCACAGTTTGGGAGCCTAGTGTGCTTCTATTATGAGCATGGGCCTAGGTTGATAATCAGTACTTCATTATAGGCACTTCAGTTCTCTCTGTCATGATCATGTCATCCACCGCAATCGTACCCGTCCTAATTCTTGTAATCTAAAACTACTGCCACTCTCTTTCCCTCTTCCTATTTTCTTTTGAAATTGATGTTGTGGTGTATGCACACTTGCACAAGGACTTCTACCATCGACTTTGTTTTATAGACCTTATGGTAAGTTACTAGAGCACAAAAAGCATCGATCTCAACATTGTGATAGGTTTTGCTTTATATTTCCATTCTTTTTCTCCACAAACCACTAAAATGCCTCGTATTCCATAGGAAAAGATAAATAGGCTCCTACTTACTTGAGCAAAGGTAATTTCATCTACAAAAGAATTAATGGACCTAACCACCAGGAAGTGCTATCATTTGAGGAAATTTGCCTTAAGGAGAACAAATTTACCTAAACCATATGAGAGTAAAGATGAGGGTAATGATAAGGACGAGAAAGAGGAAGAGGAGGAGCAAGAGCAAGAACTAGTTCTACAACTACCTCAGTCATCAAATGAAGGATGGAACCAGGTCCTTCAAAAGTTGGATCTCCTAAATACAACAATAAACTCTATATTCTAAAGCCTTGAGAAAACAATGGATACAAGTATAATGATGTTCATAATTAACTATTTAATATTAAGACATAATTGTCTTTCCATCATTTTAAGCTTCAAGAATATTTCAAGGCTACGGGACATGATAATCTCCCTTCACCATCTCCACAAAGGCATGCCCTTCTACCTCCAAACTCTCTACCACATAGGAGCAAACTTTCTTTTCTCTAACATTTTATTTTTACTTTAGTCTTAGTCTAGCTTAGTTGGTTATTTATGCATTTAATGTTTATAATACTTTTTTGTGACTTTTGTTTTCTTTTTAGGAATGTTTATGCCTATTTATTTATTTAGTTTAAAGATTTTGCACTTAGGGCACTACTGCACGTATTAAGGACAATGTGACAATTAAGTGTGGGGGGAATAATTTTTCATTTTAAGTATATCATGTGCATATTTTGAGCATATAACAAGCATTGTGATGAGCGACCATTTTCATTTTTCATCTCTTAGTTTCGAGATGAATTAGTTCCGTAAAGTTCTTTTGTTTCTAAGGGACATTGTAACTTTATTGAATAAGGACAAATGACTAGTCTTGAGAGGAATGAGATATTTTTTTTATGGAATCGCCACTCAATTTTTAAAAATCAAGAAAAGAAAAAGGATAACATTAGGTCACTCAACAAGTATTGTGCCCAATAGAGATTTATGGGTTTAGGGGATTGCATATACTTTTTGATTATTTCTCACTATGTGATGTTTAATATATAGCTACTGTAACACCCTAGTTTTGGTAATGACAGTTTATGTAGCATTCACATAATTCATTAGATAGTGGAACATAATAAAGCTGAAGGATATTATTATTACATCACTTTTCTAATAAAATACATATAAAAGGAAAAAAAGATTATGGAGAAATAAATCTAATGAATATGCAAGGCAAATACAACCATTCACACAACTTGCTCAATCATATTAACAATGGGATAAGCAATGGACACTTGATCATTTAAAAGAGTAAGCGAAATATAAATGATCATGCATGTTTATAGTGATTATTTATGCTATAATGATAATATAGGGGACACATGATGTCATCAGTGGACCAAAAACATAATGGTTCTATTTTGAGATATGAACTTTCACATTATTGATATTTGCGATGTGATTTCATGTTTCAAAAATAGAGGATTTAGAATGATGATATGAAATAAGTATAATAAAGCATAGATTGTTCATATAGCATGCAAAATTACCAATCTTATCACACAAGCACAAGAGTATTCCTAAATGTTGGTGACAATAAAATGACATGCAACTGTTGGGTACCATGATGCAAACGCAACGGAAAAATTAAAATTTTATCACGTTCCCAAGCCTGGATCCATGTAATTCGACTACTTGATTAAATCTAATGTCTTTAAAAATCTTACCAAAACGCAGAAGAGGCAAGATTCTCTAGAAGGATGAGAGGAGGTTCACACCAGTGACACCTTACCTCGAGCTTTTTGGCTTGGTTATTCAGATCAAGACGTCTCCAAAAGGATGTGTCCTCTATAGGTATCCACACGAACAGCCCTTCACAAAATGAATTTGAGTGTGTGTGCTAGCAACCTCCTTGACTATCTCACAAATCAAGAACAAAAGGAAAAACTTTGTCTTTGTTTTCTAAGAGGAAAAAAAATGAATTTGGAGGCAAAAACAAGTGTGTGAAACCCTAGAGAATATAATATATTTATAGACTCCAAGTTAGGGTTTCACTTACCAATGAACTTTTGGTAATTTTCCATTTATTATATTCTGATTTTGTTTAAAAACAAATCAAAAATAATATCTTATTTATTTATTTAAAATAACATTTATCTTAAATAAATAAACAAATAAATAAATAAATAAAACACTTTACTTATTTATTTCCACAGAGTTTATTTTGGGCTTATTAAACCCATATCCATTTTGGGCTTATTCTAAGTGTGTGACCCTGTAGGTTCACAAAACATTGGCAGTGGGCCTAAATCTCTATTTAGGCCTACAAGTCATAAGTGGCCTCTAGCAAGACATTATGACTACCCAAGTCATGTGAAGTCAATAATCTGACATAACCTAATTAGAGTGAATTTTATTATCCCTTTATCACATAATATCTTAATTGAACATAAGGCATAGAATGTCATCCTTATATAGTTCAATATTATGACTTGATTCCAAGTAGACTGAAAATGATAACTCTTTATCAATTCATTTCAGCATGGCCACGCATTTTCATTTAGTCTATCTCATCAAGGGGCCTTTAGATATCTTTGTCATATTAATAAGGGATAAATTCCTTCTAAATCACTCACATTCCTCACATAAGTAATTTTATATCCAACAACATTCTTTTAATCGTCCGGTTAAAGACAATGTTAGAATGTGTCAAAACATAAAGTAGCTATGTAGAAATCCATGATGATTTCAAGGTCAAAGGACCGAAATAAAATTACTATAATAAGAAATAATTATGACAATAATCTATGTAGTATTCTCATAGTGGGTCAATCCAGTACATGATCTCTCATCATGTACCTATGAGTTGACTTAATATCTCATATTTATGATTACTAAAACATAACCATCAGTCAACATCATACTAGCCTTAATACTTTAATATTCATATAATGAATAAATGGCTAGGGATAATTAGAATAGAACTCTTATTTTAATCTAAGGGTTTTACTATCAAGTCACATACTTAATGGTCTTAGTAAGAATTAACCATTCATATAATTATCATAAAATCAAATGATAATATAATTCCTCTTTATTAACAAAATAAGAAAGTCAATACATAATCACAAATGATTGACCTAGTGCATATCATTAACAATCTCCCACTTGCACTAGGCCCAATCAAATAACTCTCATGTTTAGGTTGTGGAAGAGGCTTAGTCAGTGGATTAGCAACATTATCATTTGTAGGTACTCTGCATATCTTGACTTCTCCTCTCTCAATAATTTCTCGAATAAGATGATAACACCTGAGTATGTGTTTGGATCTCTGATGTGATCTGGGCTCCTTAGCTTGGGCTATAGCTCCATTATTATCACAATATAAGTTCACTGGATCTGATATACTAGGAACAACACCTAGTCCAGTTATGAACTTCTTAATCCAAACAGCTTCCTTAGCTGCTTCTGAGGCAGCTATGTACTCAGCTTCTATTGTAGAATCAGCAACAGTGTCTTGCTTGGAACTCCTCCAGCTCATTGCACCTCCATTCAAACAAAACACATATCCTGACTGTGATAAAAAATCATCCTTGTCAGTTTGGAAGCTGGCATCTGTGTAACCATTTACAACTAGCTCATCTTCCTAACCACCATATAGTAAAAATGCATCCTTAGTTCTTCTTAAGTACTTAAGGATATTTTTAACTGCTGTCCAGTGACTTTCACCTGGGTCTGATTGGTATGTCCTCGTTGTACTTAAGGAATATGAAACATCAGGTTGAGTACACAACATTGCATACATGATAGATCCAATAGCAGAAGCATATGGAATCTTACTCATGCAGTCTCGCTCATCTTATGTCAAAGGACACTGAGTCTTGCTGAGACTAATGCCATGTGACATCGGCAAGAATCCTCTCTTGGAATCTTACATATTAAACCTGTTCAATACCTTATCAATATAAGTGCTTTAACTTAGGCCAATAAGCCTTTTAGATCTATCTCTATAGATCTTGATGCCTAATATATAAGCAGCTTCACCTAAGTCTTTCATTGAGAAACAATTACCTAACCATAATTTAACATTTCGTAAAATAGGGATATCATTTCCAATGAGTAGTATGTCATCCACATACAACACTAAAAACACAATAGCACTCCCACTAACTTTCTTGGATACACAAGGTTCATCATCATTTTTAATGAAGCCAAATTCTTTGACTGCTTTATCAAAACGAAGATTCCAACTCCGAGATGCTTGCTTCAATCCATAAATGGATCTTTGAAGCTTGCTTACCTTTCCAGAATTCTCAGAACTAACAAAACCCTCTGGCTATGTCATGTACACATCCTCAAGTAAATTTCTATTGAGAAATGCTATTTTGATGTCCATTTGCCATATTTTATAATCATAGTATGCAGCTATGGCAAGGAGAATTCGAATAGATTTTAGCATAGCCATTGGTGAAAAGGTTTCATCATAGTCTATACCATGTGTTTGTTTGAAACCTTTTGCAACCAGTCTTGCCTTAAAGGTATGCACATTGCCATCCATGTCGATTTTCTTTTTGAAAGCCCATTTGCACCCAATAGTTTTTAAACCATCATTTGGGTCAATCAAGGTCCATACTTTATTATCATACATGGATTGCATTTCTGATCTCATGGCTTCAAGCCATTTCTCAGAGTCAGGACTATTTATGGCCTCCTGATAGGATGTGGGCTCATTTTGATCAATAATTAACACATCATAATCACTAGTTATGAGAAATCCATATCTCATGGGGATTTGACGTGTCCTATCAGACCTCCTTGGGCCTTCTAGTACTTGTGTAGGCTCAATAACTTCTTGTCGATTCAGCTATGGTTCCATATCAGGTACAATGCTATTTTAAGGGCCTTGAATTTCTTCAAGTTGTACTGTGCTCCCTCTGGTTCCTTTGGAAATAAACTATTTTTCCAAAAATACACCATTCTGAGACACAAACACTTTGTTCTCAGATGCATTGTAGAAGTAATATCCTTTAGTTTCTTTAGGATATCCAACAAAAAGGCATTTGTTAGATTTGGGTGCTAGTTTATTTGAGATTTGACATTTCACAAAAGCATCACAGCCCCAAATCTTAAGAAAAGACAAACTGGGAGTTTTTCCAATCCATTTCTCATATGGTGTTTTTTCAACTGCCTTTGATGGAACTCTATTCAAAATGAATGCAGCAGTTTCTAAAGCATATCCCTAAAAAGAGATTGGAAGATTAGATTGACTCATCATAGATCGAACCATATCCAATAGAGTTCGATTTCTATGTTCAGACACACCATTCCATTATGGTGTACCTGGAGGAGTCAATTGTGAAACAATCCCACAATCTCTAAGATGATTTGTAAATTCTTGGTTTAAATATTCACCACCTCGATCAGATCTTAGTGTTTTAATATTTTTACCAAGTTGATTTTGTACTTCATTCTTGAAAATTTTGAACTTTTCAAAAGATTCAGATTTATGTTTCATTAGATAGAGATAACCATATGTACTAAAATCATCTGTGAAAGTTATGAAGTATTGAAAACCTCCTCTAGCAGTTGAGCTTAATGGTCCACATACATCAGAATGTATTAGGCCCAATAAGTCATTAGCCCTCTCACTTTGTCCAGTAAAAGGTGTTTTAGTCATTTTTCCAAGTAAACAAGATTCACATGTATCAAATGATTCAAAATCAAATAATTTAAAAGCCCATTTTGGTGTAGCTTTGAAATGCGTTTCTCATTTATATGGCCTAAACGACAATTCCAGAGGTAGGTCAAGTTTAAATCATTAGATTTAGACTTCTTTGTATCAACGTTATAGATTGGCATTTCATTAGTGTCTTCGGCATCTAAAACATAAAGTCCACTAGTGCATGGAGCATATCTATAGAAAATGTTATCCTAATAAATACTGCATTTATTATTCTTAATAATAAATTCAAATCCTTTCTTGTCCAAACAAGAAACAAAAATAATATTGCTACACAAAGTAGGTACATAATAACAACTTTCTAAAGATAAAATAAGTCCACTAGGCAAAGGTAACTCATAAGTTCCTATAGCAAAAGCAGTAACTCTTGCTCCATTGCCAACTCGTTGGTACACTTCGCCTCTTGCCAATGATCTACTCCTTTTTAGACCCTACACATTTGTACAAATTTGAGATCCTGATCCAGTATCTAATACCCAAGAATCAGAAGCAGAAGTAGATAAATGTAATTCTATAACATGAATACCTGAAGAGGTAGTCTCACCACCCTTTTTCTTCTTCAGATCATCCAAATAGAGCTTGCAATTTCCTTTCTAATGGCCTGGCTCATTACAGAAAAAATAAATTCCTTCCTTTGCTTTGGGTTCAGCTTTGGATTTGGACTTGGGCTTTGGCTTGGGCTTCTGAAAGCCTTTAAGGACCTTGCCCTTGCCCTTTCCAACCCTTTTCATTCCCTTTTCCCTTATTGACCATAAGAACATCCTTGGTGTTACTCTTGATGTTCTTTTCAGCAGTTTTCAGCATCCCATGTTGTTAGTGATATGCACTAGGTCAATCATTTGTAATTATGTATTGACTTTCTTATTTTATTAATAAAGAGGTATTATATTATCATTTGATTTTATGATAATTACATGAATAGTTAATTCTTACTAAGGCCATAAAGTATGTGACTTGATAGTAAAACTCTTAGATTAAAATAAGAGTTCTATTCTAATTATCCCTAGCCATTTATTCATTATATGAATATTAAAGTATTAAGGCTAGTATGATGTTGACTGATGGTTATGTTTTACTAATCATAAATATGAGATATTAAGTCAACTCATAGGTACGTGATGAGAGATCATGTACTGGATTGACCCACTATGAGAATACTACATAGATTATTGTCATAAGTATTTCTTATCACAGTAATTTTATTTCGGTCCTTTGACCTTGAAATCATCATGGATTTCTACATAGCTATTTTATATTTTGACACATTCTAACATTGTCTTTAACCAGATGATTAAAAGAATGTTGTTGGATATAAAATTAGTTATGTGAGGAATGTGAGTGATTTAGAAGGAATTTATCCCTCATTAATATGAGAAAGATATCTAAAGGCCCCTTGATGAGATAGACTGAATAAAATGCATGGCCATGCTGAAATGAATTGATAAAGAGTTATCATTTTCAGTCTACTTGGAATCAAGTCATAATATTGAACTATATAAGGATGACATTCTATGCCTTATGTTCAATTAAGATATCATGTGATAAAGGGACAATAAAATTCACTGTAATTAGGTTATGTCGGATTATTGACTTCACATGACTTGGGTAGTCATAATGTCTTGCTAGAGGCCACTTATGACTTGTAGGCCTAAATAGAGATTTAGGCCCACTGCCAATGTTATGTGAACCTACAGGGTCACACACTTAGAACAAGCCCAAAACGAATATGGGTTTAATAAGCCCAAAATAAACTCTGTGGAAATAAATAATTAAAGTGTTTTATTTATTTATTTATTTGTTTATTTATTTAAGATAAATGTTATTTTAAATAAATAAATAAGATATTATTTTTGATTTATTTTTTAAACAAAATCAGAATATAATAAATGGAAAATTACCAAAAGGTTATTGGTAAGTGAAACCCTAACTTGGAGTCTATAAATATGTTATATTCTCTAGGGTTTCACACACTTGTTACTGCCTCCAAATTCGTTTTCTTTCCTCTTAGAAAACAAAGACAGAGTTTTTCCTTTTGTTCTTGATTTATGAGACAGTCAAGAGGTTGCTAGCACACACACTCAAATTTGTTTTAAGAAGGGCTGTTCGTGTGGATACCTATAGAGGATGCATCCTTTTGGAGACGTCTTGATCCGAACAACCAAGCCAAAAAGCTCGAGGTAAGGTGTCACCGGTGTGAACCTCCTCTCACCCTTCCAAAGAATCTTGCCTTTTCTGCATTTTGGTAAGATTATTAAAAACCCTAGATTTAATCAATTAGTCGAATTACATGGATCCTAGCTTGGGAACGTGACAAAATTTTAATTTTCCGCTGCGTTTGCATCACGGACCCCAACACATGTAACTCTGAAATAGTCTTCTCCATACTATGCATATTGAAATTCATAAAGAAGCTATCATAAGCTTCAAGCAAAGATTGGAGAATAATATCCACAGCCAATTCTTGTTCAATCTTGAGACCAAGCTTGTCCAAGTGATTAAGATGACCCTTCATCTTGAGAACATGAGGACTGATAGAGCCGCCAGTAGTCAGCTTGCAGGAAAGCAATGTCCTGATGGTATTGAACCTTTCAATTCTGGCTTTCTCTTGGAACATTTCCTTGAGATGGCCTATCATAGTGTAAGCCTCCATTTCCATCAGTTGCTTTTGCAGCTCAGATTCCATACATGCAAGCATGACACAAGTGACATCAGTAGAATCATTGAGATGCTTGGTATAAGCATCCCTTTGTGCTCTAGGAGCGTTGGTAGCTGGTTCCTCAGGGATGGGTTGATCAAGGATGTATTCCTTTCTCTTATGCCTAAGAACAATTCTAGGTTTCTATACCAGTCAAGAAAATTAGTCCCATTGAGCTTATCCTTCTTAAGGATCGATCGGAGTGACATGGTAGGTGTAGTGTTTGAAGTCATTATCTACAACAAATATATGCAAAGTCCATTCAGTATTTTATTAAATATGTATAAGGAATAATAAAAAAACTCCCACTAAATTTACTCAAATCAATAACCCTCTAAGTTAATTTTAGAAATTTTAGTGGGCCAAGATCCATATTTCACCATACTCTAAGTGAGCTTTGGCTCATGACCTAAAATATGGTTATTTAAGTAGACAACTCTTATCAATTACATCTCATGTAACTCTTGGATGGTATGGGATTTGACATCACATGTCATGGCTAAAAATCCCATCTAATGCCCTAGGTCCAAAACCATTTTGATAACCTAGTTAATTCAAACCATATCAAACGTTTGGATAGCACCATTATCCAACTTGCCTTCCCCAGATAAATTTATACACCCTGCTTTGGCAAGCTCATATATAATAATCTAAGGCTTGACAAGTGTTGAACTTATGGAAGGCATTATAATGACTTAATATTAAATGAGGGTTCATCTTTATTTAATCGTATTCAGTTATTGTAATGTTGTATTGCATGGCATCATATGGCTTCACATACATGGCATCACATGGCATTGCATACATAATAACAAATAAATAAATGTGACATAGCATGGCCCAAATCTAAGTTGATCTTCATAAGCCAATATGAAGATTAATGGTCAAACCTAGGTAATATTACAATTACAAATTGAGCCTCCAACTTGGATCTCCATCTTCTACCATGGATCTCCTTTTTTTTTTGGTTCCCACCTTGGATCTCCATCCTGGGCCTCCAACTTGAATTGCACCATGGGTCTTGATTTACAAAAATTGTTGTAATTTATTCTACACTATTCTAATAAAATAAATACAACAAAACAAAAATGACTCGCAGGCCGTATTTAAAATTACAACCCATAAAAATAAAATCCAATCACATTGCTCTAAGGGCCATTCTATGAACCATGCATAAAACAAACAAACATGTATAACATAATAATCTATTTAGTTATTAAATCCAATTATTATGTTAAAAATAAACTAATGTGACAATTCTTTTGGGGTCAAGGGGCAACGCCCCTTGCGGGGTCCTAGGGGCAGCGCCCCTAGTGGGGTTCCAAGGGGCATCGCCCCTTGGCAGGGTCCAAGGGGCAGCACCCCTGGCGGGGTCTGGGGGTAGCACCCCAGGTGGCGGTCCCAACGGTAAATACTTTACCTTAGCTCTTCGGTGAGTTGCCTTTCAAATTTCTGAACATTAATGAATTTTCGTAATCAAATTACTATAAAATCAATTTGTTCAAAATAGACAAAAATGCTCAATGAAAACAACCACCTTAAAACCCTTATTTGCGTCAAGGAAGCAACTGACCAATTTTCATAATCATATTACAGAATTAGTTGTTGCTTAAAAACATCACTTTCTGTAAACATTTTACAGTTTGAGAAATCCGTTCAAAACAGATGAAAAATAATTTTTTTTTATTATTTTAAACAGATGCATCCATTAAGAAAACCCTAATTTCTGTAATCAAAATTACAGCTTGAATGAATCTGTATCAAACAGATCCATTCTGCATAATCTGTTTAACATTTAAACAGATTACCCTTAACACATAATCTGCCTAATCACAAAATTTCTGTTTCAGATTTAATTAAAAAATGATTTTCCTGATCAAAATAGAAAATGTTTTTCCTAGTTAAAATAGGAAACAAATATGTTGTTTTAATTAATCATATTAATCAGAACATAATACATAACAGATTTAAATCCTTAAGTGATTAGGTTTTTGAAAATAGAATTTCTGTTTCATTAAATCATATTAATAAAACATTATTCTTAATTCATTTTTCATAAAAACATCATACAAAATTCATTTTCATGAAACAGCATTCTTAATTCATAAAATCAAAGGCTGCTTTTAGTTTAATCACATTAAACCATTACAAACATTAATCAAATTAATGTTTAATTCTGTTTTCAAATAGATTACTAAGAATTGTCACAAAACAAATCAAAACCCCTTTTGGTAATTTTGAAACCCTTTTCAAAATGAATCTTAAACCCTAACATATATCACATATACACAGAATCAATTAATCAAATTACAAGTGGCTCTGATACCACTGTTGGGTACCGTGATGCAAACACAGCAGAAAAATTAAAATTTTCTCATGTTCCCAAGCCTGGATCCATGTAATTCAACTACTTGATTAAATCTAGGGTTTTTAAAAATCTTACCAAAATGCAGAAGAGGCAAGATTCTCTGGAAGGATGAGAGGAGGTTCGCACCGGTGACACCTTACCTCGAGCTTTTTGGCTTGGTTATTCGGATCAAGACGTCTCCAAAAGGATGCGTCCTCTATAGGTATCCACACGAACAGCCCTTCACAAAATGAATTTGAGTGTGTGTGCTAGCAACCTCCTTGACTGTCTCACAAATCAAGAATAAAAGGAAAAACTCTGTCTTTGTTTTCTAAGAGGAAAGAAAACGAATTTGGAGGCAAAAACAAGTGTGTGAAACCCTAGAGAATATAACATATTTATAGACTCCAAGTTAGGGTTCCACATACCAATGACCTTTTGGTAATTTCCATTTATTATATTCTGATTTTGTTTAAAAACAAATCACAAATAATATCTTATTTATTTATTTAAAATAACATTTATCTTAAATAAATAAACAAATAAATAAATAAATAAAACACTTTAATTATTTATTTCCACAGAGTTTATTTTGGGCTTATTAAACCCATATCCATTTTGGGCTTGTTCTAAGTGTGTGACCCTATAGGTTCACATAACAGTGGCAGTGGTCCTAAATTTCTATTTAGGCCTACAAGTCATAAGTGGCCTCTATCAAGACATTATGACTACCCAAGTCATGTGAAGTCAATAATCTGACATAACCTAATTACAGTGAATTTTATTGTCCCTTTATCACATGATATCTTAATTGAACATAAGGCATAGAATGTCATCCTTATATAGTTCAATATTATGACTTGATTCCAAGTAGACTGAAAATGATAACTCTTTATCAATTCATTTCAGCATGGCCATGCATTTTCATTTAGTCTATCTCATCAAGGGGCCTTTAGATATCTTTCTCATATTAATGAGGGATAAATTCCTTCTAAATCACTCACATTCCTCACATAACTAATTTTATATCCCACAACATTCTTTTAATCATCCAGTTAAAGACAATGTTAGAATGTGTCAAAACATAAAATAGCTATGTAGAAATCCATGATGATTTCAAAGTCAAAGGACCAAAATAAAATTACTGTAATAAGAAATACTTACGACAATAATCTATGTAGTATTCTCATAGTGGGTCAATCCAGTACATGATCTCTCATCATGTACCTATGAGTTGACTTAATATCTCATATTTATGATTAGTAAAACATAACCATCAGTTAACATCATACTAGCCTTAATACTTTAATATTCATATAATGAATAAATGGCTAGGGATAATTAGAATAGAACTCTTATTTTAATCTAAGGGTTTTACTATCAATTCACAAACTTGATGGCCTTAGTAAGAATTAACCATTCATGTAATTATCATAAAATCAAATGATAATATAATACCTCTTTATTAATAAAATAAGAAAGTCAATACATAATCACAAATGACTGACCTAGTGCATATCACTAACAGTGTGATAAAATAAATGTGCTGAAATGATTGTGTGGTCCTTAGACTTGACTAAGCTTACTTGGGTTTTCAAGCTTTAGCTTTGAGGGATTATCAAGCTTTCTTTATCGAGATGTCTAAAACGACAATAGAATGATGCTAGTTTGTATTCCTTTGAAGTGTTCTTTAACAAAGATGGGGCTTGGTTTGGTGGAAAATAGGTCTAATCTCCTAAGAAAAGAGATAGTGGGAGAGTAAAAACTACTTGGAAAAAGGTTTACAGTGCCTTTGATTGGATAGATTTTTTAGTGTGTGTGTCCTTTCACTTGCTCCCCCCTCAAAATGGGGGTGTGGAGGTGTCTATTTATAGTGACAAATGTGTGGAATACGGGGGTTTAGGTGTGGTCATGCATGCATTCCTAGGACATAGCATGTGACCATTTGAATGCATGCCTGGTGTGTGGTCATACACTTTCATGTGGCCAAGTACACTTTTTTGATGTTGTTTTCTATGGCTTTTAGGCCTTCTTAATGCATTTTCATAGTCCATTTTGTCAAATTTGTCCTTGATTTTAGTGTGTGACACCTAAGGGTCTTTACATGAACTTCTAAGCGATATGCACTAATTCGAGTTGTTTTGGACTATTCTGGGACCACTTCTAATGATTTTGGAGCCTTTCAAACATATTTCTGACATGCGCTGATTATTAGGTTGTGTTTTGGAGCCTCTGGACATGTTTTCAAAGTCTGTTTTGTCAAAATTAATTTCCATTTTTTCATGAAATTGGGTCTCAATCTAATGAAATGAACAATGGTCCAACAAGCTAAGTGTTTTGAGAAGGCAATTCTTACTTTTCATTATTCTGATAATTCACATTTCATATGGTTGGAGCATAACTTAATGGCTTGGTGATCAATTTTGCACATTGGTGGGATCAGTTAGGTATTCTAAGGTTGCACACTTTAGAGGTGTTACAAACAAGTAGACTCTAGTCATCTTAGAGGTTCATTTCATCATTAGACCTTTTTGAGGGACAATCAAAGTTAGGCATGATAGTTGCCCCATACTTCATGTATGTTGCATAGCCACCTAGCACTTGTGTCAATACTTGTGAAGTAAATGCAAAGATGTAAAAAATCATTTTTTGAAGAGAAAGTTACTTACCTAATTGTTGTGTCACTGTAATTCGATTATTAGGATACTACCGTTATAACCTCTCTAAGTGTCAAGCAAATAGATAGATGTTGCCACAATAACCTTTTTAGGTGTCAGGTGAGCAAAATCATGCCACTATAACCTCCTCTATTTTCAAGCGAATAAACAAACACTGCCACTATATCCTCTCCAGGTGTCATGGGAATAAAATCATGCCACTATAACCTCTTCAGATGTCAAGCAAACAGAATCATGCCACTATAACCTCTTCATATGTTAGGCAAATAGAATCATGCCTCTATAACCTCTTCAGTTGGCAAAAGAACAAATATATAGTACCACTATAACCTCTTTAGGTGTTCAGTGAGCAAACTCATGCCATTATAACCTCCTCTAGTGTTAGGCAAACAAAATCATGCCATTATAACCTCTTTAGGTGTTAGGCAAACAAAATCATGTCACTATAACCTCTTTGGGTGTCAAGCAAATAGAATTATGCCACTACAACCTCTTTCAGTGTCAGGTGAATAAGTTTTGATGATCATTGTGATTTATGAATGTGTCCTTCTCTTTTAGTCTTGGTTGGTGATGATGCGGTGATGATGTAGTGATGATGTAGTGATAATCCACTGATGATGCAATGAAAACGTAGGGATGATGTAATGATAACATTGTAATGATGCAATAATGATGATTACTTATTTTGTTGAAGATGTTATTTTGATGATTTTGAGTAGGGTATCCTTTCGATGATTCTTCCCTATTTTCTTCTTTCTAGAGGTGCTGAGTTTTTAAAAGTGGTGAGGCCTTAAGTAGTTTCTTTAAATAGATGTAGTCCTCATTAGTGTGCTTTCATGTGAGTTTGGTGCATGTCTTTTGTTTAAATGGAGGTTTTGGATAAGAGAAATAAGTGTGTAAAGTCTTAAAGTGCGCTTAAAACCATACAGGAGCACATAAAGGGAAGAAGTGCACATTATAGATGGCGGGGGTTTAGCATGCGTCCAAGATTTTAGCAATTATGACACTGTTTGGGCTCAGGGCCCTAGAGAAGACACTAACAATTGTCACAAAGACATGGCGTGGAGATGAGGAGTCGCCACCTAGGGTAATAACTGGGACAAATCAAAAGATGGTACTCGATCTCTAAAAGAAAGCTAGCACCACAACTAGGAAATTCTAAGAACGGAATACTAACTTCTTTCAGTCTTGTGTTCATTTAGATTTATTTTATGAATTACTATTTTACTCTCTAATTACATGCAATTTTATTTAACCTAAAAAGGCAATAGGTCATAAAATTACATGTAAAAAAATGCATGCAAAAGGAAGTAGCGTCTGTAAGTCAAAACTAGGTTAATTTTATTAATTAAAATTAGCTAATTGTACATATTTTATTTACAAGTGAATTGGACTAAGGATGGGCTTACATGTTAATAAGCGAGCCTAACTCTAATCATTTAATTTCAATTAAAAATGGGCCTATAGTCTATAACTTTTTAAAGGAAGGAATTAATTAGTGGGCCTAATTCCAACTTGATTTTAATTAAGTGATGTGATCTTAAATCTATTTATTTTAAAAGAAATGAAATTAATGGGCTGAGCTATGTCTAAATTAATTTTAGTCAACCTAAAAAAAAGGGCCTAAGTCTAAATTGACCTAATAGGCCTAAATTGATTTTAGTTAGTTAATCTAAACCATTTTTAAACCTCTTTTTATTTAGTGGGTTTGGATCCTAACGTGAGCTTAGGGCTCAAATCATACAAAAATAAACAAACAAGTTCAAAAACATAAAAAAAATATCAAAACAATCAAATAAAAAGATCAAACAAGCAATTAAATTATTTCTTCTAAAAAACATAATTTTAATTAACATGTAACCTAAATTAATCTATTGCCTCCATTGATTTTAATTAGAGTTTACCAAATTAACCTAATTTACTAATTAATTTTAATAGTGTAGAAAATTAAAGAATATTCACTATTTCCCATTATTAGGGCTATTACAACCTACTGTATAGAAATTAAAATCAATTTAATTACAACCCAAAATAAAAGCAAATTAAAAGAATGCAAAAATAGTAAATCATAAATCCCACAGGAGTTTTATAGATCTTAATCCATGGCATCCCATGGATTCTTAAATGTAATTATTGCCAAAATCTCATTTTAATCGCATCTCTAGAGTACCACAAAATATTAATCAAACAAATAAAAAAACATAAAAATTAATAAGTAATGAATTAATCAAAAATAAAATAATGAAATCATATTAAAAATAAAAGAGAAAAGAGAAAAGAAAAGAATACAAGATGTTATGCCAATGTTGTTTGAATGCCCCTCAGATTGAGATTGTCACCAGTTTGAGATTGACAATATTGTTCTTTTTCTTAATTCTCTAGACCTTAAAAGCAAAGATCGTAATTTTCTTTTGCAATAGCTAATTAGGGTTCTTTTTTCTCTAGTTTTTTTAAGCTCTTTTTCTAAGGTTTTCATACAGCTTTTCTTTTCACAGACTCTCTCCACCTTTTTTTCTCTCACTCCTTAGCTAGCCCCCTCACAATGTTCCCTTCTGGCTTTTTAAAGCCATACCCAATCAGCTTATTTACTATAATCACATAGGAAGTTTTGTGATGGCTGGGAGCGATAAGGAGAATAGTCTGCATTTTAGTTTTGAATTTTCAAACTCAAGATAATGAAATGATGAGTAATAAGATTTTGAAAAATTAAAACTCTCGACCAATTAAAAAAATGATAAATGATAAAATCAATGTAAAAAATGCATAAAATAATTTTTTAGTGAAAATCGACATTCCGGAATGCTGATTTTCACCCGTAATGTTGACTGGCATTGCCTAATGCCAACTTGCATTACGTAATGTCAGTTGACATTACATAATGCTGGTCGGCATTAAATGTTGGCTGACCAAAAGTATATATTTTTTAAATTATGAAAAAAAAGGTCCTCATAAGTTTCTTATTTTTGTAATCAAATCCCTAAAAAACCAATTTTGCAATTAAATCCATAAAATGTTACAGTTTAGTCCTTTAAATCATGAAACTCAACACTAGAGATGAATTCTCAATTAGATTTTCATCATAGGTGCTTTTGTTGCACACGTGCACAATTGCATATTAAAATTGGGTGCTTACACACATGGCTGCATATAGTAGGCACATGGCCATGCACCTTCCCCTCTCCAACCTTATTTAAATGTGTGTTCTATAGGTATGGGGAGGCTTTCTTCTAGACTTCTTTGAGTGTTTTCCAACTCTTTTTAACCCCTTTCATGTTTTGAGTGTTTTTTGCTATATTTTTGCCTCTGCATTTTCATTTTGTCTGCATAAGATGGAGTTCCCTGACATTTTGAAGTGTCTAGAGGATATCTTTTGGGATAAGGAGGGTAACTTAACATAGGCCACTAAAGCAGGGACTGCCACTATGAGGACTATTACTGGTCTGTCTAGCACTCAGATATGAGCTTTTGAGTTCTAGGTTCTCCCTCTTTAAACCATTAGCATTTTCTAGAGGATGGATTTCCTCATTATTCTTGTTGGATTAAGAGGACTACTAACTTGATTGAGGATTGCATAGTAGCTCAGCACTGCATGGGCAAGCTTTCCCGTAATTAGGTATATCTAACTCCTATTGTATTGGTTATTTCTCTCTTAGAAATTTTTTATTCATTCTCGCCTTTTGAGTAGATATTCCTTCACTAGTGGGTGGCGAGGTCACATTGGATGGCAGAGATAGTGACAGCATGGCAATTGATAGAGAGATAAGTGTTGCTCTCTAGCCTTTCTGGTAGAGTGTGCTATTTAGGTGTGCGAGTCCATCATTGGTGGGATAGTCCATTTGTGAGGAGTGTCCCTATTCCTCCTGTTAGAGATATGTTCTGGGGCCATGAGCTTAGTGGTGATGAGTTTACTGCTACCATGATAGGATACTCTTTTGAGAGTCTCTTAGATAGTGCAGGCTTACCTTATACTGATGTGTTGATAACTCAATTAATTGACCGTGTGGCTAATGGCACTTTTCCGCCACCTCTACCCCCTTAGGTAAATGCATCCCAAGGGCCATAATATGGATCCTCGAGAGTTGCTTCCTCTAATCTTATAGGTTTTTATTCCTATTTTATACATGTAACAAACTTTGTTAGTAATAAACTGTAATTGACAAAAGATATAAGAGCTTATCTACAATGATGAAGATCTCATCAAAAGAGATATGGTTCCTTTTTTTCGAAGAATGATGGCACGTTTCGCATTGAGATGACTATCCATGCTAGTAATGTCGCTTTTGATATTACTATTCTCAGGGACTTGATGGTTTAGCAATCTTTGGCTTTGCTTGCGATGGATATCTATGGTAGAGTAATGCATTTTAATCTGCCTTGCCCTAGCTTTCCTCATTCGAGTGTTGCTCCTTTTGATGCTACTCATGTTCATGTTTTATTTCACTTATTTTTCCTTTGTTTCATTTATTCAATGTGTGGTGATTAGCTTATTTGCTCACTTTTGTAGATTCCTATATCCTCTGGTTAGTATTAGTATACCGTTATAGGGAGTACACAACTACAGTTTTTAGAGATTATGACCACTTATAGGGTACACCTTTATTATACTTGTTTATTTTATGCAGATTTTTTATGCATACACGTATAATATGCAGTATGTCATGCCAGTGGAATACCACCATGCTAGTCATGAATAGGAGCAGGAGCGGACTACTTGTGTGATTGTATTAGTGAGCTAGAGTCACGGCTATCATCCTTTATGATGAATGATGATGACACTTGGATCAAATGAGGGAGATGCTTAAGCAGAATTAATGCTTACTTCTATTAGCACCCATGACCAATGTAGTTATTTTAGGAGCTAGGTCTAGGACTTTTGGCCTATAGTTTGCTTTGTTATGCCATCTTCTAGACGTTATGGTCTTTGGGTGTTGTATCTAAGTGTTTGTCCTACATGTGTTGTATGATACTTATATGATAATAATGGTATATGCTTCTTGTTGTGTACCATTGATGATGTTTACCATTGCTCTTGCCTGCCATTTTTATTTTTTTCCTTTTCTGCCTAAAGCATCTCCTTTTAGAGTTTTTAATACTTAATTGGGTTTTCTTTTCTTCCTTTTTTTGCCTAGGGTGTCTCCTCTCAGAGATCTTCACACCTAGCTAGGCTTTTTTTAGAGATTTAATGACAATGCCTAATCTTAAATAGAGAGTTAAGAACTATGGTTATATAATGAAAGAAAATGCAAAGCATGCTTGATGAAATTCATGATGATAATTTGTTGCTTTTTTTCAAGGCATTTTGGATAAATTGGCAATCATTCTTATTTTATTAAAGTCATTTAAGAAAAGCATGAGTTCATTCATAAAAATTTCAAATTTGAGGTTACCCCTATCCTTAACTAGCCTTCTTAGGTTTTCTAGTTAAGTATTTTCTCTGTTTCCCTACCTTCTGCCTAGGTTGCCTATGCAGGGTTTTCAATCTAACAGGAGGTCCCTAACTTTTACCTGAGCTACCATTTTTAGGTTTTCAACTCAGTGGGATTTTTTATGCCTTGGAAATATTACTTTTTCAAGTTGTCTATATTAATAGGTTCGGAGAATTTTTCACCTTCAAAATCCATTAGCTTGACTGCTCCTTTTGATAAGACATGTTTGACCAAGTATGGGCCTTCCCAGTTTGGTCTGAATTTCCTTGTCAGGTATGGAATGTTCTACCTCATTTTCTTTAAAACTAGTCTCATACTTTCACACTCTTATGTTTCACTTTCTTGTTGAAGGTTTTGGCTATCCAAGCCTGATATAACTATTTATGGTATAGAGCCTTAAGCCTTTAATAGTCTAAGAGGGTGGGATTATCATGCCTCTATTGAGTCCATTATACTTTTAGCAGTTTATATTTAATCACTACTTAAAGAGACTTTATTTTTATTTTAACTGGAAGCATTACTTTTGACTTGTATACTAGCAAGAGAGGAGTTGTTATGGTTAAAGTCCTAACTATTATTCGGTATCCCCATAAGGCATATGGAAATCTATCTACCTAATATTAGTAAGTTTGAGTCATTTTTTAGAAAATTTTCTTAATGTTCTTATTTGCAGCATCAATGGCCCTGTTTGCTTGTGGTTGGTAAGGAGAAGATTCGTGATGTTCCACCTTATGACTATTTAGTAACTCTCTAACTTCCCCTTAGAATTGGACACCATTGTTAGAGATGATGTGATGGGGGATCTGATATCAATAGAACATATTTATTTTGATGAATTTAGCCACTTGCTTGGACCCTATCCTTGCAAATGATTCTGCTTTGGCCCACTTTGTGAAGTAATACACTGCCATTAAGATGAACCTATGTTTGTTTGAGGCTACTAGGTGAATTTCCCTAATTATGTCTAGTCCCTATATTGAGAAGGGCCATGGAGAGGAGATGTAGTATAATTCTATTAGGGGAAGGTGGCTAACATTCTCGTGGATCTGATACTTATGGCATTTCATTACAAATTTGATACAGTCTTCCATTGTTATTATTTAAAAGAACCCTTGTCTAATTAGTTTCTTAGTTAGGATTACTCCATTTATGTGTGGACCATAAACACCCATGTGTACTTCTTTTATTGCTCTCGTAGCTTAAGTTTTGTATAGACATCAGAGTTGTAAATCATCTAAGGTTCTTCTATATACCACACCTTAGTGCGATGTGAATTTAGATGCTAATCATCGAATGACTAGTTTATCCCTTTCATTTGCTTGATCAACATAGGCTCATTCCTTCAAATATCACTATTCTATAGTTCTTATGACAAGGTTGTCCCATTCTAAGTAGGATTAAATACTTTATGGGCATTTTGAATGGTCTTTCCCATACTAATGCTTGGGAAGTAAGTGCATCTACCATTTGATTATGATTCCTAAGAAGATGAATGAATCTACCTTTTCAAAAGGACCTGGTAAGTAGCCTTAATCGATCCAGTAAAGCCTTAAGTGTTGCTCTTTCAATTCCTACTCTTTTATGGCATAGTTGATTACTAGCATGGAATCTTCGAAGATTTTAACTTCGATAACATCTAGGGATATTAGTGCTTCTACTCTAAGTGCATATTCCTCATATTCTACTTTGTTGTTTATCACTCTGAATTTGAGTATTTTGGCCATTGGTTCTACTTCTCCTTATGTGTTGAGTTGATTGACCACTCCATCAAAGTACACTCCATCCTTGGATTTTGATGGCTGAATAGAGGTTGTCTAGGCAGTCTAGTTAGATTTCTTCTGAGTTTGGAATGGGGTTGAGAGCTAAAAATTGAACCATTACTCTTCCTTTTACTGGCTTCTTAGTTAGATACTGCACATCGAACTCTATTAGCAGCACGAGCCACTTGGCAAGTTTTCCCACTAGAGAGGGAGCTTCATAGAGATAATTCATTGGGTCCATTTTAGATATTGCCTGAATTCTATAAGACTGAAAGAAATGTCTAAGTTTATTCATTGCCCATACAATTGCCAGGCATATTTATTTGACTTCGCTGTACTTCTCCTTCTATAACAACTTCTTCGTACTTAAGTAGTTAACTAAGTGTTCTACTTTTATTTCTCCCTCTTGGACTAACATTGCACTAATTACATTTCCTTTGATAGCTAGATACAGGGTTAAAGGTAACCTCAGTTTAGGTGGTCTTAGAATCAGTAGATTGGCTAGGTAGTTCCTGATCTTATCAAATGCTAGTTGACATTGTTCATTCCATTGAACTATCTGATCTTTCTTGAGTAGCTTAAAGATCGATTCACACACCACTATCAACTTAGTGATGCATTTGCTGATGAATTATAGTTTCCTCAGAAACCCTCAGATTTTTTTCTTTGTTCTTGGTACTAGCATCTCTCTGACTGCTTTTATTTTGTTTGGATCCATTTTTATCCTATTCTAACTAACAACATACCCCAGCATCTTTCCTGAAGTGACCTTGAATATGCATTTATTTGGATTAAGCCTGAGGCTATACTTTTTTACTCTTATGAGGAATTTTTTAAGGTTTGACTAGTGTTCTTCCCTAGTCTTTGACTTGACCATCATGTTAACAATGTACACCTCTACTTTTTTATGTATCATGTCATGGAACATTGCAATTGCCATTCTTTGGTAAGTTTCCTTGGCATTCTTTAGACCGAAGGGCATTACTCTATAGCAGTAAGTACCCCATTCCATTATGAAAGCTTCTTTGTTTTTATCGATAATGGCCATTACGATTTGATGTGCCTAGAGAATCCATCCATGAAGGAGTCATTGAACATGCGGTGGCACTGTTAGCTAGTATATCTATGAGAGGCAATGGGAAATTATCTTTCAGGTAGGCTTTGTTCAAATCTTTGTAATCAATGCAGATTCTTACCCTTTTTGTCTTTCTTCTGTACTAGCACCATATTTGCTAACCATTCAAAATAGTCGACTACCTCTGCTTCTCGATGTCTTCTTTCACTAGTTGGACCATTCTAGTTTTAGTCTTTTTAGTTTCTGCTTTACCAGTTTGTACCCATCTTTAGTGGCAATGAAGTGTTGAGTAATGTCTCTATTAATACTAGGCATATCGTCATATGTCCAGGCAAATACTTTTGAATGTTTTATTAATATTTTTTCAATTTCTCTTCTCTCTTTAAGGGTAACATCTTTTAAAATATGCAAAAAGCATGGTTCAGATTCTGTGCCAATGTTAAATGATTCAGTGCATATAAAATGAATGTCAAATATACTAATGTTTTGATCAATGAAATGCACACTACAATCAGGAAAGACATTAAACAAGTAAGCAAAATCTAACTTCATTTTATTAACTTTGGATTTAATTACATCATCAATTTCAAACAAAGAAAAAGTATAGAGATCATCATCAGTTATGTTTTCAAATAGGATATCATCAATGCTTAATTTGAGGATGACAGTAGCTGAAGCATAATTAATAGTCTTACTCCTATATTCTAGTTCCAGATTTCTCATTAACTCATTAATGTCAATCTTAGTGACCATGTCTAGTGAGTGGTTTCCTTTCAAGGCATCATTGAAGATCTTGAACCTTGATTTCTTAATTCCATTGCTTACCCACTTCTCAACTTATCCTTAGTAGACTTGGGTTAAGCTTTCAACCATAAAAGAGATCGACTTCTTTGTATAGTTTCCTTTTAAGGATCATAACTTAGACCTTATCTGTTGGTTTGTCCTTGGAAGTTAGGGAATTCTGTGACCCCCAATGTTCCTTCCTCCTAATCCTGTTTTAGGTAGATATTGCATCCTTTTCATTATAGTAGTAACTTTGGGATTGACATGACCATTACTAATTATAGAAACTTGAAATCTTGGTAGGACCACATTCATACAAGCAATAATGTTATTTGTTTCAGTAGGGATAGTAACGACCTTTCCATTCAGAGGGAACTTTATCTTTTAATGCATAATAGAGGGTATGCCCCCTAGTGGGTAAAACTAAGGTCTTTCTAGTAGTAGGGCAAAAGTTAGAGGGATGTCCAAGATGGTAAATTCTATTACTGATTTGATATCCCCTACTGTGACTACTACTTTAAAAGTGCCAATGACTGGCTTCTTTGAATCATTATAGGCTCGTATAACCATATTAGATTCTTCCAGCTTTTTATCATTCATCTTAAACTTATGTAGCAACCTCAGGGGCAAAAATTAATGGTAGATCCATCATCCACCATAACACACAGAGTCTTCTTAGATTTGACAATTGCCTATATAAAGAGAGGATGGTTATGAACCCTTCCCTTAAGGGGAAAATCTTCATCTAAAAAGGTGATTACATTTTAGGGAGCTTTCATTAGAGAGGCTATCATCTCACAAGGTGAGTCATTAATGGCAATCTCTGCCTCATCTAGTGCTCTAATAAGGGGATCCCTATGCTTCTTAGAGGCCATGAGTAGGTCCTAGATACTAGCTTATGCCTGAGTCTCCTTAAGCTATTTGATGATAGTGTCTTCCTCTTTAGTTAAAGCTTGATCACTTGTTACTTCTTTTCTTTTAAAGGGATCCTTTTCTTTCTCGAGAGGTTGATATACCCACGCACTATGAGTTACATGATTGACTACTATTGAGGGCTCCTCAGCTACTTATTTATCTACTTTGGTACTGATGTTCTAATCCTAAACAATGATTTCAGGATCATTAAAGCCGTACCATATATCGATCCCTGTAACTTATAGGTTCTGAAGCTAGATAGTACTGACCAACTCATTTATAATGTCAAATAATTCTCCCAATCCTGAGGGTACTATATCTTCTAAGTGTGTGTGGGTAGCAAGGGGTGCTGTGTACTTGACTTTATAATCGAACTTCTAATATGGTTGGCCTAGTAAATCCCATCCTTTATAGTCACTACTGGGACTTTCATCTATGTCTACTTCTTATGAGTAAGGGTAATCAATCACATCACCATTCATCAAAATATGGGGTTTTAAGAATGAGACTTGAGAGTTTGTCTTTTGAGGGCTTTTCTTGGGTTTCTTAGACGTCTTGGATCAATTGTTCAATAAAGTTTACTGGTAGATTAAAGGGAATCATGTTAATGGTTGGTGGAGGCATGTGTTGATAGTTTAGGAGAGGATTTATCTTAATGTTAGGTCATTTTTTTGGGTCGTTAAATTTTTAGAGTCAATGAGGTCTTAGATTGCATTCTTGAGGGTTATGTATGTATCAATGATATGACTAGGCATCTAGTTAAAGTGATAAAATAAGTTTTGGTTAATCTAAGGGGGTAGTAGGTTTGGAAGAGGACTAAGTTCTTAAGGTTACAGGAGGTTCTTTTGTTAGAGTCTCTGGAATAATTTGGATAGTGGAAGGTTAAATTTTGAGAACTTTCTTAGTGGTATGATTGCATTGATAGGTGGGATCATGTTTTTTTTTATGGCTTAAGTAAAGGTGTTTTGGATATTTAGTTAGGTGTTGCGACATAAGGTGTTCCTAGCTTATTAAGGTTCCTCATCCTCAATACTAAATTTAGGATAATGGGCAAAGATCATTTATTTTCTAATGTGCAATAGTGGCCCCTTTGCTTATCAGCTCTATTTGTTCATCATCTGGAGGATGGTTTCACATTTTGACAGCTTTTCCCCAACATCTTATGACATAATCAAAGAAAGCTTCACTAGATTACTGCTTTGTGGTCTTAAGATCTCTTCGAGTGATGTCTAGCTGAGTGTTGTATTCATACTACTTGATAAACTTTTGAGTTAGCCGTAGCCAATCGCTTTTGATTGTTGGGATTCATGATTCCATACGTAGCGAAAAAATCAAATTTGAATCATAAACTTGAACCTGGATCCAAGTAATTCGATTAATTGATTAAATCTAGGGTTTTCATTTTCTTACCATAAATGCAGAAGAGGCAAGAAATCTAGAAAGAAGAGAGGAGGTTCACTTAAGTGACACCCTACCTCAAGCTTTTAATTTAGCAGTTTGGATTTGAAACATCTCCAAAAGAATCAATCCTCCACTAGTGTCCACACAAACAGCCCTTGATTTTGAAAATAAATATTTGTGTGCTAGCACCTTCTTTTTATTTCTCACAAATCAATAATTAAAAAGAATTATGTGTTTTTTTTTCTAAAAGAGAGAAAACAAATTTGGTGGTAGAATAATGAGAGTGTGTAAAACCCTAAAGAATATAACATATTTATAAATATTTAAATTAGGGTTTCACTTGCCAATAACCTTTTGGTAATTTCTCACTTATTCTTTTTCTAATTTTATTTAAAATTAAATTAGAAATAATATTATATTTATTTAAGATAACCATTACCTTAAATAAGTAAATAATAAATAAATAAATATTTTATTTATTTATTTCCATAAAGCTTATTTAGGCTTTTTAAACCTATATTCGTTTTAGGCTTGTTCAAAGTGTATGACCCTATAAGTTTACATGACATTGGTAGTGGGCCTTAAATCTCTATATAGACCTACAAGTCATAAGTGGCCTCTAGTAAGACATTATGACCACCCAAGTCATGTGAAGTCAATAATCTAATATAACATAATATAAAGTGAATATTCTAGTCCCTTTGTCACATGATATCTTAATTGAATATAAGGCATGTATTATGTCATCCTTATAGAATTCAATCATATAATTACTTAATCTAAGTAGACTAAGAATGATAATTCTTTATCAATTTACTTTAGCATGACCATGCATTTTCGTTAGTCTATCTTATCAAGGGGCCCATATATATCTTACTCATATTAAATGAGGGACAAATTCCTTTTTTATCACTCAAATTCCTCACATAAATCATTTTATACCCAGCAACAACCTATTTTATCATCTGGTTAAAGATAATGTAAGATTATGTCAAAATATAAAATAGTTATGTAGAAATCTATGGTGATTTCAAGGTCAAAGGACTAAGCCAATATTACTATAATGAGAATTACTTAGGACAATTATCTATATAGTATTCTTATGATGGGTCAATCCAGCACTTTATTTCTCAAATAAGTACCTATGACTTGACTTAATATCTCATATTCATGATTAGTAAAATATAATTGTCAATCAACACCATACTAGCCATAATACATTATTATGACTAGGGATAATTTGAATAGAACTCATATTTAATCTAAGGGTTGTACTATCAAGTCACATACTTGATGACCTTAATAAGAATTAACTATTCAAGTAATTATTATAATATAAAATGATAATGAAAAATTCCTCTTTATTAAATAAAATGATAAAGTCAAAACATGGTCACACACAATTGACCTAGTGCATATCACTAACAATCTCCCACTTGCACTAGGCCTAATCTATATTAAAACTAATACCCATGGACCTAGTATGACTCTCATGCTTAGGTTATGGAAGAGGTTTAGTTAGTGGATCAGCAACATTATCATTTGTAGGAACTCTGTATATCTTCATGTCTCCTCTCTCAATGATTTCTTGAATGAGATGATAATGCCTGAGTGTGTGCTTGGATCTCTAATGTGATATAGGCTCCTTAGTTTGAGCTATAGCTCCATTACTATCATAATATAAGTTTACTAGATTTGATATAAGTTATAATATAAGGTATAATATAATATAAGTTTACTGGATCTGATATACTAGGAATAACACCTAGTCTAGTTATGAACTTCTTAATCCAAATAGCCTCCTTAGTTGGTTCTGAGGCAACTACATACTCAGCTTCTATTATAAAATCAGCAATGGTGTCTTGCTTGAAACTCCTCCAGCTCACTACACCTCTATTCAAATAAAACACATAACAAGACTATGATAAAAAATCATATTTGTCAGTTTGGAAGCTAGTATCTGTGTAACCATTTACAAGTAGCTCATCTTCCTTACCAACATACAGTAAAAATGCATCCTTAGTTCTACTTAAGTACTTAAGGATATTTTTAACTGCTATCTAGTGACTTTCACCTGGGTCTGTCTGGTATATGCTCGTTGAGCTTAAGGCATATGAAACATTAGGTCGAGTACACAATATTGCATACATGATAGATCCAATAGCAAAAGCATATGGAATCTTACTCATGCGGTCTTGCTCATCTTGTGTCATAGGACATTGAGTCTTACTGAGACTAATGCCATCTGACATTGGCAAGAATCCTCTCTTAGAGTTTTGCATGCTAAACCTGTTTAATACCTTATCAATGTAAGTGCTCTGACTTAGGCCAATAAGCCTTTTAGATCTATCTCTATAGATCTTGATGCCTAATATATAAGTGGCTTCACCGAAGCCTTTCATTAAGAAGTAATTCCATAGCCATGATTTAACATTTTGTAAAACAAGGATATCATTTCCAATGAGTAGTATGTCATCAACATACAACACTAAAAACTTGCACTCCTACTAACCTTCTTATAGACACAAGGTTCATCTTTATTCTTAATGAAGCCAAACTCTTTGACTACTTCATCAAAATGAAGATTCCAACTCTGAGATGCTTGCTTCAGTCCATAAATGGACCTTTGAAGTTTGCATACATTTCCAAAATTTTTAAGATTAATAAAACCCTATAGTTTTGTCATGTACACATCATCAAATAGGCTTCCATTAAGAAATATTATTTTGACATGCATTTGCCATAACTCATAATCATAGTATTTAGCTACAGCAAGGAGAATTCAAATATATTTCAGCATAGCAACTAGTGAAAAGGTTTCATTATAGTCTATACCATATGTTTGTTTGAAACCCTTTGCAACCAGTCTTGCCTTAAAGGTATGCACATTGCCATCCATGTCTATTTTCTTTTTAAAAATCCATTGGCATCTAATAGTTTTTAAGCCATTAGTTGGGTCAATTAAGGTCCAAACTTGATTATCATACATGGATTGCATTTTTAATTTCATGGCTTCTAGTTATTTCTCAGAGTCAGGACTATTTATGGCCATTTGATAGGATATGGGCTCACTTTGATCCATAATCAACACATCATGATCACCAATTATGAGAAATCCATATCTCATAAGGATTGAATTGTCAAACCAGACCTTCTTAGGCCTTTTGGTACTTGTGCAGGTTCAACAGTTACTTATTGATCCATATGCAGTTCCATACTTAGTACAATGCTATTTTGTTGGTCTTGAATTTCTTCAATTTGGATTGTGCTCCCACTAGATCCTTTGGAAATAAATTCTCTTTCTAAAAATACACCATTTCAAGCAATAAACACTTAGTTCTCAGAAGCATTGTAGAAATAATATCCTTTAGTTTCTTTAGGATATCCCACAAAAAGGCATTTATCAAATATGGGTGCTAGTTTATCTGAGATTTGATGCTTTATATAAGCATCATATCCCCAAATCTTAAGAAATGACAAACTATGAGGTTTTCCAGTGCACATCTCATGTGGTATCTTTTCGACTGCCTTTTTTAGAACTTTATTCAAAATGAATACAATAGTTTCTAAAGCATATCCCCAAAAAGAGATTAGAATATTAGATTGACTCATCATTGATCGAACCATATCCAATAAAGTCTAATTTCTCAAATTGGACACACCATTCCATTGTGGTGTACCTGGAGGAGTCAATTGTGAAATAATCCCATAATCTCTAAGATGATCTACAAATTCTTAGCTTAAAATATTCACCACCTCGATAAGATCTTAGTGTTTTAATATTTTTACCAAGTTGGTTTTGTACTCCATTCTTGAAAACTTTGAACTTTTTGAAAAATTCAGATTTATGTTTCATTAGATAGATATAGCCATATCTATTGAAATCATCTATGAAAGAGATGATGTACTAGAAACCTCCTCTAGCAGTTGAGCTTAATGGTCCATATACATCTGAATGTATAAGGCCCAATAAATCATTAGCTCTCTTACCTTTTCTAGTAAAAGGTGTTTTAGTCATTTTTCTTAAAAAACAAGATTTACATGTTTCAAATGATTCATAATCAAATGAATTCAAAAGCCCATTTTGGTGAAGCTTTAAATTGTGTTTCTCATTTATATGGCCTAAACGACAATGCCAGAGATAGGTAGTGTTTATATCATTAGGATTAAACTTCTTTGTATTAATGTTATAGATTTACTTTTCATTAGTGTCTTTAACATTTAGAACATAAAGACCACTAGTGTTTAGAGCAAAACCATAGAAAATGTTATCATGATAAATATTGCATTTATTAATAAATTCAAAACCTTTCTTGTCCAAACAAGAAACAGAAATAATATTCCTATACATAGTAGGCACATAATAACAATTTTCCAAATTTAAAACAAGTCCACTAGGCAAAGTTAACTCATAAGTCCCTATAGTTAAAGCAGCAACTCTTGCTCTATTGCCAATTCATAGGTCCACTTCGCCTCTATCTAATGATCTACTCTTTTTTAGACCCTGCACATTAGTACAAATGTGAGATCCTAATCCAGTATCTAATACCCAAGAATCAGAAGTAGACAAATTAATTTCTATAACATGGATACCTGAAGATGTAGTTGCACTACCGTTATTCTTATTTAGATCATTCAAATATAGCTTGCAATTTCTTTTCCAATGACTTGCCTCATTGCAGAAAAAGCATATCCCCTCCTTTGGTGGCTTTGCTTAGGATTCTGCTTTGAACTTGGGCTTGGGCTTTAGTTTTGGCTTTTAAAAGCCTTTGGGAGCCTTGCACTTGCCCTTTCTAACCTTTTTTATACCCTTTCCCTTACTCACTATTTGAATATCCTTATTGGAATTCTTGATGTTCTTTTAGCAGTTTTAAGCATCCCATGCAACTTTGAAATAGTTTTGTCCATACTATGCATATTGAAATTCATGATAAAACCATCATAAGCTTCAGGAAAATACTAGAGAATGATATCAATAGCCAATTCTTGTTCAATCTTGAGACCAAGCTTGTCCAAGTGTTAAAGATGACCCTTCATCTTAAGAATATAAGGACTAGCAAAGCCACTAGTAGTCAACTTGTAGGAGAGCAATGCCTTGATGGTATTAAACCTTTTAATTATAGCTTTCTCTTGGAACATTTCCTTTAGATGGCCTATTATAGTATAAGCCTCCATTTCCATTAGTTGCTTTTGAAGCTCAGACTTCGTGCATCCAAGCATGAGAGAAGTGACATCTACTGAATCATTAAGATGCTTACTATAAGCATCCTTTTATGCTTTAGAAGCATTAGCAACTAGTTCCTCTGGGATGGGTTGATCAAGGATATATTCCTTTCTTTCTTGCCTAAGAATAATTCTTAGGTTTCTGTACCAATCAAGAATGTTAGTCCCATTTAGCTTATCCTTCTCAAAGATCGATCGCAGTGACATGGTAGGTGCAATGTTTAATGTCATTATCTACAACAAATAGATATATATAGTACATTAAGTTTTATTATGAAAGAGGCATAAGAAAATTCCTACTAAATTTTCATAAATTATAAAACCTTCAAAATAATTTCAACAATTGAAATTTCTTAGTTGGCCAAGATCCATATTTCACCCTACTTCAAGTAAGTTTTGGCTTATCACTTAACGTTTGGCTATTTAGGTAGGTAACACTTTACCAATTACATCTCTTGTAATTCTTGGATAAGTATAGGACATTGACATCATATGTATTGACATATCCTATCAAATGCCCTAGGTCCAAAACTATTTTGATAATCCAGTTAAGTCTGACCAACTCAAACATATGGATATCACCATTATCCATCTTATCTTATTTAGATGGCTTTCTACATAATGCTTTGGCATAGCCTATTTATAACAATCCAAATCTCAAAAAGTGTTGATTAATGGTAGGCATTTTAATGACTTAATATTAAATGAGGGTTTAGTTAATTTTTATCTTATTTAGTTATTATTATATTCATCACATACATGGCACAATATGGCATCACATGCATAACATAGTAACATGATATGATAAACGTGATATTGATCTTTATAGCCAATATAAAGATCAAAGGTCAAACCTAGGTTATATAACAAATACAAATTAGGCCTTCAATTTGGATCTTCATCTTCTACCATGAACCTCCTCCTTGGGCTCCCACCTTAGATCTCCATCGTGGGCCTACAACTTGAATTTACATATTGGGTCTTGATTTACATTACATGTTGTTATTAAGCTATTCTATTACTATCTAATAAAATAAAATAATTACAACAAATAAAATGACTCGTAGGCTGTATTTTTTAAAAATTACAACCCAATAAAATAAATCCAATCGCATTGGTTTAGGGGCCATGCTATGCACCATGCATTTAGCAATAAACACATTCCAAAATAATTCAATTTACAAATTAATTAAATTATTATGTTAAAAAACAAAATGCATGATGAATCCATTTGGGGTCAAGGGGCAGCGCCCCTAACGGTGGTCCCGCTAGGTAAATGATTTACCTTAACTCTTTGAATAAGTTGTTGAAAAAACACTAAAACAACAATAATTTTCATATTTAAATTATTGTTTGATTGATCTGTTAAAAATATATCATTTTATGTTTAACAATTAAATAGCCACCACCCATTAACCTTAATTTACTTGTAAATCATATTAGAGAACAATTAATCTATTCTAAATAAATTTATTCTATATAATATATTTAACACTTAAACATATTGCCCTTGATAGAAATCTATATAATCAAAATATTCATGTTTCATAATTAAACAGAAATTGAATTTGCTGCTCAAACAGAATACTTATTTTGATTTCATAAAACTATATATATAGCACAAAAATCATAATTCTGTATATGTTTAATCATATTAAACAATTATAAACATTAATTAAATTAATCTTTAATACTGTTTTCATACAGCTTATAATTAATCGTCACAAAATCAAAACTATTTGCATAAAATTTTTGAGAACTCCTTTTTAAAATGAATCACTCAAACATAGATATATCACATATATATAGAATCAAATTAATTGAATTATAAGTGGCTTTGATACCATTGTTGGGATTCGTGATTTCATACGCATCAGAAAAATAAAATTTGAATCATAAACCTGAACCTGGATCCAAGTAATTCGATTAATTGATTAAATCTAGGGTTTTCATTTTCTTACCACAAAAGCAGAAAAGGTAAGAAATCTGAAAGGAAGAGAGGAGGCTCACTCAAGTGACACCCTACCTCGAGCTTTTAATTTAGCAATTTGGATTTGAGACGTCTCCAAAAGATCCATCCTCCGCAAGTGTCCACATGAATAGCCCTTGATTTTGAAAATGAATATTTATGTGCTAGCACCTTCTCTTGATTTCTCATAAATCAAGAATTAAAAAGAATTATGTGTTTTGTTTTCTAGAAGAGAGAAAATGAATTTGGTGGCAGAATAATGAGAGTATGTAAAACACTAAAGAATATAACATATTTATAGACATTTAAATTAGGGTTTCACTTGCCAAACAACCTTTTGGTAATTTCTCACTTATTCTTATTGTTATTTTATTTAAAATTAAATCAGAAATAATATTCTATTTATTTAAGATAACCTTTTCCACATAGCTTATTTGGGCTCATTAAACCCATATTCATTTTGGGCTTGTTCAAAGTGTGTGACCCTTTAGGTTCATATTATGTTAGCAGTGAGCCTTAAATCTCTATTTAGGCCTACAAGTCATAAGTGGCCTCAAGGAAAACATTATGACTACCCAAGTCATGTGAAGGTTGATAATCTGACATAACCTGATTTTCTAGTGATTATTATAGTCCCTTTATCACATGATATCTTGATTGAATATAAGACATAGTGAATGTTGTAGTCCCTTTATCACATGATATCTTGATTGAATATAAGACATAGTTTTTGTCTTCCCAATAGAATTCAATCATATTATTTCTTAATTCCAAATAGATCGAGAATGATAACTCTTTATCCATTCACTTTAGCATGGCCATACATTTTCCTCAGTCACTATCTTATCAAGGGGCCCACAGATATCTTACTTATATTAAATGAGGGACAAATTTCCTTCTCAATCACTCACATTCCTCACATAACTCATTTTATACCCAAAAACAACCTATTTTATCATTCAGTTAAAGATAATGTAAGATTATGTCAAAATATAAATAGTTATGTAAAAATCCATGGTGATTTCAAGGTCAAAGGACCAAGTCAATATTACTATAATTAAGAATTACTTAGGACAATTATCTATGTAGTATTCTCATGTTGGGTCAATCCAGCACTTTATTTCTCAAATAAGTACCTATGAGTTGAATTATTATCTCATATTCATGATTAGTAAAACATAATCATCAATTAACACCATACTAGCCATAATACATTGTTGTGACTAGGGATAATTTGAATAGAACTCATATTTAAGCTAAGGGTTTTACTATCAAGTCACATACTTGATGACCTTAGTAAGAATTGACTATTCAAGTAATTATCATAATATAAAATGATAATGATAATTGCCTCTTTATTAAATAAATTGATAAGTCAAAACATGGTCACACATGATTGACCTAATGCATATCACTAACATTGAGGGTCAAAGAACCATGCCCTTAGTCCTTCCTCTAATGATGTAAAGAAGAATCAAATAATCTGAGATTCTATAAGCTTTATAACAGCCATAGAGGGTAGCATATTGGCATTAGAAAGACTTTGGATCCCCTATTCCATTGAACTTAGTAAAGTTTAGTTGTTTAAATTTGTTTGGAAGTAGCTCATCATTGAATAGTGCTAATTCAGCAAAACTTTTGGAGCCATGAGTCCGTCTTTGAAGGGAAATTCCAACTGAGCCATTTTGTTAGCTAATAATTTTACCCCCCCCATTGATTCAGTCTTGGTCATATCAGTAATTTTTGTATTTTTTGATGAATTTTTGAGATCTTGGTAACAGTCATCGTCATCATTAGCTTGAACTAGAGTGCTAGAAATTCCCTTTGCCTTATCTAACCTAAGGTAATAGAAGCAAAAGTGTCATGACCCAAAGGGAGTCATGACCGGCATTAAGGAACTAGAGTTCTTTAGAATCCAGAAACCATAACAATCCTTAAAAAATAAAAACACATACAATAATAATATAAAAGTATGCCAGAATTAAAACTTTAATTAATATAAAAATAAATCATTATTTTATAACATAATAAAAAATATTTTCATATAATATTCGGTAGCAAGGTCTCTAATATAACAACACACTACTAATAAAATAACATTACTACTATAGCAAATACTAAAAATACAAGAAGACAATAGTTCAGTATTTACGTAAATCAACTGAAAAGGAAAGAGTCGAGTGTAGAGTATTATGAGGAAGGTCTAATGTAGAAGATCCTAAAAAAATGTTGAGGGGAGTCAGACCTCACAGAGTGAATTATTATAATATATATACATGCAACCTAAAGTCACATACAGACAAGCATCAATATAAATATGTATATACTTGCATTTCACATAGATGCTAAAATCCACTTTTATATTATAATAAATGCAAGAAAAATTATGTTGGTTAAAGAATCGGTGCAGAACCCTAAAATATTATGCCACTTCAATCATCACATTCACTAGCTTGTAGGCTTACTTAATTCCAAAATATTTCTCTTTTGCATTTATGGACAGTAGCTTGGCCCCTAGATACTAAGTCAACTGAGCTCCTGTAGTCTTACTATTAGTGCTTTCGGCCCTGAGACACTAGGTCAACCGAGCTACCGCAATCATACTACTCTCTCACCATAATTATTACTAATTAAATAATCAAGTCTCACATCAAAAAATTTCATAATCTCAACCCTAAAATCTAATGCACTAATATGTACACAATCCTAGTGCAGCCCACTAGGTAGCATGTTTTACTACTAGCCTTCAAATAAATCATATAATTATTAAAATAAAAAATGCATAATTTAAACATAAATGGCAACCATTTTTGAAGAAGTATACCACTTATATACCAAACATATACCAAATATATATTGAACATATACCAAAAATATACCGAGTATATACCAAACCTATCTTTCACATATATACAAAAAATATACTAAAAATATGTCAAACATATATGTCACATATATACTAAACATATTTGTAAACACCCAATTTCGAGATGCAATTGTGTACAATTGTGATGTAAGCCCCTATGATGAAATTCATTCAAAAATTGAACTTGGTTGTCAATTTTCTAGACTTTCGGGACTATATTGCAAAATTTTTTTAGGATTTGATTGCAAAGAAGTTAATTTTTTAGGGGACTTTTAGTAATTAAAAAAAGGAGTTGGCATTTAATGCCCATTGGCATTAGTGTAATGCCAACTGGCATTACACAATGCCGACCGGCATGCCACAGTGCCAGTCGGCATTGTGCAATTTTGACTCATAAAAGTTGAGTTTTTCTTGTATTTTTATCGATTTTTCAGCATTTTGATTGGTTGAAAATTCAAATTTATCTTTATTATTATCTGATGAAAATTTCAATGCGTTCAAAATGCTTCAAAAAATAAAATTCTTATCAGGTTGTTTTTTAAGAGATGAGTTTATTCCTCCTTTGGAGGAAGCTAGTACACAGACTTTGTTTTAAAAAGCGGAGTCTAGATGCATACAAGGGGGGACCTTTTTTGGAGAGGATTTTTTTCGACACACAAAGAGACCGAGAGAGATAGAAACAT
The DNA here is from genome assembly GCA_947683625.1 of Mallotus nudiflorus. Classification (NCBI taxonomy): domain Eukaryota; kingdom Viridiplantae; phylum Streptophyta; class Magnoliopsida; order Malpighiales; family Euphorbiaceae; genus Mallotus; species Mallotus nudiflorus. The sequence continues at coordinate 283,139 of CANTUR010000121.1, forward strand.
ATTTAAAAAATTGACTGTGCTAAAAAAACCTTAAAAATTTAGACGCTATTGAGAATGTCCTTTCCAGTCCAAAATCAACAACAAGTCAAAAAAATGGTGAAAATCCTAGTCTGAGGGGCTATCTCAAAGCATATGCACAGCATTCTTTTTTCTTTCTTCTATTGTCTTTTTGTAATTTTATTTTATTTTGCTATTGTTTTCTTATTCAATTTCAGTACTAATCTAATTTTGGTGTGTTTTTGTTTTGATGCTTGATTATGGATTGAGAAGGAAACAGTCTAATATCCAAGAATTGAACAGAAGATCCATGGAATGCCATGGATGAACCTGCACTATTTTTTTAGTAGTTCTTAGAATTTTAATTTTTATTCTGCATTTGGTATCCTATGTAGTTTATTTTTATTTTATGGGTGTGTAATTATTTAATTTTAATTTTTGTACGTAGTTTGTAATAGCCCCATTAGTGGGAATAGTAAAAGATTTAATTGTCTGCATTTAAAATCAATTATTAATTAGGTTCAATTGGGTAAAATTAATGGTGTTGGTAGATAAAATTAGGGTTTGTATGTAATTAAATTTGGTTTTTTAGAAATCAGATGTGAATGTATTTTGATTTGATTTTACTATGTTTTTTTATGTTTTTTTATGTTCTTGGGCTTTTTTATATTATTTTGGGCCCTAAGCCCACGTTTAAATCTAAGTCACTTTAAATAGGCTTAAAAATGGTTTAGGAATTTAAATAATTAAAATTAATTTAGGCCCATTAGGTTAATTAGATTTTAGGCCCACTTAGTTAATTAAAACCAAGTTAGACTTAGGTCCACTAATTTAGATTTTCTTTAAAATTAAATAGACTTAAGCCCATTTCTTAGACAAACTAAAATAAATAGATATAGGCTTACTAATTAATAAAAATGTAGGCCCACCTTTAGTCCATTTCACTTGTAAATAAAATATGTAGATTTAGCTAACTTATAAAATAAAATTAATATAGTTTAGACATAGGGACATTGCCTTTTTGATGCATTTTTTACTTGTAATTTTATTAACTTGTTGCTTTTTAGGTTAGACGGATGTTAATTAGGGTTTAATAAAATTACGTGTAATTAAAGGATGAAATAATTATTTATAAAATTATTCTAAATGAATACAAGACTAAGAGAAGTTAGTATTCCGTATCCAGAATCTCCTGGTTGTGGTGCTAGCTTTCTTTTAAAGAATCAAGTACCACCTTTTTTATTTGTCCCAGTTATTACCCTAGGTGGCGACTCCTTATCTCCATGACATGTCTTTGTGATAGTGGTTAGTGTGTCCTCTAAGGCCCTGAGCCTAAACAGTGTCACAGTTGCTAAAATCTTGGACGGGCGCTAAACCTCGCCATCTATAGTGGCGACTCCACTGGGGATAAGAGATACTAATTATACTTATGTTCTTTAGAATTATTTTATCAATTATTATTTCATTCTTGCATTCATTATGCATGTCCCTACTAAACCGATGGCGTTGGTTTATGATTCTATGATTTCACTTGCTTCATGGAGTTATAGATTGGCTAACTATCACTTTTAGCCTTAACTTAGTTCAAGAGAGATTACTGGGCTCATCTGACCAGAGTCTATAACTGAAGTCCTTTAGGGGGGTAATCTTCTCTCAAGTTGGTAAAGGATTTTGGGCCCCTCTAACCTTGGCCTGTAACTCAAAGTCCATAATAGAGAGCATCTTACTAAGGGAACCTTATCTTTTCACTAAACCCTAACCACATATAATGGCCTAGTTACTTCCCCTAGGATCTTCATCCAAAGTGCTTGTTTATCTAAATTTCCATTAGGTATTTCTATTTATAAAAGCCTAGGCCTATACCTTTGAAGCTCATTCAGGCTAATAAGGATTAGGCTAGACCTTTATATTTAGAAATGCTGCTTCTGTGTTTTTTCTCTTAAGAGAGATTTGGCATGCACATCAGCTCTTAATATCCCATGTTGATATGAAGGCCAAGACAAAAAATCCTAGGAAAAGAAACTTGCTATTGAACACATATGTGGGAAGAATAAGGTTGGAAGGCTTATGCTTGCATGTTGCTTGTTAATTGCTTCTTGATACTTGCTACTTGCTAAGGGCTTGCCTGCTATTTGTTGCATAAACACATGCATCATGCATACATGCATACATACAGTCCATGTATTATACAAATACCTTATTTTGCAGCCATCATAGATTCATCTGGGTCTTCTCATGTCTGGGGATGATGAGGTGGCAGATTGACTAGAGTTAATTTAAGTTCGGAGTCCATAGCTCAAAGCATTCTTCACAGACTATAGAGACTAGAGGGGAGTCCAATCAATCCACTATTCTTAGAAGCTGAATCAGCTCAGACTGAAGAGACTAAAATGGAACAACAACGAGAGATATGGACCTTAGAGGACATTAAAGAAGCATTGATGGATGACATGAGAGCTATGATGTAAGATGAACTGAGACAGGCTTTCTCCATATTAGTGTAACCTATTATTGAATAACCACCTACTGCTGTTATTGAACAACCACCTGCTGCTACTGTTGAACAGCCACCTACTGTAAGAGCTCCACCTATCGCTATAGCTCCTCCACCTACTGCTAACAATGTTGGGGGGTAACCTGCTGCTAGAAATGTGCCTGCTATTGATGTGAGAATGGAAGACATTGAAAACTACATGGTAGAAAAGGTGAAGAGAGAATCACTTGAATTGGTTCAAGTCCTTGAGTCCAAGCAAATGCAAGCACTGACTTAGAAAATGTCCAAGATGGAAGAGCTAATTAGAGGATAAGGAATAGGATATTCTTTTGACTATGATGATATATTGCAAATGGAGGGTGACAAGCTGCCTGAAAAATTCAAAATGCCTCAACTATAGAAATTTAATGGGAGAGGAGACCTTAGAATTCATTTGAGCCAATACATAACTATGGGCACTACAAAAGCACCTCTAGCGGTAGTCACTAGGTTGTTTGTGCAGTCCCTGAAAGGAACAACTGTGAACTGGTACCATGGATTAGAAAAGTCTATTAGAGCTGACTGGAAGGAACTATGTACTGCATTTTTGAAATAATATGATTATAACACTTGATTGGAAGTGTCAATTAGGGATTTAGAGTTGACTAAATAGAAATCAAATGAGTCTTTTTCTGATTTCTTAACTTGTTTCATTAATAAAGTAGGGATGATGAAAAACAAGCTTATGGAGAAGGATCAAGTTAGAATGATAGTTCGTAATGTGTCACCTAATTTGGTCGAGAGGCTACAGGTGATGAATCCCAAAACCTTTATTAGTTTCTGTGATGACAAGTTACAAGTTGAGGAAATTGAGAGTGAGAAAAAGAAAACTGCTAGAGGCACAAGAACTCGAAACTACCTAACTGGGGGCATACAATAAGGAAGTACTAGCCGAGCTCTAGAGGTGCATGCAGTTTAGCAACCTAAAAGGTTCTCCAACTTCAACCAATCACTCTCTAAAGTTCTAAAGAGGCTAATCTAAAACGGCCTGCTCTGACCTTTAACCTTTTCCAAACCCCCAAATCCAAATCTCCCTGGCTATGATCCAAACAGTTACTATAAGTTTCATCAAGTAGCTAGCTATTCCACAAATACCTGCATTCACCTAAAACATGAAATCCAAAACCTGATAGACTCTGGAGAAATCACTGACCCTAAGAAATCCAATTCTAACCCAAACACTAGAAATAACCCTTTTCCAAACTACCAAAATGTTCCAGCACCAGCCACCATGATGATCCACTTAGGGGTTAGCACAGAAGAAGTGCTAAGCCCCTTCGAGGACCTCAACCTTATACCCAATGGAGAACCTTTCAGATAGCCATAAAGAGGAATGGAAGATTAACTGGGCCATCCCTCAAGCAAGTTTGATTATAGAGTATTCTACTCGAAACCACCCTCTGTCGATATCCCTATTGAATCAATTAAGCCCTCAGGTTGGGGAGATGAGTTTAATGATAAGCTAATAAAAGAAGAGTCTAAAATTCTTGAGCAGCTGCTAAGAGGAGTTGAAGATCTATTGGGACAACCTTCAGGCAAGTTTGATTACAGAGTATTCTATTCTAAGCCCACTTCCACTGATATCCCTATTAAATCAATCGTGCCTACATGGTGGGGTGATGAATTTGAGAATGACCCTTTAGGTCCTGAATAGTCTCAAGAGGGAGTTGAAGATTTACTAAATCAACACACAGGCAAGCTCAATATGGGAGATCTGAAAGGGAAGGAAACATGCACAATGGAAGTGTGGAAAGATGGGAAAAGAGACCAAATCATTGGAGTTATTAACATCTGGTATGACTCTGATGAAGAAAGCTAAGGCAATTTTAATGTCTAAAGTGATGATCCTAAAGTGAATCATGTCATTAGAAGTGGGAAGAATTATAAAGCAATAGAAAAGAAAATAGAAAGAGTAACAGAAATAAAAGAAATAGAAGATGCAGAGATAAAAGAAGAACAGAAAGAGGATATGATTTTGGAACAACTAAAGAAAGCCAAGGCAAATGCCAGCATTTAGGAATTACTAATGCATTCAGGCAGCCATAGAAGAGCTCTTGTCAAAGCTTTATTGAACATGAATATTGAAACAGCCGCTACAATAGAAGCTATGGTAGCAAAGGTTAAAGAAAAGAAACATAGGTAGAAAACGTTCTCAGATGATGACTTGCCTTTGGAGGAAAGAAACCATAACAAGGCATTATTTATCCCAGTTAAAGTAAAAGGGAAGAGAACTAACTTTGTAATGGTCGATGATGGTTTTGCTATTAATGTATGTCCTTTGAAAATCCTGCCTAACTTAGGTTTGAAAGTTAAAGACTTAACAGATTCAAACCTTATAATCAGAGCTTATGATGACAACTCTAGGAATGTGGAGAGGACATTCTAAGATCTAGTTAAAATAGGACCTATGGAATCAACCATTGAGTTCATCGTGCTGGACATTCTAGTCACTTATGCCTTATTGTTGGGACGACCATGGTTCCATGCCTTGGGAGGGGTACCCTCAACTGTGCATCAAAAGATAAAATTCCTTTATGAAGGAGAAGTTATGACCATAGAAGCTAGGACTAATGTTGCTATGGCATCCATATTGGATAAATAGAAAAAAGTGTGTGCACCCCATGGTTTCCAGATTGCCGAGATATTTAATAGGACTAAAATGGATCCGAGAGTAGCAAAAATGATGGAGAGCATGAATTATTGGCTTAGACAAGGACTGGGGAAGAATGAAACCTAGAATTCAAAAATTAAGATGACACAATAGGATAGGGTTTTACAAGGGAAGCAAAGCCAAAAGGTAGAAGGGCAAGGAAGAGATTCAATGCAGAAAAGAGTGAGCTTTATGCAAAATTTGGTCCTTTAAGTTAAAACTTCATCAACCCAGGGGAACGCAAATGCTATATGGGAGCCGAGGAATTAGTCAGTGTTGCTGGAGCAAATGTCCCTAGGTTTGAGATCTTCAAGGAGCAGATTATGGAGAATCTGGTGAAGGACAACAAAGAGGAAGTGATGAAGCTGGTAGCTAAGAGGATGGGCAGTGCTGTTGTTCAAGTGTTATTATGTCAACCACCTAAAGGATAACCACTATGAGACTTAGCACTGCTAGCATCTAGAATAGGAAATAAAATTTCTTATTATCTTATTGAATAAAATTTTAGTTTCTAGTGATTGATGATATAAATTCGAATTATGCTTGCTTATGTAATGTACATCCTAATGGTACTGTGCATTATGATATTGATTGCATCTGCTTGTTCAACATAAATTTAATTCAATTAGATTCATTCAGCATGAGCACAAATTCAAATATCACATTATGTAACTTCTAAAGATAGGAAATGTGAGAAAAAAATAAAAAATAAAAAAAAGAACAAAGAGAGAATTAAAAAAAAGAAAAAAGAACAGTAAGGTAAAAATTAGAGAGGAAAATTCATGGCTGACTAATAATAAGAGTTATATCATGTGATGTAATGAATGTTCTCATTTTTGCCCTAATGAATGATTAAAATTGAATTGTAAATTTTTGTTCAAACATTGCATATTAGTTTGTATCATACTGCATGAGTATCTGAATGGAAAAACAATACTTAATGAAAGCTAAATCAGAGCTATGAGATCACTATTTTAGTTACATTTTCTTTTTGCCACCTCTTTTATAATTTTCCTTATAAGCCTAGCGTCCCCTTATACCTTGAGAATTTAGGTGGCTCTGTAACTTGCTTTTCAATCCTTATGTTGTAACTATCATTAATTATTGCATTAACATCAAGCCTTATATTCTGCTCAAGAATTCTTCAAAGTGCAAATCCAATTGATTTCATCATCAAAAACTCACTTCAATCCGTTCACCCACTCCTATGCATGTTCAATACATGAGATTGTAGCTAATAGGGTTAGTAAGACAAAGGGCCAACAACAATAATGACCAAACTGAGTCTTTTGTGCACATGAAGAAAGTGATCACTAGGGTGAATTTAAAATGAAGGTGGGGGCAACATGTAACTTTGGGACAAGTTAAGGGCAAAATGGTAAATACAACAGTAGAACTTCAAAGTTAGTGAAAATGATATCAGGGCAGAAAGGAGTATATTACAAGAATACAGATATAACAGTTAACATACAGTAGAAGCAGTAAAAAAAGGAAAAGTTCAATAGTGCATTAGTCAATCATGAGCTCCAGTGTAAAGCCATGGACCCCACTCGTTGGCCTGGTTATTTGTCTGATAGACTATATCAGAAGCTCAAACATCAGAAGTACCAACAATGAAGCATTAAGTGCTTAAACCTATAAGTTATTGATGAGGCACCCCGTTCTCACACTCCAAGTTGCAAACATAGCTTTGCTCCAAACAAAAGACCTATTAGGATCATGCATGTTATGCATAACATGCATACACTTGCATACATTTTTATGAAATACTTTCTTTGCATAATAAAGTCTTTGAGCCTAGTCAAGATTGTCCAAACACTTTGCTACTAACATCCAAAATTAGTGTTGTAAAAGTGCAGGAAAGTAGTCAAAGTAGTCATAGGTAAAGCATCTAAAGGAATGAAAATAAAAGGAGTGACATTACCAAGAAGCATCATCATGGTGACCTCAAGAGGCTTGATAAGACTTTCAAGCTCCTCAAAATTAGTATCCATCTCCATAGTCTCATCAGGAGCATCATTTGGAATATCTCTTTATAACAGTTAGGCTATTGTAGGGTGTGGAATATGGTAACGAGAAGGTCCAACATGTTAGCGATACTTGTGCTCAACCCTAAAAAGGTAAGAATGCACTCAAAACTTAAGACGAATGCATTCTGAAGACTTCTTTGATGGTGAAATAAAAAACCTCTAATTGTAAATCTTTTCTTTTACAAGAAACATTAGGAAGAGGAATGAGGTCCTTTACCAAAGCATCAATAGAATAGTAGAAAGACAAATTCAGAATAAAGCCACAACCTCAATGGCAGAATATCATGACCTTCTGATCCGAGACATCATCACCATAATAAAAAAGGGAAGAATGTAAAAGAATAACATTTCATTTTGACAAAATTTCTTCACTTACAAATAGACCATACTAACTTATGGTATTTTGTGTAGGGAAAATAAAAGAGAACGAAGAAGAGGAAAGGAGTCGATACATCAATAAGAATGACCAACATAGCAAATGCTAATCACTCATCAAAATCTCACTATGTGTGACAAACAGCTTGACAAATGGCAAAGGGAAGTAATATAACTCTATCTATTTTGATTACGTAGTAAAGTACAAAGAAAAGTTATAAAATTAAGAGTAAATTCATCCACGTCATGATATCATGTGCAAAAACTTATCTCATGACCTTTGATTTTAGTGGCTTTCTTTTATTAGCCTGATAGAATTCAGATGTCTTGTTGACAGTTCTATGCTGAGAGTTTCTAAAACTCTAATCAATCTAATGCTTACTTTACACCCAAACAAGGGGAAAAATATGCAAAGATAAAATCTATGGACTTGCAGTATAAATTGGTTGAATTTTAAAGTGTCATTTTAGTCTTTTGAATAATAAATATGCATATAATCTACTCTAATTCTCATAAATGAGTACGAGTACAAATCCCTCAACGGTATCCATGATGAGTAATACGAGAAATGTGGGGGAACACTAAGAGGTGAATCAGAATGAGAGCAAGCATAATGTACTCTAATGCCCAAAAATGAGCAAGAGTATTAATGTGAACCTCTGATGGTATCCACACTGAGTAATACAAGAAAGGGGAGAATACTAAAAGAGGACCCATGTTAAAAAAATTACTATATTTACTCCAATGCTCTATAAGAGTATGAGTATCCAAAAGATCTTTCCAACAATATCCACACTGAGTAATATGAGAAAGGCGGGGGAATACTTGGATAAGGAAGAAAAGCACAAAAATAATTCAAAGATTGTTTTAATACTCCAAATTCAATATTTTCATGCTTAATTTCCATAAGTTTTGTTTAGCAAATTCTCCCTAAAATTAGGTGTGAAAGTAAGCTCTTCACTTGGTAAAAGATACACTCTTAGCATAAGATGGTTAACGATGCCTCTGACCTTTGCAAATTGCAAATAAGTGAAAGTCATGAAAATCAAAAATAGTGAGATTCGTTAAGTACATGCTATCTCATGATAAAAGGATGAATTTTCTCATAAATTGTCAACATTACAATGTACTTTTATACATTCATCATGATTGAAACTAACTTCGATATGTTTGTAGGAATTATATAACCAGAATTCAAAGCATTCGACTTTGACAACCAAAGATGAAAATCAGTAAGGAGTTATGGAATGTAGCAACATCAAAGGCGAGCAATGAAAGGATTACAGTCAAGTTGCCAGTTATTATAGATTGCAGCATCATCAGCGAGCAGTTATGGACTGCAGCATCATCAGTGAACAACAAAAGGGTTGTAGCTAATCGCAAGCAATTATGGATTATAGCATAATCATATAGATCAATCAACACTACATGATCGAGTGTAGTGTATTCCATTTTACTCCATTACTTTTATGTGCATATGAATTCAAGTTTTTTCATTGCAATTTAGTATATATTTGCATTTTGATTAGGAATATATTCCTAATTAAATCATGATATTCATCAAATTAATAATTCATTGAATTATTAAAACTACATAATCAATTTGTGATTTTGAATTTTTTGTTAAGTACAGAATACAGAACAAGATTATAGAATTCATTTTTTGCATTTTACATGCATCATTTTAATTAAAGGATTCATATGTTGTATAGTAGCTATTATATGAATTTCAAATGATTATGTTATGTTCTGCATAGTAGCCATAACCTTTATTATATTATGTACTGCATAGTAGTTATGACATAAACTTTCAAATTCATCAGTGCTAGACATTCCACAAGAACTATAGCAAATTTTCAATTCAACTACACTAGATGTCCCACAAGGAATATAGTAAGCATCGTTAGATGTTCCATAGGGAATATAACAAAATTCATCATTGTTAGATGCTCCATAGGAACTATAGCAAGTTTTCAATTCAACATCACTAAACGTCTCACAGGGAATATGGAGAGCACTGTTAGACATCCCACAGGGAATATAATGAAATTCATCATTACTAGACGTTCCATAAGAACTATAGCAAGTTTTCAATTTATCATCACTAGACATCCCACAGGAAATATAGTGTGCATTGTTAGACGTCCCATAAGGAATATAACGAAATTCCTCATTGCTAGACGTTCCACAGGAACTATAGTAAGTTTTAAGTTTATTATCACTAGACATCCTATAGGGAATATAGTGTGCTTCATTAGACATCCCACAGGGAATATAACAAAATTCATCATTGCTAGACGTTCCACAGGAACTATAGTAAGTTTTCAATTAATTATCACTAGACGTCCCACGGGGAATATTACAAAATTCATCATTGCTAGACGTTCCACAGGAACTATAGCAAGTTTTCAATTTGTCATCACTAGACGCCCCATATGGAATATAGTGTCCATCGTTAGATGTCCCACAGGGAATATAATGAAATTCATCATTGCTAGATGTTCCACAAGAACTATAGCAAGTTTTCAATTTATCATCGCTAAACGTCCCACAAGGAATATAGCGAAAACTCATTTGCACAAAGTCCACTAGACATTCAGTAGGAAATATAGTAAGACTTGCCAAACATCATACTTTGCTCAACAATTTAAGCATTAATCTATGACTTAGGATACAATCAAGTGTCCTAATTTCTTTCTTTCAAAATTGTGTGCTTCTACTGCTTTGTCGTAAATTGTCAAGCAAACAGCAACAAAGGGGGGCAACTATAAGCACCCAATTTTGGGATGCAATTGTGCACAATTGTGATGTAAGCCCCTATGATGAAATTCATTTAAAAATTGCACTTGGTTGTCAATTTTTTGGACTTTAAGGACTAGATTGCAACATTTTTTTAGATTTAATTATAAATAAGTCAAATTTTAGGGGTCTTTTGGTAATTAAAAGTTGGCATTTAATGCCAATCGGCATTGGACAATGCTGATTGGTTGGCACTACACAATTTCGACTTATAAAAGTTGATTTTTTTCGCGTATTTTTCTCGATTTTTCAGCGTTTAGATTGGTTGAAAATTCAATTTTATCTTTATTATTATCTGATGAAAATTTCAACATGTTCAAAATGCTTTAAAAATCAAAATTCTTATTAGGTTTTTTTTAAGATATGAGTCTATTCCTCCTTTGGTGGAAGCCAGTACGCGCAGACTCTATTTAAAAAGCGGAGTCTGGAAGCGTGTAAGGGGGGGACCTTTTTTGGAGAGGATTTTTTTTGACACACAGAGAGGCCGAGAGAGACAGAAACATATTTAAAAAATTGACTATGCTAAAAAAACCTTAAAAATTTAGACGCTATTAAGAATGCCTTTTCCAATCCAGAATCAATAACAAGTCAAAAACAATGGTGAAAATCCTAGTTTGAGGGGCTATCTCAAAGCATATGCACAACATTCTTTTTTCTTTCTTCTCTTTTCTTTTTGTAATTTTATTTTATTTTGCTATTGTTTTCTTATTCAATTTCATTACTAATCTAATTTTGGTGTGTTTTTTGTTTTGATGCTCAATTGTGGATTAAGGAGGAAATAGTCTAATATCCAAGAATTGAACAGAAGATCCATGGAATGCCTTAGATGAACCTGTACTATTTTTTTAGTAGTTCTTAGGATTTTAATTTTTATTCTGCATTTTGGTATCCTGTGCAGTTTATTTTTAATTCATGGGTGTATAATTATTTAATTTTAATTTTTGTACGTAGTTTGTAATAGCCTCATTAGTGGGAATAGTAAAATATTTAATTTTCTGCATTTAAAATCAATTAGTAATTAGGTTCAATTGGGTAAAATTAATTAAGATGAATGGTGGCAGTGGCGAAAATTAGGGTTTGTATGTAATTAAATTAGGTTTTTTAGAAATCATATGTGAATGTGTTTTGATTTGATTTTCCTATGTTTTTTATGTTTTTTAATGTTCTTGGGCTTTTTTATATTGTTTTGGGCCCAAATAGGCTTAAAAATGGTTTAGGACTTTAAATAATTAAAATTAATTTAGGCCCATTAGATTAATTAGATTTTAGGCCCACTTAGTTAATTAAAACCAAGTTAGACTTAGGTCCACTAATTTAGCTTTTTTTAAAAATTAAATAGACTTAAGCCCATTTCTTAGACAAACTAAAATAAATAGATCTAGGCTTACTAATTAATAAAAATGTAGGCCCACCTTTAGTCCATTTCACTTGTAAATAAAATATGTGGATTTAGCTAACTTGTAAAATAAAATTAACATAGTTTAGATATAAGGACATTGTCTTTTTGATGCATTTTTTACTTATAATTTTATTAACTTGTTGCCTTTTAGGTTAAATGGATGTTAATTAGGGTTTAATAAAATTGCATGTAATTAGAGGATGAAATAATCATTTATAAAATTATTCTAAATGAATACAAGACTAAGAGAAGTTAGTATTCTGTATCCAAAATCTCCTGGTTGTGGTGCTAGCTTTCTTTTAGAGAATCGAGTACCATCTTTTTTATTTGTCCCAGTTATTACCCTAGGTGGTGACTCCTCATCTCCATGCCATATCTTTATGACAGTGGTTAGTGTGTTCTCTAAGGCCTTGAGCCTAAACAATGTCGTAGTTGTTAAAATCTTAGACGCGCGCTAAACCCCACCGTCTACAATATTCCAAAGTATACCAAAAATATACCAACATATACATAATCATTTAGTAAAATAATTCATGTTTAAATATATTATGAAAATATGGATGCTCATAATTATGTATTTTACATGCAATGCTTATATAAAATAATAACTCGTAGTTGTGCGCTCCTCTAAACAGAGTATACTGGCCTAGTACAATAGGCCTCTGTCTCGGCGCAACTATAGAAAATAAATGTATAATCATAATATTAGAGTCGAATTCCTAATTTTACAATTTTAGAAATTCTAAAGATTGACTCGATCTGGGACACGACTTGACTAAAAATCAAAACCTCAAGATCAACCCGATGTCATGTTTTACAAGAATTCTACCAAAAATTCGACAGAGTGTCTTTTGTAAAATGGATGTCTCTCCACTAAAAGTAGAGATGATCCTGCAAAAAAACACACTTCAATATTCATAAAAGTACAACTTCTCAGGCTGGGCCCCCGAACTACACAATTCACCCAATCGAGAACTAAAATACACAATAATTAATAATTTAATGATAATATATTAAAGATCATTAAAATCCATAAAAATCAATAAAATACCTTAATTCAAATTATTTAACTAATAAATACCTTAAAGCTAATTAATTTTCATTTAAGTTAATAAATGTCAAATAAATTATATAATATTAATAAAAATCTATTTTTCAATTATTCGAAATTAAATAGTAAAATTCACAAATAATTATTTAAATAGTTCAAATATGTAATAAAAATAGTTAAAAATTCATTTAATCACAAAAACAGTAAATAAACTTATTATCCGAATATAATTCCAAAAATTATTATTAATGAGTTAAAAATAGTAAATAATTTGTAAAAATTATTTTAATACTATTTATTATTCCAAAATTATTCAAAATATACTAATTAACAATAATTTCAATTAAAACACCAAATTCACTAATTTATATTAATTTTTCAAAAAATTAATTTTTTACATAAACCTTTGAAAATTCATAGTAAATAATCAGATCAAAATTTTCCTATACTTCCTTCACAAACTATAATCCAAATAATTTAAATAATTTATTAAAAATATAAAAGTTTCTGACAAGAGTCACCATAATGGTGACTCACCGGAAACCAAAAAATTCAAAAATCAAAATAATTCAAAAAAATTAAACAAAAATATATTTGTGTAGCTCAAGCTTCAAAATACAACATTTGCAAATGAACTAAGCATGAATCATAGGAAATCAAACTTAAAAAAATGAAAAACCTAAGTTCACCTAAACTAAAAGTTGAAGATAAAATGATTACCAGACGTTTTAAGCTCACAATAACCAAGGATTAAGCTTGCTCAGACCGAAAAGAGTTAATAGAGCCTAGAACTGTGAGCTAAAGCCACCAGAAATGGCATCGGTGAACCTTGTTGGAGCTGCTGTTCATGATAAAATTTGGCAAGGAATAGGACTTTGTCGACAGCCGAAGTCGAGGGAAGAAAGAAGGTGGTGCTGGTGACGTGATGGTGGTAGTGTGGTGGTGGCTAGCGGACGCTCAGTGGTTCTGCATTTCACAAGAAGAAGAAGAAAAATAAGAAGAAGAGGAAGGAAAGGGGCAGGGGAGAGGAAAGAGAGGGAGGAAAGAAAGGGCAAAAAATCTTTTATATATACATATTTTTTAATAGGAAAAGACAAAATACCCGCACACACATAATAATAATAATAATAATAATAACAATAATAATACTAACAATCATATTTTTAAATAATAATCACTTCCAAATTAATTCATCTACATAATAAAATATTTAAAATAAAATAAATTGATACTATTCAAAACAATAACAATAATAATATTAATAAATAAATAAATAAATAATCATATACACACTAAAATTAAATTACACATAATAGTTATAATATATAAAAATTTAAAATATTTTTTAACACTGTATATCCCAAAATAAATTTAATAATTTAAAATATCAAGTTATAACAATCTTCCCCCTTACAAAAATTCATCCTCGAATTTTCAAATAAAGTAACAAAAAATAGGAATTCATTGAAGAAAAAGGTAAGGGTAGGCCATCCGCATCTTAGCCTCAGTCTCCCATGGGTGCTCCTCCACATTGTTGTTCTTCACAACATCTTAACCATCAGGATCTCCTTCAAACACAATTGATGAACTTGATAATCTACTATCGTAACTGGTTCTTCCTCGTACATCATGTCTTCATTTACTTCCAAACTCTCAAGCTACAACATGTATGAATGGTTTGAAATATACTTCCTCAACATCGAGATATGGAACACTAGATGCACTTGAGATAGATTTAAAGGCAAAGCCAATCAATATACAACCATGTCCACTCTCTCTAGAATCTCAAACGGTCCAATATATCTTAGTGCTAATTTCCCTTTCTTGCCAAACCTTATCACACCCTTCATTGAAGATACCTTCAGAAACATATAGTCTCTAACCTAAAACTCCACATCTCTGTGCTTCGAATCCGCATAGCTCTTCTATCTACTAGCTATGGTTTCTAATCTCCTTATTATCATAGCAACCTTCTCCACTTCATCCTAAATAATCTTAGGTCTAGTCAATACTCTCTCTTTAACCTCATCCCAACATCGAGGGGATCTACACTTCCTTCCATATAGAGCTTCATATGGTGCCATTTCAATAATGTTATGATAGCTATTACTATATGTAAACTGTACTAGTGGCAAATGATCATCCCAACGACCTCTAAGATCTAATACACACATCCTCAACCTATCCTCAAGTGTCTAGATCATCTTCTCAAATTGACTATCTGTCTAAGGGTGAAAAGTAGTATTAAAATCAAGCCTGGTGCCCATTGCTTCTTATAACTTCTACAAAAATCATAAGGTAAACACTAAACCTCTATCAGATGCAATAGACACAGGTATTCCATGAAGGCACACAATATGCTTAACATATATCTTAGCTAACTTAACTACTGAATAAGTGGCTTTAACTAGCAAGAAGTGAGCTAATTTGGTTAACCTATCCATAATCACCCATATGGAATCGTATCCATCCTTCAAATGAGGTAACCCTACCACAAAATCCATAGAAACTCTCTCATATTTCCACTTAAGAATAGGAAGAGACTAAAGCTTCTCAGAAGGCTTCTAATGCTCAGCTTTCACCTGCTGACAAGTTAAGCACTTAGGAATATAATAAGCTACATCCTTTTTTAATCCATCCCACTAGTACAAATGTCAGATGTTGTGGTACATCTTAGTAACACCTGGATGTACACTATAAGCTGTAAAATGTACTTTAAGGATCTCTTCTCTCAAATTATCGACATCATGAACACATAATCTACCTCTTATCCATAAAACAACTTCATCTTCAAGTGTAAAATCAGTGAAATTCCCCTCACAAACATTCTCCTCAAGCTCTATTAGAATAGGATCTTAGCCCTGAGCTACCTTAATCCTACCCCTCAATAATGATCTAACTCAAAACTGTGCTAGCAATCCACCTGATATGCTAATCTTCATCATCAAACCTTGATCCACTAACTCATGCAACTCTTGGATCAAAGGTCTCCTCTACACACTAATGTAAGTAACACTACCTAAGGACTTCCTACTCAAAGTATCTACTACCACATTAGCCTTGCTTGGATGATAAAGAATATCGCAGTCATAATCCTTCAGAAGTTCCAACCATCTCCTTTGCCTCAAGTTCATATCTCTTTACTAGAAGATGTACTTCAAGCTCTTGTGATCTATGAAAATCTCATAAGTCACCCCATATAAATAATGTCTCTAAATCTTGAGAGCAAAGATCACTGTAACCATCTTTAGGTTGTGAGTAGGATAATTCTGTTCATGCTTCTTCAACTGCCATAAAGCATAAGCTATCACCCTACCATTTTGCATCAACACATAGCCTAGGCTGACTCTGGAGGCATCACAATACATAATGAATTTATCTTCCCAATTATGTATGTTTAGAACTGGAGCTGTGGTTAACTTCTCCTTAAATAACTGAAAACTATTCTTGCAAGCATTTGACCATACAAACTTCATATTATTCTGAGTTAGGTGAGTCATAGAAGTAATAATTTTTAAGAAATCCTACACAAATCTCTTATAATACCTAGCCAAACCCAAAAAACTTTGAATCTCCAGGGCTAATGTCAATCTAAGCCACTCAAACACTACCTCAATTGTCTATGGATTAACTTGAATACCATCTTTAGACACCATATGTCCAAGGAATGCAACAATCTCCAACCAGAAATCACACTTCTAGATTTTAGCATAAAGTTAATGTTCTCTCAATGTCTGTAGTACTGTCCTTAAGTGATATACACACTCTTCCATACTCTTCAAATACACTAGTATATCATTAATGAAGACTACTATAAACTGATCCATAACCAGTCTGAATACCCTGTTCATCAGGTCCATAAAGTATTCAATGTATTAGTTAACCTAAAGGGCATCACCATAAACTTATAATGACCATACAGAGTGAGAATTATCATTTTAGGAAAATCGGCTTCACTGATCTGAAACTGATGATAACCAGACCTCAAGTTAACCTTAGAAAAGAACTATCCACCTTGAAGTTGATCAAACAGATCATCTATCCTTAAAAGAGGATACTTGTTCATCACTATCACCTTATTCTACTCTTTATAATCAATGCATAGTCTTAATGTAGCATCCTTCTTTTTAACGAATAGGATTGGTGCACCTGAAGAAGAAACATTGGGTCTCATAAAACCCTTGTCCAACAGGTCTTACAACTGCTCCTATAATTCTTTCAACTCTATAGGAAATAGGTCTTACAACTACTCTTGTAATTCTTTCAACTCTTTTAACTTCAAGGTGTATGCCAATGTCTTCCAAGAATGATCATCAATGAAAGTCACAAAGTACTAACAATAAGTGACTTTAGCATTGGCCCACACAAGTTTGAATGAATTAAATCCAGCACATTCTTCATTTTGGAAGGAGGAGAAATCCTAAAAGCAACCCTATTTTGCTTTCCTACAAGAAAATTGGCATATTTCTCCAGATGCACAAGATCTACTCCATATAACACATTTTCCTTAGCTAGCATTGTCATCCCTTTCTCACTCTTATGGCGAAGTCTTCTATGCAATAACTCAACTATACTATCTTTATCTATAGCATTCACCATGTCTTTAGAGATAATTACATGCATAAAGTATAGTGCTGAGTCCTTTTTACCTCTAGCCATCACCAAAGAGCCTTTAGTGATTTTTCACTGATCGTTATAAAAGGTGTTATAGAAACCTTCATTATTAAGCTTGCTTGTTGACATCAAATTTAGGCAAATATGTAGAACATGCTTGACATTCTTCAAGATTAGTCTTGTGCCATTCACCATTTCCAAACATACATCTCCTTCACCAGCAACTCTTGTTCAATTCCCATTTCCCATATTCATAAATCTAGACTCTCTTGGAGTTTAAGATTAATAGTATCATCATCAAAAAGGAAATTGAATTCTTTAAGAAGATTTACTTCATCATCATCACTACTGTCATCTTTTCTCACATCTTTATCTTTATTCTTGTCCTTGAACTTTTGACAGAACTTCTTGATGTGACCTTTCTTTGTACAGTAATGGCATTCAATATTTGCATACTTGTTTGACTTTCCTCTGCTCTTATCTCTTTGCTTTGAGCTTCAAGTCTTACTTCTCCCCCTAAAATTTACAACAAGGATATCTAAATGTGTTGAAGAGGAACCCTTTGATATGCGTCTTATCTCTTTACTTAGAATACCACTTTTGAAAAATTCCATATTCACTACACCATTTGGTGTAGAGTTTGTAAGTGAAATCTTCAAAGTCTCCTATGACTTTGGCAAAGACGCCAACACTATAAAAGTAAGAATTTCATTATCAACATTTTTGCCCATTCTAAACAACTGATCCATGATCATTTCATTCAAGTGATCGTCAATAGAAGAGCCTTCCTAATATTTTATATGCAATAATTTTGTCAGATAAAATAATTTATTATTGCAATCTTTAAAGGATAGAACTCCTCAAGCTTGTTCCACAACACCTGTGCATGAGTTTCATTACAAATATAGTTATACACATTGTCTTTAATGAATTATCGAATGTCGCCATATACTTGCTCATGCTCAAATGCCCATTCCTCATCTGTCTTACCTTTGGGGTTTGTTGTAGCAAAAACTAGTAGATGCAACTTCATCATGAATAGGAGATCCTTCATCTTATTTCTCTATATGTGGTAATTTGTGCCATTTAAGCTGACCATTTTGCTAGTTGTAGCCTCCATCATTTCAGCATTTAATAATGCCTCTAGAACATGAACCAACAGCTTTCATACTACTTATTGGGAAAATTAACAGAGCTGGTGTAGTAGAATAATGGTCATAGAGACAAAATAAAATTACTATAGAAATATTCAAACAAATAAATAAATGGAGTTGGTTAAACTGGCCAATCTGTGAGTAAAATAGGCGGTAAAACCTACAGTATAAATAATAAAAATGACACAAATATTTTAATATGGTTCACCCTTAATTCTTAGGCTATGTCCATGGGACAAAATTTGAATAATTCTTCCACTATAAAAATAGTAGGTACTAGAGAGAGTCTTCTCTAGATCAACACTAGAGGTACACAATAAAAAAATTCTCACCGAAATAGCGACACTCAAAGAGTTTCCCAAACACCCAAAAAATAATTACCTCACTATTTTGTCACTTACCCTTTAAGAAAAAAATTTTCCAAACCCTTATAACTCTCTCACACTCATCAAAGAAAAAAAAATTTTTGCCACCCTCACAACCACACACCTCACACTTAAGCTTTTTTTTTCGCTCTCTGCTTGCCTATAGTATTTCTCCATCCAAATGTCTATTTATAGCCATAAAGTTTGCTAAAAATCAACTAAGATTTCAATGCAAAATTTGACTTTTTTCTTTTTAAAACTTGTGGGCAACACTAGGAGGGACCTATAACACTTACTTGCCCTTTTTTATGTTCTACTTCTTCTATGGAAATGCTTTTGCTATCTCTAAGCCTCCTTACACTCCAATAAACCCAATCTTTATCAATTGTGGTTCTAGTGACAATAACATATTAATCAATGGCGATAACTGGACTTTAGACCTGAACCCGAATTTCGGTCTCATCAAACAACTTGATACTAAATCAACAACTACTAAAGTAGGCTTCTAGGGTAGCTCTATTACGGATGTCCCTCACATGATTGCTTGTGTCTCTCAATCTTAATTTATATATAGCTTCGCTATCACTCTTGGTTAAAAGTTTATCAAACTATAATTTTATCTCGCTTCATATCATGGTGGATTTAATAGGTCTGACAACTGCTTTGATGTTAAAATTAAGCATTACATTGATAAGCCACAAATTCAAAGTTCTGTGACTAAGAGCTATTGCACATAAGGACTTGACTTGCACATTGTTTACTTGCTATAGAATAGGTTGATTAGTTATTTGAGTTATTGTGTGCTATTTCTTAGGGATATTTTTTAAGCATTCGGAATGGTTGTTACATTCCTGCTGTATTTAAACTCTTTAAAAGATAGTAATAGGGAAGTCTAGTCCAATTAAAAAAGAAACTCTTGAGGTTCATTCTCACTTGAAGCAGAATACTATTTCCTTTCTAAAATCTCAATTATTTTCTTAATAGCTTTAATTGGGATCTATCAGTGATATCAGAGCTATAAACGCAACAACTTATGTCTACCAATATGGAAAGAATTTAATTATTGGAAGATGGCCTAGGGGATTTGCAGCTCAACTTGAGTCGAATGGAATTTGGGAGTGAATACAAGCTGTACAACTTGAAGTTACTCTCACCAAACTATTTGAGATTTTAACTACCAAACATGCCACAACCTCGAGCAACTTCACTAAACCTAGTGGACAATCCTGTAATGGATGTTTGAATGATTACTATGAAGGAGGACAACTAATGTTCTCTCCCAAGTCAGCAAGACTTGAGTTTTCATGATTCTCTAGAGATGATCCTACTGAATGGTTCATGAGAGTGGATTAATTTTTTGAATATTAAGGCACTCTTAAATTATAAAATTTGTCGCTGGCCTCTTTCCATTTGGAAGGTAAGGCAAATTAATGGTAGTAATGGCTAAAAAGAACGTATAAAGAAGAAGGTAGGGAAGTGATGTAGGAGAATTTTCATGAGGAACTTTGGACAAGGTTTGGCCCTACGAAATGTGAGGACTTTGATGAGCATTTTCCAAAGTTAATTGAATGAGGTCATTATATAATTACTAAAAGGAGTTCCAATGATTAGAAAATTGTGTACAAGGCTAGTCACAAAAGGCTTTAGTGGGTGCTTTCATGGGAGGACTCAAACTTGAGATCATAAAAGGTATAAGGATGTTCAAGCCAAAGTCATTGAAAGAAGCCATTAACTTGGCATGAATGTTAGATTAGTAGTTGATCCATCAAAAGAAGGATATGTGTTCATTTAATGGGACAAATTCTAACTCTTCACCTATGAAAGCTTCAATAATAAAGCAACTCAATTGGGATGAAATGAAAAAGAGGAGAACTTCATGTCTTTGTTTTAATTATACTGAAAAATTTATTCCTAGGCACAAATGTAAAGGGCCATAGTTGTTATTATTTGAAGGGCCTTATATTGAGGATGAAACTAAGGGGCAACTTGAACCTTGAGGACAAGGTTCCTTCAAAGGGGGAGGTATTGATAAGCCATAAATTCAAAGTTTTGTGACTAAAAGATATTAGACGTAAGGACTTGACTTGCACACTGTTTACTTGCTATAGGACATGGTGATTAGTTATTTGAATCATTGTGTCCTATTTCATAGGGATATTTTTTAAGAATTAGGAATGGTTGTTATATTCCTTTTGTATCTAAGCTCTTTGAAAGACAATAATAAGGAAGTCTATTCCAATTATAAAAGAAACTCTTGAGGTTCATTCTCACTTGAAGTAGAATACCATTTCCTTTCTGAAATCTTAGTTATTTTCTTAATAGCTTTAATTAGGACCTATCATACACATTACTTAGGAATTTTAGTGTTTCCCTCTATGCTGATAACTAGGTAGTAGAAACTTTCTTTAGAGAATTCTATGTAAATGTTTATAAACAACAGCAGTGGCTAAATATTACTTTTGCTCCTAATTTAGTTGATTCAAATGACTCTTATGTCTTCATTAATGGAATAGAGATCATGCTGATACTGACCCATCTATATGACACTCCATCAGATAGTCCTAGAATCAAATGCCTAATGGCTGAGGAAGGACTCTTAAGGTCTCTTAAGACTCTTAAGGTCTCTTAAGGTCCAGAACGACACTACACTTTCAATGGTCTATCGGTTAAATGCTAAGCAGAATTTTATATCATCCACAGCTGATATTGGCATGTATAGATAGTAGAATGATGACATCTTTTATATGTTATCAGACTCAGCAATTTTAGCAAGAATAAATGATTCTCTGAATTATTCAAAAATACAAGCCTACATAGCACCTGCTAATGTCTATGAGTTGGGCTGATCAATAGGACAAGGGACTAAAAACAATTTGAATTCTGAGGTACCAATTCATCTTGGATGCAAGTATTTGGTAAGACTCTAGTTCTGTGAATATTTTTTAGAAGTGATGATAAATGAAAGGTGATTTGACATCTTTATCAACTACCTAATGGCTGAGGAAGGTCTTGATGTCATCAAATCAAGTGGTGGTAACCTGATTCCCATTTACAAGGACCATGTTATCCATGCTAGGAAGTAAGGAGAGACCACAGATTACTCGCTTCATATAACGATTTGTCCAAATGCACTTAGTGAGTATCCTAATAGTTTCTTGAATGGAATGGAAGTTTTTAGATTGAACAACATAGATGGCAAACTTATTGGACCTAACTAGCCATCATCTATACCTCCACCACCACCCCCTTCTCTATTGCTCTAGCCATTGCCAACTAATAAATTTGATAGGATAAAAAATTTACTTATTTCAATTTTTAGGAGTGTGAGTGGTTTGTTGGTGGTTCTCTTTTTGTTCTTCTTTGTTGTCTTTTAGCGAATGAGAAAGAGGAAGAAGCATAATGGTACTTATCAATAATTATTATCTTATTATAGATGGTTGAAAGCTTACAAAGGGTAATCAACTAGGACATTAGCTTCTTCATTGCCAAAAGAAATATACCACTAATTCGTGGAGATTATAGAAAGTTATGTGCTTGATAATGGGATGGAAAGGCCTTCGATGCATGATGTGATGGGAAAGCTTGAGTTTGCATTGGAATTTCAACAAGTTGTAGATGCTAAGAAGAAGGAAACTAATCCTGACAGTGTATATATATATCCTGAGGTATCATTTCAAGCAAATAAATACACCGCTGCAAATATATATGGTGAATCAATGTACAATATAAGCAATGCAAGTGAATCAATTACTTGCACAGATACAACTACTACCGGAGTGACTTCTCTCAGTAGTCTTTAACTAGTAGCACAACATCTAGCAAGACATCCTTTCTCTGATACCAAAAATTTTTCTTGTAGAACAAAATGTTTTAATTGTAACAAATACTAAATATTTGTTATCTTCTTGTTTTTTATGTTAAAGCAACAAAGCTTCAAGGTAGTGTAAATCTTCATATTAAATCTTGTATTGCTATACTTTTTAATGTTGGTGAAATGTTTCTTATGGCTAGCTAACTGGACATGGTCAGCTACATGAACTGGAAATTTTGACCTTTTCTAATGATTGTCTTTAATTTTTTTCCCTTTCTAGGTTAATAAATTACGATGGAAAAACTCATATTGAGGTCCCTAAACTTATTGGTATTTTAGCTTTAGGCCCTTAAAATTTCATTTTGTATATTTAGGCCCTTAAACTTCACAGATTTGAAGTTTTAAACCCTTTTATCAATTTTTTAACACAAATTATTTCCTTTTGGTCCCAAAGTTTTATATTTCTAACATTCATACCATTTTTTACTTTTTAACACTTTTATCACTTTTAAAATTTTTTCACTGGTAAACAATAAATTTACTTATTTTGGTTTATAATATTTTAAATTATTATATATTTTTAATTAATTTAAAAGTTTGAAAATAAACATATAAGTTAATGCTATTACACTAAATTGAAAAAAAACATTATAATAATACTTCTGTTTTCTACAATATTTTAAATTATTATGAATAAATTTTTATAATATAAATTTTTTTCATGTACCTGAAAAGCATGATAAAACAATGAAAGTTAAGAGATAATGGTTATAAAAGTTTAAGTTGGTTGGAAAATCTATCACCGTTTTTTTGTGATACATGACATCCATTGCTATCCATTATTTAAAAAAGTTATATTATAAAAAATTATTCACAATAATTCAATTAAAACTTTGTACAAAAAAACTAAAAAAAAGTATTGAAAATATAAAATTTAAATTTTGAAGAATTATATAATATTTTTTATCATAATCTCTTTTAATTATGGTGTTATTTTTCATCATAATATTTTATTTTGAAAAATAGTAGTTTTATTGTAATTTTTTTAATCTTAACATTAACTTGTTTATTTGTTATTAAAATTTAAAATTGTCTAGAAATGTATAAATATTTACATTTTTAAT
Organism: Mallotus nudiflorus; assembly: GCA_947683625.1. Taxonomy (NCBI): domain Eukaryota; kingdom Viridiplantae; phylum Streptophyta; class Magnoliopsida; order Malpighiales; family Euphorbiaceae; genus Mallotus; species Mallotus nudiflorus. Next base: position 307,041 of record CANTUR010000121.1, read on the forward strand.
TTAAAATATTAGAAAGTAAAATAAGTAAATTTATTTTTTGCTGGTAAAAAAATTTTAAAACTAATATAAATAATAAAATGTAAAAAATGGTATAAATGTTAGAAAAGTAAAACTCCAAGAACCAAAAGGAAATAATTTTGTTAAAAAATTGACATAATGGTTTAAAACTTCAAATCCGTGAAGTTTAAGGGCCTATATATATAAAATGAAACTTTGGAGATTTAAAGTTAAAAAGTTAATAAGTTTAGGGATTTCAATATGGATTTACCAATACGATTAATAAGTTTGTAATTATTGATTAAATTAAACTTTTGGCCGTCACTTGTTGAAAGCTGAAAAGATATTCATTCAATTATTGAAGTTGATATTTCCTAAAAAAAAAAATTATTGAAGGTGATAAGGTTGAAAATGCTTAGGAATTTATTATTATTTTCACCTTTACAAATTATTTATTATAAAGAAAAAGAACAACCAACATTAATTTCCTTTCTATTCCACCTTGGAAGCTAGTAAAAAATAACCAAAAGTGACATGATTAGCTTTTTGTTGTCCAATAATCTACATGCACAATTGATCTGTGTCTGTGTTATAGAATGCCAAATCAAGAACACCATAGATTTCTCACCAATCCGAAGTTAAAGGCACAGAAAAAACAAGTGAGAATTGAGATTCGTTTGGTCTTCCATAAGCCTAATCAATATAGCTCTGTTGATTTTTCATGTTCACCACTCACATTTCTGAAGTCTATCTCTTATATTTGTTATGGGTCCTTTCTAATGGAGCCTAAAAGTTTGAAAAAAATAAAAATTCACATTTTGCTACATTGAAATGTTGAAAAATATGTTTATTTTTTTGTTTGTTTACTAATGCCTAATGCCTATATAAAGGCATTTAGATGCAGTTAAATTAGGTGTTTAAGCTACAAGCAATAAGTAAGAGAAAAGCTAAAGTGAGGTGTGTGCTTGTGACGGTAACCAAAGTAATTTTGGTTTGATGAGTGTGATAGAGTTTTAAGGGTTTGAGAAAATTTTCTTAAAGAGTGAGTGAGAAAATAGTGAGCTAATTGTTTTTAGGGTGTTTGAGAAACACTTTGAGTGCCACTATTTTAGTGAGAACTTTTTTTTATTATGTACCTCTAGTGTTAATCTAGATAGGACTCTTTCTTATACCTACTATTTTCATAGTGGAAGAATTATTTAGATTTTGTCCGTGAGCATAGCTCAAGAATTAAGGATAAACCATGTTAAAATGTTGGTGTCATTTTTATTATTTATACATTAGGTTTTACCACCTATTTTACTCACCTATTGGTTGGTTTAACCACTTGAATTTATTTTTTGTTTAATTTATGTAATAATTTTATTTTGTCTCTGTGAATATTATTTCACTGCGTCAACTCTGTTAATTTTCCCAATAAGTGGCATCAGAGTTGTTGGTTAATGTTTAGGAGGCATTATTCAATAACGTAATAATGGAGGCTAATACTAATAAAATGGTAAGCTTAAATGGCACAAATTACCACATATAGAGAAACAAGATGAAGGATCTCCTATTTATGATAAACTTGCATCTACCGATTTTTACTATAACAAAACCAAAAGGCAAGACAGATGAGGATCGGGTATTTGAGCATGAGCAAGTGTGTGACTACATTCGATAGTTCATTAAAGATAATGTGTACAACCACATTTATAATAAAACTCATGCATGGACATTATGGAACAAGCATGAGAGTTGTACGCTTCAAAGACTGGCAATAATGAATTATTTTATTTGAAAAAATTAATGCAGATAAAATATTAGGAAGGCTCTTTTGTCGCTAATCACTTAAATGAAAAGCAAGAGATTATGGATCAGTTATCGAGAATGGGCATAAATTTTGATAATGAAATTCTTGCTCTTATGATGCTGGCTTCTCTAACAGAGTCATAGGAGACTTTAAAGATTTCACTTACAAACTCTGCACTAAATGGTGTAGTGAATATGGAATTTGTCAAAAGTGGCATTTTGGAAGAAGAGATGAGAGACTGATCAAAGGGTTCCTCTTCAACACATTCAGATATCTTTGTTATGAATTCCATGGAGAGAAGTGAGACTCAAAGCTCAAAGCAAAGAGATAAAAGCATAGGAAAGTCAAACAAGTATGCAAATATTGAATGTCATTACTACAAAAAGAAAGGCCATATCAAGAAGTTCTATTGAAAGTTCAAGGACAAGAATAAAGGTAAAGATGTGAGAAAAGATAACAGTAGTGATTATGATGAAACAAATCTTCTCAGAGAATCCAATGTCTTTTTTTTATAAAGATACTATTAATCTTACCACCCATGAGACTAGTTGGGTGATTGACAATGGTGCTTCCATTCATGCTACATTTCAAAGAGAATTCTTCTCATCCTACACTCCAAGAGATTCTAAATTTGTGAAGATGGGAAATGGTAATCGAACAAGAGTTGCTAGTGAAGGAGATGTGTGTTTGGAAATGACAAATGGCATAAGACTAATCTTGAAGAATGTCAAGCATGTTCCAAATATTCATAAAATTTAATCTTAATAAGCACGCTTGATGATTAAGGTTTCTATAACACCTTCCATAGAAGCTAATGGAAACTCACTAAAGGCTCCCTGCTGGTGGCTAGATGTAAAACATACTCAAAATTGTACTTTATCCATTCAAATACCTCCAAAGACATGGTGAATGTTATGGAGAAAGACGGTATAATTAAGTTATAGCATAGAAGACTCAGCCATATAAGTGAGAAGGGGATAACAATGTTGGCCAAGAAAAATGTATTATTTGGAGTAGATCTTGTGCATCCAGAGAAATGAACTGATTGTCTTACAAGAAAGTAAAATAGGTTTGCTTTCAGGAGTTCTCCTCCTTTCAGAATGAAGAATGTGTTGGATTTAATTCATTCAGACTTGTATGGGGCAAATGCCAAAGTCACTTGGTGGTTGTCAGTACTTTATGACTTTCATTGATGATCATTCTCGGAAGATGTGGGCATACACTTTAAAGTTAAAAGATTATGTGCTAATTGTCTTCAAGGAATTTTGCACCTTAGTGGAGAGATAAACTGGCAAAAAGTAGAAATACATCCAAATAGATAATAATGGAGAGTATTAAGACCATTTGATGCTTATTGTAAAGAACATAGTATTCAATATCAAAGGACACCTCCAATGATGTTGTAGTTGAATGGTTTAGCTGAGAGGATGAATAGGAATTTGATGAAGAGAGTCAGATCATTGCTCTCACATTCAAATCTGCCTAAGACATTTTGAGGTGAAACTCTACTTACAACAGTTCACGTGCTGAACCTTTCACCATGTATTTCTTTATAGTTTAATGATCCAAAGATGGTGTGAGTAGGAAAAGATATTCCCTATGGTCATTTATGGATTTTTGGGTGCAAAGCCTTTATGCATAATCCTAGGGATGAAAGGTCCTAGCTTGATGTTAAAACCTGACAGTGTGTGTTCATTGGGTGTAGTCAAGATAAATTTGGCTATAGATTTTATGATCCAGTCTAGAAAAAGCTTGTCAGAAGCTATGATACTGTGTTTATTAAAGATAAGACAATCAAATATATTGCTAGAGTTGAGAAGAACATCTCCAACTCTAAAGATGATTCAAATTTGAAGTTAGTTCCTCTAATAATAGTGTCAAGGGTAGTTAAAGATAAAAATGAAGCTATTCCAGTAGATGTAGGTGATGAAGATGCTCTTATTAAGATTTCATCTGAAAAAGATGATGATAGTGTTCATGATCAACCACTAGTAGATGAGGCTTCTCTAGTGCCAATAAAGAGATCTAATATAAGCATACAACCTTCTACTAGATATCCTAAAGACTAGTTTGTGCTATTAAATGATGGGGGAGAGCTAGAAAGCTTTAAAGAAGTTATGAATGATGAACACAAGTAGAAATGGTTTGAAACCATGCAGGATGAGATGAAGTCTCTGTATAAGAACAAGACATTTGAGCTGGTGAAGTTGCCTGAAGGCAAAAGAGCTTTGAAGAATAAATGAGTGTTCAAAATCAACCATGAAGAATATAGTCTCCAGCAACAGCTCAAAGCTAGAATGGTTGTAAAAGGATTTAACCAAAGAAAGGGTATCAACTTTTATGAGATATTTTCTCCAATTGTGAAAATGACATCCATCTATATTGTGCTGGGTTTAGCAACAAGTTTTGATCTAGAGATCGAGCAAATGCATGTTAAAACTACCTTCCTTCATGGTGATTTAGAAGAGGAAATATTTATGGAGCATCGAGAGGGTTTCAAAGAAAAGGGAAAAGAGGACTATGTTTGTAGATTGAAAAAAAAACTTATATGACTTGACACTGGCACCAAGATAATAGTATAAGAAGTTTGAGTCTATTATTGGGAGCAAGGCTACATGAAGGCCACTTCAGATCATTATGTATTTGTTCAAAAATTCTCTGATGATGACTTCATTATGTTATTGCTCTATATGGATGGCATATTAATTATTGGTCGAAATGTTTCCAGAATAAATAGCTTGAAGAAGTAGTTGAGTAAGTCTTTTGCTATAAAAGACATAGGACCAGTAAAGTAGATTATTGGCATGAAGATTACTAGAAAATGATGCATAAAAAAGCTATGGTTGTCACCAGAGAAGTATATTGAGAAGGTACTTCAGAGGTTCAATATGTATAATACTAAAGCAATTAGCTGTCTTTTTGTTAATCACTTTAGATTGACTTCTTAGCAAAGAACTTCCACTAATAAGGAGAAGGAAGAGATGGATAGAGTTCCATATGCTTTAGTAGTTAGTAGTTTAATGTATACCATGCTATGTACATAGCTAGATATTGCACACTCAGTTGGAGTTATGAGTCAGTTCCTTTCAAATCCTAGAAAGGAGCATTAGGCTGTAATGAAATGGATTTTTAGGTATCTTCATGGAACATCAAAAATATGTTTGTGTTTTGCATATGCTAAACCTATATTAGCTAGATAAATAGATGCAGATATAGCATGAGATGTTGATTCAAGAAAATCAACCTCTGGTTACCTTATTACATTTGCATAGGGAGTTATGTCACGGCAGTCAAAATTATAAAAATGTGTTGCTTTGTCTACCACTAAAGTAGAGTTTATTATAGAAACGGAAGCTTGTAAATAAAGTTCTTAAATAAACTCAATTTTCAGTAAGACAAATACTAGCTATTTTGTGATAGTCGGAGTGCTATCCACCTTAGTAAAAATTCCTCCTTTCATTTAACATCAAAGCACATTAATGTAAGATATCACTGGATATGGGATGTATTAGAGAAGAAGTTATTTCAACTTAAGAAGATCCATACAGATGAAAATGGATCATACTTGTTAACGAAGACTCTACCAAGCGAGAAGTTCAAATTTTGTCAATTAGCTATGATTAGCTGCTAGAATGGTGATAATCTCCACATAGTCAAGAGGGGGAGAATTGTTGTGGGTCCCTCGTAGTGAAGCCCACAAGTTTGAAAAAAAATTAAAAGTCACATTTTGTTGAAAAATATATTTATTTTGTTTTGTTTGTTTACTAATGCCTAATGCCTATATAAAGGCATTCAGATGGAGTGAAATTAGGTGCATAACCATAAGCAATGAGTGAGAGAAAAGCTAAAGTGAGGTGTGTGCTTATGAGGGTAACCAAAGTAATTTTGCTTTGATGAGTGTGAGAGAGTTTTAAGGGTTTGAAAAATTTTTCTCAAAGAGTAAGTGACAAAATAGTGAGGTAATTATTTTTTGGGGTGTTTGGGAAACACTTTGAGTGTCACTATTTTGATGAGAACTTTTTTTATTGTGTACCTCTAGTGTTGATCTAGAGAAGACTCTCTCTTGTGCCTACTATTTTTATAATGGAAGAATTATTCTGATTTTTTCCTATGGATGTAGCCCAAGAATTAAGGGTAAACCACATTAAAATATTTATGTCATCTTTATTATTTATACGGTAGGTTTTACTGCATATTTTACTCACCTATTGGCCTATTTAACTGCCTCCATTTATTTATTTACTTGATTATTTTTACAATAATTTTATTGTCTCTGTGAATATTATTCGATTGCGCCAACTTTATTAATTTCCTAACAATATTTACTCCCTAATCAATTCACCTGGCAATTGCTCCAACTTTAGCTTGTATTAATCTCTACTTAATTACCCTATTCTTATTAGTGACTGCCTTCTTCTCCATACTGATTTCATATAAAATTTTTAAATTTTTCCTCTTGATCTTTATTATATTTCTTGCACTCATAGTCTCTGGCCACTTGCCAGAGGTATTCTACCCCACTAATAACATCCTTGTTAATTATGGTTCTACAGTCAACTCAATTAGCCTGGATGGTCATATGTGAACTCGAGATATTAAGTGCAATTTAGCTTCTTCACCTATATCAAACGATGCAAATATTGCAAATAAAACCCTTAATCTACCAGCCTCTGATGATCCTGTCCCGCATGAAACTGTTAGAATTTTTCATTTTCCATTAACTTACTCTTTCCCTAATAGTCCAAGACAAAAATTAATAAGGTTGTACTTTAACCCCAATTCAGCCAAGGGGTTTAATAGTTCTAAGGTCATATTTAGTGTTATAATTATTCCCTTCACTCTCTTTAGCAACTTCATCCCTTCCCCTTTTCTAAATTCTTTTATTAAGGAATTATGCTTGAGTATAGAATATGCTTAGCTTTTGAACATAAACTTTACTCTAGGCAATTTATGTGCTTATGGGTTTATCAATGGAATCGAGCTTGTATCGATGCCTAGTAATTTCTATAATACTTCTTCAAGACATAAGGGTATATAACTCATTGGTCAATATAACCAATTATTTTTTCATAGCAATATAACTCTTGAGATAGTTCATAAATTAAATGTCGATGGGAGCTCTATATTACCAGTAAATGACTCGGGCATGTTCCGGACTTAGTTTAAGGATAATAGTTTAGTATCAAATTTGAGTTCCACACATATGAATAGAACTACTAGAATCAACTTTACAATAATTCCTTCTTACATGGAACCTACCTGTAGATGCTGGATTCAAGTATTTAGTAAAATTCTTTTTCTATGAGCTGTAATAGAAAATAAAAAGGGAAGAAAAGATGTTTCAAATTTTCATGGCAAATTAAATGGCTAAAACTTCTACTGACATAATTAGTTAGGCTGGTGGCACCATAATTCCAGTGTTCAAAGACTATGTCATGATGATTCCAAATAAAAGCACTATCCAGAATAACAACCTCTTTATTTTGCTTCATTCTATAGGCAAATTAGGCCCATTCTTGAATGGACTGGAGTTGTTTAAAATTAACAACACTGATGGCAATCTTGATGAATTCATTTATGAAGCTTCAGTTCCTACAACAATAGCCAAACTATAATACCCAAGCTGAGAAATGGAGGCACTCAAATATAGTGATCGCTACGGTTACTGGAGATATAACTGGCCTGATTGTGGTGATAATTCCCGTTGGCTTCACAATTTTCTAGTATTGTAGAAGCATAAGTTTGAGCAAGGAGAGCACTAAGGACCTGCCTGAAAGAATTGTTGCCTATTCACAGCTGAAGAGATAAAAAATGCCCAAAATGACTTTGATAGGGATATAGTAATTGGCTATATAGCTAAAGGAATGCTTCATGATCACCTTTATCTTAACCATAATCCTCCAATACCCTAGAGACAAAGGCTGGAGATTTGCATTAATGCAACTCGAGGAATAAAATACCCTCATACATGTACATATCACTGTATCATCCATCACAATTTAAAAAGCTCCAACATTTTACTTGAACAGAATTGGGTGCCTAAGGTTTTTGATTTTGGACTATCAAGATTAGGCCCTACAAGCCTATCTCGAAGCCATGTAACCACAAAAGTGAAGGGTACTTTTGGGTATCTATATCCTAACTACTATTTCACTAACCATCTAAATGTGAAATCTTATGTATTTAGCTTTGGCATATTGTTAATTGAAGTATTATATGCTAGACCAGCAGTTGATATGAAGCTAAAAGAGGAAAAATGTAATGACCCAATATTTTAAATTATTAAAAATTATTTTGAAATATGCAGTCTTAATAATATTTTAAATATTATTTATATATTATCATTATTTGTGAATAATATTCATTTATTTGACATTAAATATTTTATTACATCTAAAGAAATTTATTTAGAAGTTTTATTATTTCAAAATATTAAAGTTATTATCATTATTATTATTTGTTATTGTTATTATTATTAATAGTATTATTTTATGCATGTCTTAGTATTGTTAATATTATTATTATTTGTTATTGTTAGTATAATTATTTGTTGTTATTATCATTATTATTATTATTAGTGTATTATTATGCATGTGTTTTGTGTGTGTGTGTGTGTGTGTATAAAGGACAGAAGCTTAAAAAAATCGGGTCAACCTTACCTTCCCCACTTTTCTTTTCTTTTTCTCCTCTTCTCTTTCTTCTTCTTCTTCTTCTTCTTCCTCCTCTTTCACCTACTGCTCCCTCCATTTCCAACACAAACAGTAATAGATGGAGCCCTCCCGTGCCACTGTCAGCCACCAGACCACCACCCAAGCTTACCCGACCTTCCTCTCTTCGTTCTCATTGCCGCTAGGAAGCTCTAGTTGCCAGAAACTGTGAGAAGCCGACTGGTAGCTGCAGTACTTTGGTGAGAATCCAATCACTTTTAGCTCGAGTTTTTAGGCTTCTTAGACTCCTCTGGATGCGTACTTCTCAATTCTCAACTCATTTCAACTCTATGACGTCCGGTTAGTTAAAAATCTCTAAGATTTAGTTTATGCCATTTAGCATTTTTATTTTTTCAACCTTAAGTTTGAATGTTTCTTGATTATTTCTTTTGGAAATGTTTTTATATGCATCTTAAGCTTCTCAAATATATTTTTAGTTTATTTTTCTAAATTTATTTGATTTATGTATAATTATTGAAATTTTTTATAATTAAAATGAATTTTTATTTATTATGTGTTTTATATGTTTGTTATGGAAAATTAGGTTAATTAGCATCGTTAATTTAAGTTATTAAATTTAGAAGTGAGAAAATAATTTTTAGTAATTTTGGTTAATTTTTTTAATAATATTTAGTATTATGGGATTTTTGGATTTATGGGCAAATTATGTATTTTTATCGAATTATAGTTAAATTATATGTTTTAAATAATTTTGGAATAATAAATAGTATTAAAATAATTTTTACAAATTATTTACTATTTTTAACTAATTAATAATAATTTTTGAAAATATATTAAATTAATAAATCTGTTGACTATTTTTGTGATTAAATGAATTTTTAACTATTTTTAATATATATTTGGACTATTTAAGTAATTAATTGTCAATTTTACTATTTATTTCAAATAACTGAGAAATTGGATTTTTATTAATATTATATAGTTTATTCAAAATTTAATTTAGTTAATGCAAAAATATAACATTTAATGTTTTTTATGTTTAAATATATTATATTGTGGGTTATTATTGATGATTATGGATTTTAAATAATTTTGTTATATTATAATTAAATATTGATTTTATTGTGAATTGTGAACCTCGGTTGCGAATTTGTGTAGTTTGGAGTCTCAACCCAAGGTGTTGAGCTTTTAGTGATTAGAAATGTGTTTGCTTGTAGTCTCGGCTCTACTTTTAGTAGAGAGATGTCCGTATTACAAAAGAGATTCTGCCGATTGTTTGATAAAATTCTTGTAAAATGTTATATCAGGTCGATCCTGAGTTTTTATTCATAGATCGAGTCATCCTTTAGAATTCTTAGAAGTATGAATTAGGAATTCAATTCTAATATTTGTTATTATTATTTATTTTTCTAGTTACACTGAGACCAAAGCCTGTCGGACCAGACTCATCAAGTCTGTATCAAGGACCGCAAAATTGTGAGTTATTATTTTATATATGCATTGCATATAGGATGCATGATTATGAGCATTCATGTTTTTAATATGTATTTAAACATGAATTATTTTATTAAATGATTTAGTATATGTTTGGTATACTTTCAATATATTTTTTGTATATTTTGATATATATACGAGTATATATATATGCATTTGGTATATTTATGGTTTTTTTTGTTATATATGTGGCATATATATTTGGAATATTTTTAGTATATATTCAGTATATTTATAGTATATTCTTCCATATTGGATGCTATTATATTTTAATTGTGCATTTTATTATTTTTCCACAAATATACTATTTTATTGAAGGATATCGATGGAACATGCTACCTAGTGGGCTGCACTATGACTGTATATGTACCAGTGCAATTGATGTTAGGGTTGAGTTTATGAAATCATTTGAGGTGACATTCGATTAATTGATTATTGAGAATTGATATGAATGAGCAGTGTGATTGGGGGAGCTCGATTGGCCTATTGTCTCGAGGCCAATCACACTGACAATGAGACTGTGGGAGCTCAGTTGACTTAGTGTCTTGGGGCCAGTCTACTGTCCAAAATGGAATAAGAGAATTACTTTGGAATTAAGTAAGCTTGTATGGCTAGTGAGTATTATGGTTGAGGTTGTGAATATTTAGGGTTCTATTTGATCCTTCCCTTAAATAAACATTTTCTACATTTATTATATATAAAGTGGATTTTAGCATATGTGTGAAATGCATATATTTGTATATTATTATACTAGTGCTTGACTACATATGACTTTAGGTTGCACATATATATGTTATAATAATTACTCAGTGATGTCTGAATCCCCTTAATATTTTTTTCAAGAGATTCTTCGTTAGATCTCAGTATTACACCTCTTCACCAGTCTTTTTCAACCTTGGCTGGATTATGTAAATTTATTATCTGCACTCTTATTGTACTCTAGAGAGTATAGTAGTAGTGCATTGTATTAGTAGTGTGTTATTTTGGTTTTTGAGATTTGTATCAGAATACTGTATGAATATTTTGTTATGATATGACATTTAAGTATTTATTTTTATATCAATGTAAGGTTTAATTTTGCATATTTTTATTTATTTATTACATGTGTTTTATTTTTTTAAGGCTTGCTACAAGTTCTAAATTCAAAAGAATTCCTATTCCCTAATGTCAATCATGACTCTTGGTTTGGGTCGTGATAAAGTTGGTATTAGAGCCCTAGGTTTTAATGTTGTGGACCTAGGTTTTTAGTGTCTTATTTTCTTTAAAACTACTGCAGTAAATTAGGTTCAACTATATATTCGATAAGTTTTCCTTGACTTAGTAATCCACATAATCGTTAGGTTGTCTATCTATTGTCTATTTTTTTTATTCTCTTTGGTTTTTGTCTTTTCAAAATGAGGACACAAGCACGTGTTGCTCCACTAGTCATTAAGGGCAAGGATGATGAGTCCTTCAAAATGAGGTTTTACCTCCTAAGCTGCCAGCCAATAGAGGCAGAGGTAGACCTCGAGGAGTGGCAGGTCATTATAGGCAAAAAGAGCTATAGGATGAGGAACCTATAAAGTTAGAGTTTGAGGAAGCTGCAATACCTCCAATTTCACCATAGATGCAGCCTGTCGATTTGTAGGGTATGTCTAACCCTGAGGCAACATTATTCTATGCCAAAGAGCTTTTGATAGGACTTTAAGCCCTTTGGATTTTGTACATGCCATTGAGATAAGGACTCAGACTGCTCACACCGAGTACTAGAGGATTATGATAGTCAAGCCATCTGTAGAGGGACTAGCGTTGGATTGGTTCATTCAAGTTATTCAGCTGTACATGACGATGATGACTTAGGCTTAGTCTCAAGAGAGTTTTATGAGTTGTTTCTATCTTGAGCCATTTGGTTGAGTTATAGACTCAGATTGACTAGCATCACCAGAGGTGATAGATCTGTAGAGGACTACACTAGAAAGTTCCTTAGACTAGGTAGATATGTAGAGGATTTGATATGAGACTAGTATTTCACCATTACAACATACATTACTAGACTAGGTTCTACTTTTGCTGGGATGCCTACTGTAGGCCTTACTCTTAAGTCGGTGATAGAGTTAGCTAAGGAGTTGGAGCTCAAACTGGCTAGGCAAGGAGTCATGCATGATCATTATAGTTAAAAGGTGTTCAAGTATGAGGATATCAGAGTATACCATTCTAGACTTTTCATATTAGCTCTAGCAGTCAATAGAGAGAATCCTATTAATAGAGCTAAAAACCTCAGTAGAGAGTCCATAGGAGTAGCAGACATGGTCGTGGTGGATAATGTAGACACATTAAATTTAGTTTTGGTGCTTCCAGTAGTAGTAGTGGCTATAGTTCAGGATATGGCAATGTAGGATTAGCAGCTAGTGCTTATCGGATGTATGGGAGAGTCCATCAGGGATCATGCTACATGACTCTTAGAGCTTGTTTTAATGTGAACAAATAGAACATTTTGCCAAAGCGTGTCTATATTCTAGTTATCAACAGCCATTTCCACAGTAGTCGATCGCTAGTTCAGCTATAGCTCCTTTTTAACTACCTCTAGCTCAGTATCTAAGTACAATGCAGATTGTTGCCTAGCAGGGACATGGCAAAGATACCAAAGGGGGTGCTAGGGGTTTTGGTCAGGCTAGAGTTCACACCCTCACCTAGTAGGATGCTCAGGCATCTAATGTCATTGTTATAGGTATACTTCCTATCTGTTACTTGGATGCTAGAGTTTTGATTGACCTGGGTGCCACACACTCTTTCATGTCTCCTATTTTTTCTTTGAAGTCGTGTTGGCAAGCTTCGAGGATGGCTTTTCCTTTGTCTGTTGCCACTCCTCTAAGCGATTTATTAGATGTCGATGTTGTTCTTTTTAGATGTCCAGTGTTTGTGGGAGGTAAAGAATTACCAATGGAAATAGTGTTATTAAATGTGATAGAGTTTGATATGATCCTTTGTATGGATTGGTTGTCTCAACACTATACCATTATGGATTGTTAGAGTAAAAAGGTGATTTTCATAATTTTAGATGAAGAAGAGTTTAAGTTTATGGGTGATAAAAGTTATGCACCTCAGAATCTCATCACTGCTATCACAGCTAAGAAGATCCTAAGGAAAGGTTACTAGGGATACTTGGCACTTCTTAGAGATACTTTAGTGGAGAAGTTGTCTCTCATAGATATTGCTATTGCCTATGAGTTTCTTGATATTTTTCCTTAGTTACCAGGTTTACCATCTCATAGGGAGATTGAGTCCTGTATAGATGTGGTCCTAGGTACAACTCCTATTTCAATGTCACCTTACAGAATGGCTCCTACAGAGTTGAAGGAATTAAAGGAGTAGTTGCTCAGAATTTGTTAGATAAGGGTTTCATTAGACTTAGTGTTTCTCCTTAGGGTGCACCAGTCCTGTTTATAAAGAAGGATGGTACACTAAGACTATGAAGATTATAGAGAGCTTAATAAGGTGACAGTGAAGAACAAGTATCCTCTTCAGAGGATATATGATATGTTTGATTAACTTTAGGGTGCACAGTTCTTTTCTAAGATTGACTTGAGGTTAGGTTATCATCAGTTGCTGATTAGTAAAGCCGATGTCCCTAAAACGGCAATTGGATCACTGGATATGGCTACTACGAGTTTTTGGTCATGTCATTCAAGTTGACTAATGCTCTAGTTGCTTTCATGGACCTGACAAATAGGGTATTTAGACCATTTATGGTAGTCTTCATTGATGATATGTTGGTGTATTTGAAGAGTATGGAAGAGCACATATATCACTTGAGGACAGTATTACAGACATTAAGAGAACATTAGTTTTATGCTAAATTCTTAAAGTGTGATTTTTGGTTAGAGAGTGTTGCATTCCTTGGTCACACAGTGTCTAAAGATGGTATTCAAGTTGATCTATAGAAGATTGAGGCAGTGTCTGAATGGCCTAGACTGACAACAATCATGGAGATTCAGAGTTTTCTAGTTTTGGCTTGGTACTATAGGAGGTTTGTGTAGGATTTCTCTAGAATTATAGCTCTTATGACTCACTTAACTTAGAATAACATGAAATTTATGTGGTTGGATGCTTGTGAGAATAGTTTTCAGTCATTGAAGGAGAAGTTTACCACAGCTCCAATTTTGGCTTTTCCTAATAGAGTAGATAAGTTCGTTGTGTATTTTGATGCCTTTAGAGTTTGCCTTGGTTATGTGTTGATGCAGAATGGTAGGGTGATAGCTTATGCTTTGAGCCAGTTAAAGAAGCATGAACATAATTATCCTACTCATGACCTAAATGTTGATTGGTTTCCATAAGTGTATGGTTTGTTATAAGTAATATATGATGAGTAAGTATCATTCTCATCAGGTGATGAGAAATTCTAGCATTAAGTGTGATCTTGCCTCCTACAAGCTAATAGAATGAATGATTTTAAATTGGAAAATTAAATAAACAGAATGCTAATGTAAATAGATTATATTTAAAGAAATTCAGGATTTAAAAACTAGAGCTTGGATTCATTCATCAGGCACTTGCTCAAATTATAGGATTTTGTTAATTTAATTAATAAATCTCAATCAACGGTAGGCTGTTCATAAATTCCTAAGGCTTCTTTCAAAGTCACTCAGGATACCTAAAGCAGACACAGCCTATTCTCATGGTCTAATGAATTACTCAAGTTTATTAAGTTCCTTAACAATCTATTAATCCCCTAAGGTCTTGTCTACTTTCATGATTAAGGATCCCTATTATCACAGGTTTTATGAGCTAACAAATCTTACAACTTTCGTTGTTATAGATTTATCCACAAGCATGCATTTAGTCAGGCCTAAATTAAACACAAGATTAATGAAGCAAAACCTGAAAAATTGACTGATGATAATTAACTGCAATAAAACAATATCCAGACAAGCAGTAATCTTGGTGACATGAATCCAAACTCTAAAGGAGTTTAGTTACACATAATGTAAATTATTAAAGATAGGAATAAATGAATATCATAAGAAGAAGTCTGGAGAAATATTCTCTATTTCTCATATTTGTTTCTTCAATCCTTTGTTTTGTTCTATCTCTCTATTTTGCTCTTGTGCCCCTATTTGTCCTTGTTGCCTCCTCCCATTTTTCATGAGTTTATGATGTCTTATATCTTCAAAATTAGGGTTACATGTGATGCATGCTTCCAAGTTGAAATTCCTTAAATGTACAAGCATAGCTGGACTTGCACAGCCGTGCACATTCGTATGAAGTTCTTTGCATAACCGTATTGACAGGGGTACGAGTGTGTCCTTGCCTTTAGAAATTATGGCACGGTCGTGTGAGTTAAGGCACGGCCGTGCCATACCATGCCATTTTTGCTCTTCAATATGGCACGGCCATGTTGATGAGTGCACGACCGTGCCACTTTTGGCCTTGGATTTTGCACGACTGTGTTCTAGCTTACACAACCGTTCTCCTTTTCTATTATAAAATGGCACTGCCGTGCTCTAGCTTACACAGCTATGCTCCTTCCTTCCCAAATGTTACCATGACCGTGTTCCTTTCTTTGACTTTTCTTCACGTATTTAATTTCTATAGACAAAACAATAGATAAAACAAAAACTCAATGAGAAGAATACAAAAATTAGATAGAGAATATAAAACTCCTAGTTTATTTAATTAATGCATGATTATTTCTATGTTACATTTAAATGTCCTAATATTATCTAAACACTAAATTTTGTTAATTATTATGCAGAAAATGGAAAATTATGCAACTAAAATGAAATGTTATTAAATTAAAAAAAAAGACTAAAGAGTGTAAATTTGAATAGTAAAATACAATTATCAAATACCCCCACACTTGAACTTTTGTTTGGCCTTAAGCAAGAACCTTATTATAACAATAATATGAGCATATTAAAATAAAATTACAGGTAGTTTAATCAATACAGTAACGGGTTAATACAAGTATTATTTAGCAAAACTAATTTAATAAATTGAGAAAAAGACTGCAAATATTACCAAATGAAGCATACCTCTCAAATGAATTATTCATAAGAATTGATGAACTAAAACTTATAAACTAAGGAAAGTCAAACATATTTAAATTATTAGTCTACCATTAAGCTAAATATGATAACCAACTGAATTTTTATTTTATTTTATTATATTGGATTAGAATCCTTCCTAACTTTGGTATTCCCTTGTCATTCCTAAATTACTAAGCATGAATACTATTGTTAGGTACATTTGGATTACTCATACTCAATTTGAGCATTGGAGTAGAATGGAGATTTTTGCTCCTCTAATCCCTTTTTTTGGCGTGAATAGCTGGATTATCATATTAAAAAAAAGGTTTTACCAATAATAAAAATTTATCCAAATCTCTTGATTGCAAAAATTTTATCCAAAAATCTTTTTTAAATAGAACAAAAGAGAGGTATATATTTAGGTTAATTAAAAGTTAAAAAGTCTAATTCTCAAATACTAACAAAACTTTAAACCATATTCTATAAGAATTAACCACATACTGAATCAACTAGACTAGCTAATTTTAATTTTAATATTCAAAGCTTATAATTATAACAAGTTACCAAAAATAAAAGTGTGGGAAATTTTTTTCAAATGCAATGAATAAATGAAAAATTACTCAAAATTAATAAGATAAAATACTAAAAATATAAAGTAAGTAAATACTTCCCCACACTTGAATTTTACATTGTCCTCAATGTGTTGCACTGTAAGTGAAAGGAAGTGTCTGGAATCCATGAAAAGAAAATAGAAATAGAAAAAATAGAGAATAAAATATAAAATAAAAAGTTGACACAAAAAGAATTTGAAAAAGTGTTTTGGAGGTTTTGGGACAATGGAGTCAAAAACGGGGTCAGAATGAAAAGTTACATGCCTATGGAATCTACACACCCATGCTACGTGTGAATGCATGGATAATGCACATGCCCATGCACATTATAAGCTTGAAAATCACTCGGCCATGTTTAGTGAGGCACAACTATGCATATTATGAGCACGAAAATGGCATGGCCGTGTTGGTGAGGGCACGACCATGCAAAATGTGTGCATAAGAATGACACGGTCATGTTGGTAAGAGCACAGCCATGCAAAATATATGCATGAGAATCACACGGTCATGTTTTAGGGGGCACAACCATGCTTATTGAAGGCACAAATATCACATGACCATATTGGATAAGGCACGACCATATTGACTGAAGGGATAAAATGGCATGGTCGTGTTATGTGAGGCATGGTTTTGTTTTGGTACCCATTTGCACAGGTGTGTCATTTTATTGCATGCCCATGTTACGTTTATGAAGTTTGGCTCTCAATATGCATGCATACAACGTGAAATATAGTGACATATGTCCCTACTTAAAATTATCATTCAAAATCACTCTAAATATTTTTAAAGTCAATAAAACATTTAAGCACACCCACAAAATAAAAATATATAGATATAAAAATAAAAACAAAAGTGAAGAAAACTTTCCTAATTTATTTCCCGATGCTATAGTAATCTTAATTTTGGATATCATTGATAACTTAATAATAGTATTTGCTGCATGTATCTCCTAGGTCTTCAAATAGCTACATAATGAATAAAGCTGCTCAGGGGATCAAACTGACTAAAAAATTAAAAAGAATAAATAAATAACATGTGGGTTATCTCCCAAGAAGTGCTTCGTTTAAATGCATAAGCTCAATTTATGCAGCAGAGGTCAGGTAGGTGACAAAGGTGTAGAAGATATTCTTGCTCGAATTTCCTCAGACTGATGATAAAGCTTCAACCTCTGGCCATTGACATTAAATGAACCAAAGTTATGACTCCATATCTCTACTACTCTATGTGGATAGACCTGTTTAACTGTAAAAGGTCATAACCACCTTGATTTCAACTTTCCTGGGAACAGTTTTAGTCTACACTTAAACAATAGAACCTAGTCTCTCGCTTTGAACTCTCTTTCAGAATATGCTTATCATGCCATCTTTTTGTTCTTTCCTTATAAATCTTGGCATTCTTATAAGAAGTCAATCTAAATTCCTCAAGTTCATTTAGCTGGAGAAGTCTTTGAGCACCAGCCTTCTACAGATTAAAGTTTAAAAATTTTGTGGCCTAAAAAATTTTGTGTTCCAATTCCACTGGTAGATGACAAGATTTTCCATAGAGGAGTTTGAATGGAGAAGCACCAATGGGGGTCTTAAATGTAGTTATGTAGGACTATAAAGCATTATCTAACTTAAAAGACTAGTCTTTTATTGATGTTGATACTATCTTCTCTAGAATGGACTTGATGGCTCTGTTAGAAATCTTGACCTGTCCACTAGTCTATGGGTGATAGGGAGTAGCAACTTTGTGAGTAACACCATATTTCTTCAATAAGCTCTCAAACTGATGGTTATAGAAATGTGTACCCCCATCACTGATGATTGCCCTTGGTGTCCCAAATCTGGAAAAATATATTCTTTTTGAGAAATTTGGTTACTATCCTAACATCATTAATTAGGGATGCTAAAGCTTCTACCCACTTAGATACATAGTCCACCCCAACTAATATATATTTTTGTTCCCTAGTGAGCTTGGAAGGGGCCCCATAAAATCCAGTCCCCAAACATCAAAAATTTCAATTTCCAGTATTCCAGTCAAAGGCATTTCATTCCTTCTTCCTATGTTCCCCGTTCTCTGGCATCTGTTAGAATTCACCACAAACCATCTAGCATCTTGGAAAAGAGTTGGCCAGTAAAACCCACTTTAGAGGACCTCGGCTGCAGTCTTAGTGGAGCTAAAATGTCCTCCACATTTGAGGGAATGACAATGTGTTAAGATGGCCTGAATCACATCCTCTGGAAGGCATCTCCTAATTAATCCATCTCCATATCTCTTGTATAAAAGAGGTTTCTCCTAATAATAATACTTAACATAAAAAAAACTTTTTCTGCTGTTGGTAGGTAAGATCGGGTGGTAACACTCCACATACCAGGAAATTGACAAAATCTACATACAGGGTACTGAAACTTGTATTTGCATCAACTGTTCTCTTTTGAAATATTCATCAATTGGTAATTCAGAACCTTTCCCTTACAGTTCCAACTTAGATAGGTGGTCAGCTATAACATTCTCTACTCCACTCTTATCCTTATTCTCTAAGTCAAATTCTTATAGGAGTAGTATCCACCTTATCAAATGAGGCTTGCAATATTTTTTAGAGAGGAGGTGCTTCAAAGCTATATGATCAATGAACACAATCACTTTGCTGCCTATCAAACAAGAGCAAAATTTGTCAATGGCGACAATCATAGCAAGAAGCACTTTCCAAGGTGTGGCTGACATAGTAAATGGCATATGCCTATCTGTCTCTCCTCTGCCCTAAAATAATACCAACAGCATAGTCACTGGAATCACACATTACTTCAAAGGGGAGGTTCCAGTTAGGTGGTTGCAAAATTAGAGCATATATTAGAGCCTCCTTTATCTTGCAAATTACATCTAAGCAATCTTTATTAAAAACAAATAGGGCATCTTTAGCAAGCAGATTAGTAATAGGTTTTGCAATCTTTAAGAAATCTTTGATGAATCTTCTATAAAACCCTATATGTCTAAGGAAGCTATGGATTCCTTTAACACTAGTGAGAGGTGAAAGTTTTTCAATGACTTTAACTTTTGCTCTATCCACCTCTATGCCCTTGTCAAATACTAAGTGTCCTATAACAACTCTTTTTGTGACCATGAAGTGGCATTTATCCTAGTTTAGGACCAAATTAACCTCTTCACATCTCTATAAAATGCTAAATAGATTATTAAGGCAATCATCAAATGAAGAACCATATACATAGAAGTCATCCATGAACACTTCCATAATATTTTCAATAAATTCATAAAAGATTGCCATCATGCACCTTTGAAAGGTTGCAGGGGCATTGCATAGCCCAAAGGGCATGCGTCTGTAAGCAAAAGTGCTATAGGGACATATGAATATGGTCTTTTCTTAGTCCTCAGGGTGTATATGAATTTGGAAAAATCTAGAGTATCCATCTAGATAACAAAAAAATGAGTGTTGTGCAAGTCTCTCTAAAAGCTAGTCAATAAAAGGAAGAGGAAAGTGGTCTTTTCTAGTAGCCTTGTTCAGTTTCCTGTAATCTATACACATCCTCCATCTAGTAACTATCCTAGTGGGGATCAATTCATTATGTTCATTTTTAATCATAGTTATACCACATTGTTTCGAGACCACATGGATAGGGTTAACCCATTTACTATCAAAGATTGGGTAAATTATACCAGCACCTAACAATTTCATTTTTTCCTTTTTAACAACTTCCTTCATGTTAGGATTAAGTCTTCTTTGATGGTCAATGGAGGGTGAACAACCTTCCTCTAAATCGATCCTATGCATGCAAAAAGAAGGGCTAATCCCTTTAAGGTCATCGATGGTATACCCTATGATCTTCCTATGGTCTCTGACTCTTTTAAGCAACTTATCCATTTGTTCACCATTTAATTGTGCATTAACAATAATTAGATAATTAGAATTAGGTCCTAGAAAAGCATACCTTAAATTAGGAGGAAGTTGTTTAAGTTCAACTTTTAGTGCATCTTCCTTTTTTAAAGCGTAGACAGCATAGAAATTATGAGGGGGCAAGGGGTTATACCTTATTGACTTACCTTTAGGCAGTGTGAGAGAGGCATTTAAGTTGTTTATGAAAGCTACTACCTTAGGATCTTCTTCATCATAATCTATATCTAAGGTAAGGCTTGCTTCTAGTGGATCTTCAGGGTATTTCTTCCTAAATATTTTCTCTACATAACTTTGGATAACATCTACTCTGAAGCAAGTCTTTATTAATAAAGGATCTTTCATCATTTGGAATACAACAAACTCAACTATGTCTTCTCCAATTTTGAGTTTGATTTTACCCCACTTCACATCAATTATAGCACCAACGATGGCTAATAATGGTCTACCTAAAATTATTGGAATCTGAAAATCTTCTTCCATCTATAATACCACAATGTCACAGGGCACATAAAATTCTCCAACCTTGATTGTTATGTCTTCCAAAATCCCTTTAGGGTAGACAATAGACCTGTCAGGTAGCTATACGGAAATATTTATTGATTTGGGTTCACCTATATTCAATTTCTTACAGAGAGATAAAGGCATTATAGTGACACTAGCTCCTAGATCACAAAGAGCTCTACTAATAGAAAATTTACCAGCAACATAAGGTATAGTGATACTCCTTTGATCCTTAAGCTTTTAAGGAAGCTTATTTCTAATCACTGCACTGTACTCCTCATTTATTGGAATAGTATTATAATTATCCTAATTCCTTTTATTAGGCATGATGTCTTTCAAAAATTTGGCATACTTGGGCATTTGAGTAACTGCTTCCAAGAAAGGAATGGTGATGTCCAGTTGTTTAAAAACCTTCAAGACTTTCTGAAATTGTTCATCCAGAGTTGTGCATCCTCTAAGGGAATGGTAAGCAAGGAGTCATGACTGTCTTTGGCTCATGTGCTTTTGTCTATGGTTACTAAGTGGTCTCTGGCTTAACTTCCTAATTTTTATTCTTAGATTCAGCCTCTAGTAGATTCTTCCCACTTTGCAGAGTTACTGTTTGGGCTTGCTCTCTCGGGTTTTGAGGATGACTTGGAAAGTGACCATGTTGGTGAAAATTTAAGGAACTTGCTTAAGAAGTAACATGATTCTCTAGTAATTTAACATGTGTGGTCAACTGTTCCATCCTAGCATCGTACCACTTGAAATTTTCCTCATGATGTTTGAGGCTATCCTGAACCATCTGCATTACCTTGTTTTGTGTTGGGATGAAATTTTCCATCATCATTTCCATATTGGATTTAGGTTTGGATTAAGAAGCCATGTTCTTCTATTGAAAACCTAGTGGGGGTGGAGGCTTGTATCCCTATTGTATATTTTGAGCTTAGTGTCCACCTTCATTTGTCCATGAAAAATTCAGGTGATTTCTCCATCCTGGATTATAAGTGTTAGAGTAAGGGTTTCCTTATGATCTTCCATTATAATTATTTAAAGTATTGAGTTACTCAATTAAACGGCCCTGAGAGTAAGGATCGCCTTGCTAACAGTCTACTGTAGCATGCCCTGCTCCGTATACCTCACAAAAGAGTACTTAAGATGAATGTCCTGCAAAATTTAGCTTCTCTAATTTTTTTATGAGTGATTCCAATTTGGCATTCACCATGCTTAAACTATTGACTTTATAAAGTCCATCAACTTTTCTTGGTTGGTTTTCTCTCTATGCCATTGGTAGTTGTTGGTTGCCATCTTCTCCGAAAGTGCATATGCATCTGCTGGTGTTTTACTCATAAAAGAGCCTTGAGCAGTGGCATCTATTGTAATCTATAAAGATTCTGATAGTCCCTAGTAAAAGGTCTGCATCAACAACTAATCTAGAATTCCATGGTGAGGATAATTTCTCTATAAATCTTTGAATCTCTCCCAGGCTTCATACAGTGATTCACCATGTTGCTGCTTAAATCCAACCAATTCTTGATGATACTGAGTAGCCTTTCTAGGTGGATAATAATTTATTAGGAAAGCTTTAGAGAGAAGGTCCCATAAAGTGATTGAATTTGGGGTTAATGAACTCAACCATAGCTTGGCTTTATCCATTAAGGAAAATGGAAATAATCAGATTCTGATTGCATATGGACTAACTCCATTCATCCTGAAGGTGTCACAGATATCTAAGAATGAAGCTAGGTGGGCATTATGGTCCTTTGAAGGTAGTCCTATGAACTGGTATTATGAAACCATATGGATTAGGCTGGTTTGATTTTGAAAGTGTTGGCTTTGATACTGGGTTTCACTATGCAATTCTAGCTTCTCGTCAGACTAGGTAGACCATGTTCTTCTAGAGCTCTAGCTGGAACTCCCTATCCTGCCATTGCTTTGAGTCTTTGTCTCCTCATATTCTATTTGTAAGTTTTTTCAATCTCTGGATCAAGCCATTCTAATTCAGGATTCTAGGACCTTATTTGCATAAACAAGAATCAAGAACTTGAAATGAAAAAATTAAACACAATTAATAAAATAAGAATAAAAGTATTAATCTTGTAAAAACAAAAGTCCATCCTAATATAGGTATTCGCCGATCTCCCTGGCAACAGTGCCAAAAACTTATTGAGTGATTTTCGTAAGTGTACGGTTCATTATAAGTAATATATGATGAGTAAGAAGGAGATGAGAAATTCTAGCACTAAGTGTGATCTTGCCTCCTACAAGCTAATAGAATGAATGATTTTAAATTGGAAAATTAAATAAATAGAATGCTAATGTAAACAGATTATATTTAAAGAAATTTAGGATTTAAAAACTAGAGCTTGGATTCATTCACTAGGCACTTGCTCAAATTACAGGATTTTGTTAATTTAGTTAATAAATCTCAGTCAAGGGTAGGGTGTTCATAAATTCCTAAGCCTTCTTTCAAAGTCACTTAGGCTTACCTGAAGCAAATATAGCCTATTCTTATAGTCTAATCAATTACTTAGGTTTATTAAGTTCCTTAAAAGTCTATTAATCCCCTAAGATCTTGTTTACTTTCATGATTAAGGATCCCTAGATTCATAGGTTTTATGAGCTAACAAATCATGCAACTTTCATTTTCATAGATTTATCCACAAGCATGCATGTAATTAGACCTAAATTAAACACAAGATTAATGAAGCAAAACCTAAGAAATTGACCGATGATAATTAACTGCAATAAAATAATATCCAGACAAGTAGTAATCCTGGCTACATGAATCCAAACTCTAAAGGAGTTCAGTTACACATAATGTAAATTATTAAAGATAGGAATAAATGAATATTAGAAGAAGAAGTCTAGAGAAATAGTCTCTGTTTCTCATCTCTATTTCTTCAATCCTCTATTTTGTTGTGTCTCTTTATTTTGCTCTCTTGCCTCTATTTATCCTTGCTGCCTCCTCCCAGTTTTATTGAGTTTATAATGTCTTATATCCTTAAAATTAGGGTTACGTGTGATGCATGCGTCTGAGTTTAAATTCCTTAAATGTACAAGCATAGCTGGACTTACATGGTTGTGCATATTCATATGAAGTTCCTTTCACGATCGTGCTGACGAGGGCACGGGCGTGTCCTTACCTTTAGAAATTATGGCATGGTGGTGTGAGTCAAGGCACGACTATGCCATTGCTATTCAATGTGGCACGACCATGTTGATGAGTGCAGGATCGTGCCACTCTTAGCCTTAGATTTGGCATGGCCATGCTCTAGATCACACAGTCATGCTCCTTTTCTCTTATTAAATGGCACGACCGTGCTCTAGCTTACATAGCCATGCTTATTCCTTCCCAAATGTTAGCACGACCGTGTTCCATTCTCTGACTTTTTTGAATATTTGACTTTTCTTCATGCATTTAATTTCTAAAGACAAAACAAAAACTCAATGAGAAGAATACAAAAATTAGACAGAGAATATAAAACTCCTAATTTATTTAATTAATGCATGATTATATCTATATTACATTTAAATGTCCTAGTATTATCTAAATGCTAAATTTATTAATTATTATACAGAAAATGGAAAATTATGCAACCAAAATAAAATGTTATTAAATTAAAAAAAACTAAAGAGTGTAAATTTTAATAGTAAAATGCCAATTATCATTAAAGATGGCTACAGTGATCTTTGCTCTCAAGATTTGGTGACATTATCTGTACGGGGTGACATATGATATTTTCACAAATCATAAGAGCCTAAAGTACATTTTCCAGTAGAGAGATTTGAACTTGAGGCAGAGGAAATGGTTGGAACTCCTGAAGGATTTATGATTATGAGATTCTTTATCATCCAGGCAAGGCTATTGTGGTAGTAAATGCCTTGAGTATAAAGTCCTTAGGTAGTCTTGCTCATATTAGTGTGGAGAGGACACCGTTGATCCAAGAGTTGCATGAGTTAGTGGATCAAGGTCTGATGATAAAGATTAGCATATCAAGTGGACTGCTAACTCAGTTTAGAGTTCGATCAATAGTGCTATAACCCGAATTTTAAACTCTTTTCTTTAAAATCGGGATATACAGTGTTAATAATTTTTAAAGCTATATATTTGATTATTTGATTATTTTATGAATAATTAACGTTATTTTTACGTTTACTTATAGTTTTCTACATAAAAATTATCCCGAAACTTATTATTTTGGAAAATAATATTTTAATAATATTTAAATTTAATGCATTAAAAATTTTAATATTATTATTATAGGAAATTACATTATTGACCTTTGTTTCATGAGTCTATATATATATATATATATATATATACATGCATATATATTATTAGGGTTTATTTTTTTTCATGCATGTGTTATTTTTTATTGTGTTATATATATATATATATATATATATGCTCGGTTTTGGGGAGTGAGAGGAAGAAGAAGATGTATATATATATATATATATATATACATCTTCTTCTTCCTCTCACTCCCCAAAACCGAGCCACCCCACCATCACCTTCCGTTATGCCAATCTCAGGCCATCGATTTTCCTCCCACATGTCCACCCTCTTCCTCCAGCAGCTTCGCTGCCTCCTGTCGTCCCCTCCGGTGCCGGTGAAGCTGTAGAACGCGTTTTGGCCGAAAGTTGGCCTCTCCTCCATTCCTCACAATTTCGGCCACCATTTCGGGCACCGCCGGCCTCCATCAACTCCCTGAGCTTCGATGGTTCTTATTCCAAGCTCCTTTTGGGTGGAAAACGTGTGGTGGTGAAGGTTCGAGCTTATTTTCATTTCGGCCATTCTTGAGTTTTTGATTTTTTTTTTCAATAATTCTTGTTTGATTCAGACTTAGTTCCTTCAAAAATTATGTTTTCCTTAGCTTAATCTATGTCTGGGAATTTTTGTGTAATTTTTGGAATTTATTTTGATATTTGTGAATTTTTGACTATTTTATTATTATTTTATAATTTTTGTAAATTAATTAAATAAATTATGAAATTATGATTTTTGGTGTTTTTGGTGGTTGAAATTAATTTTAGAATTTAACTTATAATTTTGTGATTTTTGTGTAATTATTATAATTTTATTTAGTTTATGTCAATTTTGGAAATATAGGTTATATATGTATTTTGTTAAAATTAATTGGTTAATTGAGTATAATTGTTGATTTTGTTGAACAATATGTTAAGAAAATAATTTTAGAGTAATTATATAATTTTTATTGAATTTTTGAGTATTTTTAGTATATTATGTGAATTTTTATATACTAGGGGTGTTTTGGTAATTTGGTAGTAATTTTAGTTAAATATTAAGTTTAATTGCTTTTGATAATTATTTGAGATGTAAGAATGATTTTTACAAATTACTTACTATTTTTAACTAATTAAAACTATTTTTCAAAAATTATTTTCAAATTATATATAATATACTATTTTTATAAATAAATGGGTTTTTAGTAATTTTTAGTATGTTTTTAGTCTAATTGAGTAATTTGGATTTATAAAACGAATTTTAATTAATATTTGTGAATTCATCGAGAAATATTGATTTTAATTATATTATATTAATATTAGGGTTTTTAAGTAAATATTGGTGAAATAATTATTTTTAATGTTTAAATATTAAAATTTGCTATATTTTGGTATTAAAAGGATATTTTCAGTATTTACGGAATTTTTATATATTTTGTGTTTTTTATTGTGAATTGTGGACCTCGGTTGGTGGAATTTGCAGTTGGGATTCCAACCGAGGGTTATGAGAATATATTGTATTCGAAGTATCTTCTTGTAGGACCGGCTCTATTTTTTAAGTAGAGAGATGTCCGTTTTACAGAGGAGGTTATGCTGAATTTTTGGTAGAATTCTTGTAAAACGTGACATTCGGTCAAATTCATATTCTTTGTTTGTGTTTAGAATTCTAGATTGAGTCTCTAAAAGTTAAGTTAGATTTATTCTAATTTTGTGTTATTATTGATTTGTTAGTTGCACCGAGACCGAGGCCTAGTGGACTAGGCCCGTCGGACCCATCTCGAGGAGTGCACACCTGTAAGTTATTATACTCTATATATATATATATATATATATATATATATATATATATATATATATATATATATATATATATATGTATTACATTTAAGATGCATGATTTAAGATTTTTTTTTCATTTTCATTAAATGTTTTTTTAAAGTAATTTAATTTATAATATGATTAGGTTTATGTTTAGTAAATTTTAGGATATATACACATGTTTTAAATGTACATTTATTCATAATTGTTTATTTAAATGATTAGTATACTTTTTATATATTTTTAGTATATTTTAGGTTTATTCCTAAATAATTGCATGACATATTATTGATTTATACTTAAGTTGTTTTAAGTATATTTTTGGTATATTTTTGAGATATTTCCAAATAAATGCATGTTTTATTATTGATTTAAACCTAATATGTCATTAGTATATTTAGCGTTATTTTTGGATATATGCATGCTAGATAATTAGGTTATTTTTGGTATATTTTTGGATATATGTCAAACCTAAATGTATGTTTTAGTACATATACATGTTTTAAATGAATATTTATGCATAATTGTTTTATTAAATGATTGTGTACTTAGGGTATATCTTTAGTATATTTAAATATATTTTTAAGTAAATGCATGTTATATTATTGAAACACACTTAAGTTGTTTTAAATTATATTAATGGTTTATCTTTAGTATATTTCATATTTTATTTGACATATATATACCCGAAATATACTTGGTTTATTTTAGGTATATTTCTGGTATATATATGGTTTATTTTACTATTGTGAATGTTATTCTACATTATTTATTTTTCGTATGAATGATTTATTATAAATGAAGGATATCAATAAAACGTGCTACCTAGTGGGTAGCACTAGGACCGTGTACATATCGGTGCGATAGATTTAGGTATGAGTGAGGAAGTAATTATGGTGATTATGATTTGATTGATTTAATTGAGATGTGATGTGATTAAGAGTATGATTGCTGGAGCTCGGTTGGCCAAGTGTCTCAGGGCCAATCACACTGACAGTCAGACTGCGGGAGCTCGGTTGACTTAGTGTCTCGGGGCTAGTCTACTGTCCAAATTGGTATAAGTGATCTATTTGGATTTAAGTGAGCCTACATGGCTAGAGTGATGATATGGTTAATTGAGGTTGCGTTTAATAGGATTCTATTCGATCCTTCATGAATTAAAATAAAAGTTTTCTATATTTAATATATTTATAAAAGCAGAGTTTGGCATTTGTGTGAAATGCGTGAATATACATACATATATATATATATATATATATATATATATATATATATGAATGCATGATTGAATATGGTTTAGATTGGATGTATCTATAGTATAATAATTCACTCAGTGAGGTCTGACCCCCCTCAATTATTTTTTTCAGGAGATCCTATACTGTTCTACCTTAGTAGTAGAGTTCTTCGTCGGTGTTCTTCCGTCCCGGCTATTTTATGTAAATGTATATTTTAAACTCTGATTTGTATTCTAGAAACTGTAATAGTAATGTTATTATATCAGAAGAGTATTATTTTATTTTGATATTAAATACTCAAAGAGTTGTATTTGAATATTGTATGAATATATTTATTTATAAAAGGATTAGGAGTATTTATTTTATATATTGATTCAAAAAATTTTAATTCTGTTGTACTTTTTATTTATTTATTACATGATTTTATTTTCTAAGGCTTGCTATGGGTTTCGAATTCAAAAGAAATCCTATTCCCTAGCACCGGTCATGACTCCTAGTTTAGGTCATGACTCCTAGTTTGGGTCGTGACAAGTATTGAGAGATAGGATTAAGGAAGCTTAAGGATGAGATTCTATTCCAGCAGAGCTTATGGAGAATGTTCATGTAGGGAAGTTTATTTATTTCACACTTGATAATGAAGGTGTTTTGTCGATCAATGGTAAATTATGCATTCCTAATGTGGATAATTTGAGAGAAGAGATCCTTGAGGAAGTGCATTCTATAGCTTACAACGTACATCCAAGTGTTACTAAGATGTACCACAACATCCCAGATTTGTATTGGTAGGATGGATTAAAAAAGGATGTAGCTTATTATGTTTCTAAGTGCTTAACTTGTCAACAAGTGAAAGCTGAGCATCAAAAGCCTTATAGGAAGCTGCAACCTCTTCCTATTCCTAAGTGGAAGTGGGAGAGAATTGCTATAGATTTTATGGTTGGGTTACCTCATTCACAAGATGGATATGATTCCATCTAGGTGATTATGGACATGTTAACTAAGTCTGTTAATCTCTTGCATGTTAAAGCCACTTATTCTATAGCTAAGCTGTATGTTAAGCATATTGTGTGCCTTCATGGAGTACCTGTGTCCATTATATCTGATAGAGGTTTAGTGTTTACCTCTTGATTTTAGTAGAAGTTGCAGGAAGCAATAGGCACTAGGCTTAATTTCGGTGCTGCTTTTCACCCTTATACAGATGGTCAATCTTAGAGGATGATCAGACACTTAAACATATATTAAGAATGTGTGTATAGGATCTTGGATGTAGCTGGGACGATCATTTGCCGCTTGTGGAGTTTGCATATAATAACAGCTACCATAGCAATATTAGGATGGCACCGTATGAGGCTTTGTATGGAAGGAAGTGTATATCTCCTCCGTGCTGGGACGAGATTGGAGAGAGCTCATTGATTGGACCTGAGATGGTTCAAGATGCTGTGGAGAAGGTCACTGTGATCAGAAGGAGAATAGAGATTGCAGCTAGCAGAGAGAAGAGCTATAGAGATCTGAGGTGTAGAGATGTGGAATTTCAGGTTAGAGATTATGTGTTTCTAAAGGTGTCTCTAATGAAAGGTGTGATGAGATTTGGCATGAAGGGAAAATTAGTAATAAGGTATATTGGGTTCGAGATTCTAGGGAAAGTGGGCATGGTTGCATATCGATTGGCATTGCCTTTGAATCTATCTCAAGTGCATCCAGTGTTCCATATCTTGATGCTGAGGAAGTATAATTCAAACCCTTCACACGTGTTATAGCCTGATAGTATGGAAGTGAATGAAGATTTAACGTACAAGGAGGAACCAACTGCGATAGTGGATTATCAAGTTCATCAATTGCATTCGAAGCAAATCCCGATGGTTAAGGTGTTGTGGCGAAGCACAATGTGGAGGAGCATACTTGGGAGACAGAAGCTGAGATACGGGTGGCCTACCCTTACCTTTTTCCTCAATGAATTTCTTGTTGTCTGTTCTTTTATTGAAATTCGAGGACAAATTTTTGCAAGGGGAAAGATTGTAATGACCCGATATTTTAAATTATTAAAAATTATTTTGAGATATGCAGTGTTAAGAATATTTTAAATATTATTTATATATTATCATTACTTGTGAATAATATTCATTTATTTTACGTTAAATATTTTATTACGTGTAAAGAAATTTATTTTGAAGTTATATTATTCAAAAAATATTATAGCTATTATCATTATTATTTATTATTATTATTATTATTATTATTATTATTATTATTATTATTATTTTATGCATGTCTTAGTATTTTTATTATTATTTGTTATTGTTAGTATAACTATTTGTTGTTATTATCATTATTATTATTATTAATGTATAATTGTGCATGTGTTGTTTGTGTGTGTGTGTGTGTGTGTGTGTGTCTGTATATATATATATATATATATATATATATAAAGGATATAAGCTAAAAAATTTGGGTCAACCTTACCTTCCCCACTTTTCTTTTCTTTTTCTCTACTTCTCTTTCTTCTTCTTCTTCTTCTTCTTCTTCTTCTTCTTCTTCTTCTTATTCTTCCACCTATTCTCCCTCCATTTCCGACGCAACAGTAGCAGATCAAGCCCTCCAGTGATGCTGTTAGCCACCTGACCACCACCTAAGCTCGCCCCACCTTCCTCTCTTTCTTCCCGTTGCCGCCAGGAAGCTCTAGTTGCTGAAAACTGTAAGAAGCCCAGTGGCAGCTATAGTACTTCAGTGAGAATCTGGTCACTTTTAGCTTGAGTTTTTAGACTTGTTAGACTCCTCTCGACGTGTACTGCTGGATTCTCAACTCGTTTCAACTCTACGACGTCCGATTAGTTAGAAATCTCTAAGTTTTAGTTTATGTCATTTAGGGATTTTATTTTTTTAAGCTTGAGTTTGAATGTTTCTTGATTATTTCTTTTGGAAATATTGTTATATACATCTTAAGCTTCTCAAATACATTTTTAGTTTATTTTTCTGAATTTATTTGATTTATGTATAATTATTGTATTTTTGATAATTAAAAGGAATTTTTAGTAATTATGTTTTTTATATGTTTGTTGTGGAAAATTAGGTTAATTAGGATAGTTAATTTAAGTTATTAAATTTAGAAGTGAGAAAATAATTTTTAGTAATTTTGGTTAATTTTTGAATAATATTTAGTATTATGTGATTTTTGGATTTATAGGTAAATTATGTAATTTTATCTAAATTATAGTCAAATGATATGTTTTAAATAATTTTGGAATAATAAATGGTATTAAAATAATTTTTACGAATTATTTACTATTTTTAACTAATTAATAATAATTTTTGAAAATATATTCAAATAATAAATTTATTGACTATTTTTGTGATTAAATGAATTTTTAACTATTTTTAATATATATTTGGATTGTTTAAGTAATTAATTGTCTATTTTACTATTTTATTTCGAATAATTGAAAAATTGAATTTTTATTAATATTATATAGTTTATTTGAGATTTTATTTAGTTAATGTGAAAATATTATATTTAATGTTTTTGATGTTTAAATATATTATATTGCGGGTTATTATTGATGATTATGGATTTTTAATTTTTTAATTATATTGTTATTAAATATTGATTTTATTGTGAATTGTGAACATCGACTGGAAATTTGTGTAGTTTGGGGTCCTAACCCAAAGTGTTGAGCTTTTAGTGATTAGAAGTGTGTTTGTTTGTAGGGTCAGCTCTACTTTTACTACAGAGATGTCCATTTTATAAAGGATATTCTACCAATTTTTCGGTAGAATTCTCATAAAACGTGATATCGGGTCGATCATGAGTTTTGATTCTTAGATCGAGTTGTCCTTTAGAATTCTTAGGAGTATGAATTAGGAATTCGATTATGATATTTGTTATTATTATTTATTTTTCTAGTTGTATCGAGACCGAGGTCTATCGGACTAGGTCCGTAGAGTTTATCTCAAGAAGTACAAACCTATGAGTTATTATTTTATATATGCATTGCATATAGGATGCATTATGATGAACATTCAGGTTTTTAATATATATTTAAACATGAATTGTTTTATTAAATGATTTAGTATATGTTTGGTATACTTTCAGTATATTTTTGATATATTTCAATATATGTGCGACGTATATATCTGATATATTCTTAATATCAATTTGGTATATTTTGTTATATGTGGCATATATATTGGAAATTTTTTTTAGTATATGTTCGGTATATTTCTGGTATATTCTTCCATATTGGATGCCATTATATTTTAATTGTGCATTTTATTATTTTTCCATAAATATACGATTTTATTGAAGGATATAGAACATGCTACCTAATAGGCTACTCTATGACTGCATATGTACCAGTGCAATAAATTTTAGCGTTGAGTTTATGAAATAATTTGAGGTGACATTTGATTAATTAATTATTGAGAATTGATATGAATGAGCAGTGTGATTGTGGGAGCTCGGTTGACCTATTATCTCGGGGTCAATCACACTGACAGTGAAACTGCATGAGTTTAGTTGACTTAATGTCTCCAAACCAATTTACTGTCCAAACCAATTTAAGTAAACCTATATGGCTAGTGAGTTTTATTATTGAGGTTACGAATATTTAGGGTTCTATTTGATCATTCACTTAAACAAACATTTTCTGCATTTATTATATATAAAGTGGATTTTAGCATTTATGTGAAATGCATGTATACGTATATTATTATACTAGTGCTTGATTGCATATAACTTTAGGTTGCATGTATATATATTATAATAGTACACTCAGTGAGGTTTGACTCCCCTTAATATTTTTTTTAGGAAATTCTTCATCAAACCTCAATAGTAGACCTCTTTGCCGGTCTTTTTCAACTCTGGCTAGGTTATCTTATTTTATTATCTGAACTCTTATTGTACCCTAGTGACTGCAGTAGTAGTGTATTGTATCAGTAGTGTGTTTTGGTTTTTGAGATTTGTATGAGAATACTGTATAAATATTTTATTATGATATGACATTTAAGTATTTATTTTTATATCGATTTAAGTTTTAATTCTGACATATTTTTATTTATTTATTGCATGTGTTTTATTTTTTAAGACTTGCTAGATGTTTCAAATTCAAAAGAATTCCCCTTTTCTATCACCGGTTATGACTTCCGGTTTGGATCGTGACAAAAAACATGGCTGGGATATGTGGGCTAGACAACATTTTAAAGAAGGTACACTTGATCAAATCATTGATCCCAATTTGATTCGTGAAATTGCGCCAGAATGTTTGAAGGTATATTCAAAGATTGAAGTAAGATGTCTGCGTGATCTCAGGGATGAACGGCCAACAGTATCACTTGTATTAAAGAAACTTGAGCTTGCATTGAGGCTGCAGGAATTTGCTGATTTTCCTGCAGAGCAGGGAACAGCAAGTAGTGGGTCTGAAAACGAAGCAGAGGAAATTTCTCTTCGTGGGAGTGGTAACAGTAGTAGATATTTAACTCATTCATGTCCAACATTTTGGCAGAAAGCTGTATCTTCTAATAATGGGATTTTCAGGTTTTTCAGTGACAGGGCAGGAGTGAACAAAAAACTGGCTGATAAACCACCTTCCTTACCCACGCTCATGGGTTTATTTTTTGGTATTTTTGCATATAGGTATTTGCCAAATGATCTAAGGGCAGTTCACTTATTCAAGTTCCTGTGAGGCAGATTTAACATCAGAGAAGCTGTTGATAGAGATTATGGCAAATCCTCAAGAATCGTGATGGCTTTGTTTTGTTGATGGTTACATTGTAAAGAGCTAATATACAAATATATAAAGCAAAGCAAAGTAACTACTATCCTAGCCTTTTGATTTTTGGACTATCTTTCTTTTGATCAGATGTGATCTGTCACAAAACAGAGAACTTGAAGGCAGCAGGTAGAGTTTCTGCAATGAGAAATCACGAGGAAGGCGTTTTATATAAACAGTTTATTCTGATCGCCTACGTGTTCATATATCAGAAATTGAAGTGCCCGAAGTATTCAATTATGGGAATAATTTGCCTACAATAAAGTTATATATGTCCAATATATGTAGCTAACCAGTTTTTTTTTTTTTATTATTATTATTATTTTTTTAAGTATTAAAGATTAATTCTACTATGTCACTAATTAGTGTATCTGCAATCCACCTTCTATTTAACCTAAACTCTTTATTATAAAAACTGATGGTAAAAAATAGAACTATATGTAGAGATCTAAAATTTACTTTTTATATAAAAGGTAAATTAATACATTTTTGGTTTCTTTTTTTTCTATTGATTTTTTTTTTATTACTTAATTATTTTTTCATCCTATAATATTCAAAATTTAATATTAAATACTTCCACAATAAAATAAAATGAAGAATAAAATATAAAAAGTGCAATGAACTTAAATAAAATTAGTTGTTCTTTACGTTGAAAAATTCTTTAAAATACTCATTATTACTTAGAATATGCTTTTTATTTTAAAGAGTACAATTGGAGATGTTTTTAGTTAATAAGTATATTTAATTGGTTTGTTTTATTTATATTTTAAAATAATTAAATAAAACATGCTTTAATATATAATCTACTCTACGGATTTACTATTAGCTTTTTATTTGTAAAATGATTTATTAAAAAATAAATTTTAATAGATTTTTTAAGAAAATTTAATAAAAACAGTTAAGTTAACTTTTTATAAATTTTATTATTTATCTTAATTTAAAATAATAAATATATTACTTTTCTAAAATCAAGAGCTAAATTTTGTAAAATTTTTTTCTTGCTAATATATTGGGTTCCATCTCATATCAATAATTGTAACTAGAGAATGTGCAACTTTTAATTTTTTTTTTTTTTTTTAATTTTACCATCCCTCCAAAAAAAACTACATTATGGACAAAGTAAGCATCCGAGAATTCTTTTTAGAAATAATTATTGAATATGCATCTATGTACATATTTTATATTTGATGAATTAAAATATAATAAATCAATTGTAGATGTTGTATATTTTAAACTGGATATGATATATCTGAAAAAAATGGTAACAGAAAGGATGTGAAAATTATAATTTTAATAAATTTTCTTATGTTTAAATGAAAAAAAAAAATTCAAATAATATTGCTTTTTTTTTTTTTTTTAAAGAAAATTGTAATGGCAGAATGAAATTAAGTAGGCAAAGCATACAAGGAATACAAATATACAACATTGAGAATAGATAATAGATAACAAGATAGAGCAACTCAGTGATGACTGACAAATTTATAACTCCGAAAATATACAACGAAAGATACGCAGAAACATACATTTTAATTTCATCAACATAATTCTGGTCTTCATACTTCGTTTATTCAATTTTGAACCACAGAATGAGAATGATCTGATCTGAATCTGACAAATGACGTTGTAGCCACAAGTGAGCAGCCAGACACAGAAGAGAGACAATTCAACAGGTGCGCTTGTATGGGTTGCACGGTTCCTGCTTAAGGTTTTGACGAGGTGCGGTGCAGTAGCGTTGACCACGCCTATTGCATTGTCTGGGTAGGTTTGAAGGGTCATGGACCGGTGCTACGCCGTCAGCAGCAAGCATTCTGGAAATCGCTGAATCCATTAAAAACTCTAACTCTATGTTGTCGGCGGCTATGGATCCAGGTGGGATAAAGCTTGCTTTACAATTGTTTGTGATGGTCATCAACATCAGCATCAGCATGAAGCTCATCGATACAAATGATATAGAGACACTCCTCATTCTTAATTTACCTCTATTTGTTGGTTTTCGGATAACTTTTCTCTGAATGAAGGGAAGCTTATTAAATCATGGATGAGAGTGAATGGGGTTCAGTGATTTAATAGCTATATTTTTTTGTTTCGTTTACGTGAGATTACAATACTATCCTTCTTTATTTGCACACATGGGTAATGTCACACAATCCATAGAGAAGGACAGGCTTTTTTTTTTTTTTTTTGGAAAATGTTTGTCAAAATCACCTTTGGGTTTTAGAAGCATTTTAAACTTTTTATATTTTATTTTATTTATGCAATTTTAGGAAATGTGATGGGTGGAACATTTTAGAATTTACTCCTACCAACTCTTATTGTGCTCCTTATAGGGGGAGTGATTAGTAATCAAAGGGCATTTGCTGAGGAACTAGTCATGATCTAAGGTATGTGCATACCCTTCTCTCTTATAGGTCCTCTTAGCCTATTCATTTGGATGCACATTGACTTGAATCACTGTAATCATGTTTTTGATGAATAATAGAAGTAGCTCCCATTATACTCATCCATTGTGCCTCGTGTATATTATAATTAAACTTGTTCCTATTGCTATGTTTATACCTATGTGGCCTAATGTTTTGCCTCATATATTATGACCATCATGCTAATTTATTCTTTTTATGCAATAAAATTATTTATCTGTTCTCGTGGCTGGCTTACTAGAAGATTTTCTAAAAAAGTGTCCCACGATCCTTTTTGTGAAGCTTTTTAAGGGCCTGTGATGTTTGGTATGAAAGCATACATGTTGGTTGATTCGTTCATCGTAAGTGCATAGGTCAACAAGTAATATAAAAGTAACTAGAATAAATACCTATTAATCTTAATTGTATATGTTTGGAGCTGACAATATTGAGTTGGTTAAAGCAAATAAACTATTAAAAAACAAAAAAACTAAAGGATGTAAATATAGCTATCGGTAATTAAAATAAGTAAGAAAACAATCAATGAAAGAGACATGTTGTTAGGAGATTAAGCACCACATTTTTGTTAAGTTAACTTGATGTAATCTATCAACTTCTGTATGCATATCTCAAGTTTTTTTAATGAACATTGAGTACTCTTTCTCAAGTAGCTACTCAAATCCACAAGCAACAATCAAATGAGATTCACAGACATAGCTTAATTATAATCATCACCATGAATATAAGCTTATATCAAGTATGCAAGGCATTACATAAAACCCATAAGAGAATTAGATTTGATTAAGTTTCTTAAGACATTTAATCCATCTAACATGTGTTTGTAGGTCTATTAGATCCACTAACTCTCATTGCATAGATCTAAACTAAAGTATATCTTGCCACAATATAATAGTCAATCAAATCAACAAACACAATATGCATTTAAGAAGTAATAATAAAAATCAAATTAATATTAAATCCAATGGGTCTCAAAATCCCAACAACATTCAAGAACTTTGCCACATATGGCTAAATAAACCATCATTTAATATTCATAAATAAAAATAAGAGAATAAAATTAAAAAGAGAGCAAGAAATGCTATCCAAGAAGTTTGAATCTTCCAATGGGTCTCCTCATTTTAGCTTTTCTTTCTCCTCTTCCATCTTCTTTTTCTTCTCCTTACTTCTATTATTTGTTCCTCCTTATATGTGTGAGAGTGGATGTTTAGAATGTGGCCTCCTTCCTAAGTAATTCATGTCTTTTATTCTTTTTAGCCTTCTTCCAGAACATGTTCTTTCACTCCCTTTGATTTTTTTCTTTAAATCAGTACAAATCAACATGTTCTATGCTGAAAATGTGTTATCCGTGATTGCAAACAAACCGCCCTCATGTAAATGGTCCTTTTGGGGCTAGCATTTAGGTATTCCTATGATTGCGCATCCAATTACGATTGCAAAAATAAGATGTTCTACTATTACTCTAATTTTTTCTTCCTCTTTTTGAGCCTTTTATCACCAAATCACCTCCTAACTCCTTTCCTTATCAAAAATAAACAAAAACTCAAAAATATCTATTTCTATATGCTATACTATACTAAATACTAATTAAAATATATAAACACATGCAATATTAAGTCTTACATCTATATGTAACTTAACACCAACAAATACCTCCCCACTTGAATCTTTGTTTGTCCTTAAGCAAACTCAAAAACACACAAACTATCAATGTAATGAATATAAAGTATATAACTCAAATTTCATCCAACATACAATGCAATTTTCTCTAAGGTAGTTCTAATTTGGCATGCAGAAATCAACTTTTATTTATTTTATTTTATTTTATGCTTTTTCTTCCCCCTCTAGATAGTTCCCCATCTTTTCTGAACTACGCAACGCGAACACCTTAAGAGGGTTCTTTGAATACTCTTACTCTTTTGTAAGAGCATTAGAGTATATGGAATTCATGTTCCTAAGCACAATTTATTCATTTATTTTTTTTAGAAATGGAAAAGAGTATTTGTATAATAACTTTCGCATACAACTAAAAAGACCTTGAAAAGGAGTTTGACTCATTCACAATGCTAATTCTCAAAATAATAATTCAAATTCTTGATCAAGCACGCAAGAAACATGCATTAAGACATGTTTTGGGCCAAAGGATAAAAAATTCTCAACTCAAAATGTCAGCCAAGTTTCAAAGACATTAAACTAACTATTAATAAAAGATTAAACACATAAGCTCAACAATATCATAAACATACACAATGTTCACCATAAAGATAGCTTACAAAAATTCCAAGTGTCAAGCATTAAAATTCAAAAGTTTTGGGCCAAATTATACAACTGCAATATGTAATGCATGATATACTTGAAATATACATATGATATACTAAAAATATAGGAGACATAAAAATGATTCCCCCCCATACTTGAATCGCACATTGTCCTCAATGTGTGGAGGTTTCCTAAATGCAAAAATCAAATATATACAATGCATAAACATAACGAAAATCATAGAACATAAAATTTTCACATACAAAAATTATAAACATGAAATGCATGTAAAAGAAAATAGAAATTAAAAATAAAATTAAAAAATAAAAATAAAAGGTAGGGAAAAGAGTTTACTCCTTTTCTGTAGGAGAGGTCAGAGGTGATTGTTCCGGAGTCGATAATGCTTATTCAAAAATAACTTCAATGAATTCTTTTAGCATGCATTTAATTTGCTTCAATTCCTTTCCTAACTTTTTGTATCTTTTTATTTGCTTTTTCTTCATTTTCTTCAATTCAATCATCACTTTTTGTTTCCATCCATCATCAGCTTGTCAAGGGTCATCTTGTTATATTGGGTCATCTCAGATGTTCTTATAAAGATCTTCTGGAATGGGGATGAAATCTTTGATTGGCCTTTTGGATTGTCTTTTCTAATAATATGTTGGTATTAATTGTTGGCAGAGCTCCAAATCCTTGGTAATCACCTCAGTGTGAGAAAGAAAATTGCAATTAATTGAATCAGATGGAATCAAAGCCATAGGTGTGTGTGTAGGGATCAAAAAGTGCAAAATTGCAAAAAAAGTGTCGTGACTATATGACCAATGGAAATCCTCACTTTAGAACTTGTGCTCACATGCATCAATTCTTGAAAAATAAAGTGCATAGTGGAGATTAGAGTTTTATTCTGTAACCCCCATAAGAGAAGCAACTCTTGCTTAAAGACTCAACTTGTTTCATTATTACTAAAAGTTGTAAAACTCATGAAAATGGTGCAACATGAAGTAACAATGGTCTTTAATTATGCCATTTGGAAGAGTTCCACTTCTTAGATAGTGAGGTGATCTAAAAAGGATTCTCCA
The DNA here is from genome assembly GCA_947683625.1 of Mallotus nudiflorus. NCBI lineage: Eukaryota > Viridiplantae > Streptophyta > Magnoliopsida > Malpighiales > Euphorbiaceae > Mallotus > Mallotus nudiflorus. The sequence goes on from CANTUR010000121.1 coordinate 346,795, forward strand.
AAATTGAGTGGGATCAAAGTGTCTCACTATCAATTCTTCCTTTGGAAACCTAAAAACTTGAAACATTATATCATATTCTATATCATATAGGTTTTTAAAGAAATGACAAGGGTAGAGTTGCTGAAGTTCATAAGTTGCAAGGTAGTGAAAAACTTAAGTGTGAGTTCTTTATATGTGTTATGGTGCAAGTCACAAATTTTCCTAACCTAATTTGTTGCACAGAGATTCTAATGTACCTCCTAGTCCTAATTGTTACAACAATATAGAATCAAAATATTTGCATGTAAAAAGTTTTCGACGGGCAAGAGAAATATACCTTTTTCCTTTATTATATGAAAAATAGGAAATGGAGCATTATGCTGACTAGAGAAATCAATGCTTGCCAACTTTATGAAGGCAACGATGATGGGATGCTCTCCTTCTCAAGTTAATCATCCTTTCTCCTAAGCTCTTTACCCTTTCTCAATGGACAACTATAAGTGGCCTTCAAGCGAGAATGTATGGTGATAGGCGAGATTGATGGTGATTGTAGAATGACTGGAAAAAGTATAAAGTAGTTAGGATCTAATTAAGTAGCTAGGGTTTAGTAGTTGGTGGAGAGAAAATAGGTAATGGAGAGAAAATAGGGGAAAGTTTTTGAAAATGGGAAGTAGTGGAGTTCATGCTGCCTTTTCATTTAGTAACCAACCACGATCACATAAAGGACACAATTATAACATAAGAGTTTGGGTATTTAAAATTTTGAATCACGTTTAGATATATGGCAGCAAAAAAGGCTTTGAGAAGGATTGAGAGATACGTTAGCATGGTTTTCACATGATTGTAATAAAAGGAATTAGGAGGTGTAAAATTGGGAAGATGCGATCGCATATAAAATCGTGAATGAAATAAGAGGCTCAACTTGGAAATGGCTACAGATTAGCAATCATAAGTTTTAATGTGATTATGAAAGTTTTTAGAAATCTGATTAAGCGATCATAGGGATTGTATCGATCACGGATTTTCCCATACATAGAAAAATGCTAAAACTTCACATTAGCTTTAAACACATTATATCTAAGAGCACAAATTCAATACAAACTTAATAAATTATCTATTCAAACACTAAATGAAAATAGAAATCAAAAATAAATAAAATAAACACTATACAAGCAGTAAATAATTTAAAAATCAAGAATTAAAGTATAAGCATGCTAAATTTATAGCCTATAACTTGACTTTTCAAGGATATCTTCTTTTAGTGAGATGGAGAGGAAGTGCATCCTCATCCTTCTTTATCATCCCATCTTAGTATTGTTTACATATTTGGCCACTGACCTTGAATTACTATCCTAATGCATTCTCCAATGTAAGAGCACCATATCCAAACACATGCACTATCTTGAAGAGTCCACTCCATGTAGACTTTAATTTTTATAGAAACAAGTGTAATCTTAAGTTGAACAAAAGAAATAAATCACCCTTTTTAAAAGATTTAAGGACAATATTCTTTTCATGCCAATGTTTACTTCTTTCTTTGTACAATTTGGCATTTTCATATGCCAAGTATCAAAGTTCATTAAGTTCATGGAGCTACAATAATCTTTTCTTCCCAGCTATGTTCATATCAAAATTCAAAGCTTTGGTTGCCCAATATGCCTTATGCTCTAGCTCAACTAGTAAGTGGCAAGCTTTCCCATACATCAAGCAATATAGAGATAAGCTATTGCTATTTTCAAAGCTGTTTAGTAGGCCTACAGAGCATCATCAAATTTTGCTGACCAATCCTTCTTTGCATTTCCTATTTTTTTCTTTAAAATTTATTTTAAAGCTCTATTAGTGATCTCTGCTTGGCTATTGGTCTAAAGATGGTATGGCATTTGTGAGCTACCTTACCTTTTTTTTTCTTAAAGGCCTATTGTTTGTTTGTTGGACAGTGCAGCGGGTCTTTCCATTTTTGAGGGACATGGTAACTTTACCAAATAAGGAAAAATGATTGGTCTCGGGGGGAATGAGACACTTTCAATTTTATGTAGTCACCACATGATTTTTAGAAAATCAAAAAAAGAAAGGGACAACATTAGGTCACTCAACGAGTATTATCCCCAGTAGAGATTTTTTAGTTCGGGGGATCGTATCTACTTTTTACGGGGGATCGTATCTACTTTTTAACTATTTCTCATTATACGATTGTAAGCACCCAATTTCAGGATAGTTGAGTATGGATGTGGGAAAGGAATCCAATGATGAAAATGTTATAAATAGGTCTTCAACATTTAAAGTTTGAAACCTCAAAAGTTTGAATGCATTTTTAAGAAGAGTTTAATTGGTTTTTTTAGGACATAATTATAATGATTATTTTAAGACCTAATTAAAAATTTTAAATTCTTTTACGGGTCTTTTTATAAGTAAAAGTTAAAAAAAAAGATCAAAATTCTATAATTTCGATCAGAATTCCAATCAGAATTACTCAATTTTGGTCGGAATTAAACATGTTCCATTTTTTTATTTTATTTTTATTTTTTATAGTAAATAAAATTGGTTTCCTGAATTTTAATTGCTCAAATTATATTTATCTGAATTTTCAAGAAATTAAAGTCCTTCTAGAATCAAAATTCTAAGAAAGGCAAGTCATAGTAGGATACATTTTTAGCTAGGGTTTTTCCTTATAAAAGCCTAGCTTGAGCTCTCTTGGAGGGGGGACCTCACTTTTGGAGCTCACTTTTTAGACTTTTTGGACGGCTCTCTCTTGGTTTTTTTTTTGCAAAGATATTTCTCTATGATTTCTTTTAGTAACGAGCAATGGAATTTTAAGAAGAAAAACAACAAGTTTTTGGAGATATATTTAACAAGCAATGATGATTTTTTACTAGTATGAGGAGCCAACTAATACTGTATCACAATCATCTATTTTCTTATTTCCTTTTTTATTATTTTGCTTTTATTGAATTTTAGCTTTACTTAATTCTTATCATTATTTTGTTCACTAATCATTGTTTATTCTATTGTGTTGGTGATTATGGAGAGGATCATGTGATGAGTTTACTCAAAGAATAAAATCCATGAAGATCTATGGAATGCCATGGAGTGAATTATGTAGCCAAATATAGTTTCTAGGATCCTTTTATTTATTTTTTTATTATTATTTTCTTTATTTTATGTTGCATTTAGTTTTTTTGGGATTGTATTAATTTTTTCTTATTACTTTCTATGTCTTATTGCAATAGTCGTAATAGCGGGAGTAATAAAATCATCTATGTGATTGTGTGTTTTTATTTTAACTAATTATTTAGTAAAATTAGGATTTTTTATTAGGTAATTGATTAAAATTAATGGCTATAGAAATAGTTAAGGTATGTTTTAATTAAAATTGAATTAGATTTAAGTGGATAAAATTAGGGTTTCTTGTTAATTATTTTATTTATTTGTTGTTTATGGTCAGTTTAATTAAATTAGGATTTTTAGAAGAAATAAATTAGATTAATTGTTTGATCCTTTATTTGATTGTTTTGATATTTTTTTTGTTATTATATCTGGGTTTCTTTGTTCGTGTTTATATGTTTTGGGCCTTAAGCCCATGTTATGTTTTAACCTATTTAAATATATTTAGGTCTTTTTAGGTTTAATTAATTAAAATGCATATTAGGCCCATAACTAATTAGATTTAGGATAGAGATAACTTAGACCCATTTAGTTAATTTAGACATAAGCTCACCTAGGATAATTAAAATTAATTTAGACTTAGCTCATTAAATTTAAGCCTTTTTTTATAACTTGTAGATTGAAGATCATCTTAGAATTAAAATATGTAGAACTAGGCCCACTAATTTAAATATTTCATAATTGAATAGGATTTAGGCCCATTAGTATTTAGGCTCGCTGGTAAATTAAAACATGTAGATTTATCCCATTTAATTAAAATCAATGTAGATTAGACTAACATAGGGATTATGAACTTAAATGAGTGCATTGTTTACATGTATTTTTCATGACTAGTTTGCCTAGAGTTAAGTGTTTTAGTAAGGGTTTATATGAAATTGCATGTAAATAGAGGGTAATATAGTAATTCATAAAGTAATTCTAAAAGAACAAAAGACTAAAAGAAGTTAGTATTTTGTACCTAGAATATCCTGGTTCTAGTGTTGACTTTCTTTTAAGGAATCGAGTACTACCATTTTTTATTTGTCCCAATTATTACCTTGGGTGGCAACTCCTCAACACCACACCATGTCTTTGTGATAATGGTTAGTATGTTTTCTAGAGTCCTGAGCTCAAATGGTGTTACGGTTGCTAAAATCTTAGGCACATGCTAAACCCCACTGTCTATTGTGGCAACTCCACTAGGGATAAGAGATACTGATTCTACTTGTGTTCATTAGAATTATTTTATTAATTATTATTTTATTCTTGCATTCATTCTGCATGTCCTAATTAACCAATGGCATTGATTTATGGTTCCATCATTCCACTAGCTTCATAGGATTATAAACTAGCTAACCATCACTCTTAGCCTTAAATCGGTTAAAGAGAGAAAACTAAGCTCATCTTACTAGAGTCTGTAACCCAAGTCCTAAAAGGGGGTAGTCTTCTCTTGAGTTTGCATAGGATTCTAGGCCCCTCTGACCTTGGCCTGTAACTCAAATCTTAAAGGAGGGCTTCTTGCTAAGGGAACCTTGACCTTTTTCACTAGACTCAGCTCATGTAGTGGCTTAATAACTTCCCTTAGAGCAACCTAAATTACTTGTGTTTATTGCCATTAGGTATTTCTATCTATAAATGCCCAAGTCCACACTTTAAAAGCCTATTTGGATTAATAAAGATTAGACTAATCTTTTATACCTAAAAATATTATTTCTATGCTTTTACTACTTTGAGAGATTTGGCATGCGCATTGGTTCTTGCTATCTTCTATTGATATTAAGGCCAAGACAAAAAATCCTAGGGAAAGAGACTTGCCATTAATTGCATCTGTAGGAGGAATAATGTTGGAAGGATGTATATAGGCTTGACTTGTATACTTGATTATTACTTATTACTTGTTGCATAGCACATGCATCATGCATACATGCATTATACTAACACTTTCTTTTATAGCCATCATAGATTCATTCGGGTCTTCTTGTGTTTGGAAATAGAGTAGTGGCAAATTAGTGACAACTGATTTGAGTCCAAAATCAATAACTAAAGAGATCCTTCCAAGTTTGGAAAAGAGCCCTATCAACCCACTTTACCTAGAAGCTACACCAATACAAACAAAAGTGATATGGAAGTCATTAAGAGAGCTTTGATGGATGACATGAGAGTAATGATGCAGGATGAACTAAGACAAGCTCTAGCTGGATTAATCCCACCACCAGCTGTTGCACCTCAAGTTGTAGCTAATCCACTATTGTGGGTGCACCACCTACTAATAACGACAATACTGGGGGGCAACCATTGAATGCTATAAGGAATGTGCCTGTTATGGAAATAAAATATAAAGATGTGGAGAACCTTTTGGTAGAGAAAGCCAAGAAAGGATCACTTGAGCAAGTTTAAGAGTTAGAATCCCAGCAGATAAAAGCACTGATTCAGAAGATGTCAAAAATGGAGGAATTAATGAGAGGACAGGGCATTGAATATCCATTTGACTTTAATAATATGATGCAATTTGAGGAAGATAAGCTACCTTATAAGTTTAATATGCCATAACTATAGAAGTTTGATGGTACTGGAGACCTAAGGATCCACCTTAGTCAAAATACAACTACTATGAGTATCACTGAGGTTCCTTTATCTATAGTTGCCAAGTTATTTATAATATCCTTAGAGGGTATGGCTGCTAATTGGTATCATGGGTTAGAGAAGTTTATCCAAGCTTACTAAAGAGGATTTTGTATTGCCTTTTTGAAATAATAAGACCATAATACAAGGTTTGAAGTTTGTAACAGGGATTTAGAATTGACCGAGTAGAAAACTAATGAATCATTTTCAGATTTTTTGACTAGATTCATGAATAAGGTAAGATTAATAAAGAATAAAATGGCTAAGAAGGATTAGGTTAGGATGATAATCTAAAATGTGTCACCTAACTTGGTTGAGAGGTTGTAGATGATGAATCATAAGACATTTATAAACCTTTTAAAAGATGATTGCTAAAAGCACTAGAGTAAGAAACTACCCAAATGGGGGCACACATCAAGGAAATGGTAGTCAAGTTATAGGAGTCAATGATATGAAACACTCAAAAGATTCTCCAACTTTAACCAACCTTTGTCAAAAGTCATAGAGCTCCTAATGCAAAAGGGCTTACTTCAACCTTTACCTAACCCAAACCCACCAAACCCAAACACCTTAGGCTATAACCTAAACAAGCACTGTAATTTCCATCAAAACCATAAACACTCCACAAATAACTGCATCTGCCTCAAACATGAAATCCAAAATCTTATAGACTTTGGAAAGATCATAGATCTTGAAAACCTAAGCACCAGAAATAATCATTTCCCAAACTACCAAAATGTACCACCCCCAGCTACCATGATGATTAATTCAAGAGTTAGTGAGGAAGAAGTGCTAAGATCCATTGAGGACCTAGATTTTAAAAATAATGAGAAATCTCCTAGTGCCCCTAAAGTTATGGAAAGAGCAGAAGACTTATTGGGTTAGCCTTCAGGTAAGTTCGACTATAAGGTGTTTTATGCTAAACGACCTTCTTCTGACATACCCTTTGAGTCAGTTATGCCTATAGAATGCGATGATGAGTTTAATGATGAGAAGCTGCTAGATAAGAAAGAAAAATGCACATTTAAGGTTCAAAAAGATGAAATCATAGAGACAATTAGCAAGAAGATGCAAGAATAGTTATTATGTCAACTGCATGAAGGACAACCACTATGAGACCCAACATCCCTAGCATTTATAATAGGAAATAAATTTTCTTATTATCTTCTTTGAATAAAATTTTAGTTTCTTTAGAACTTGTTTTGTTTTAGTGATCGATAATATGAATTCTAATCATGCTTACTTATGTATTATCATCCTAATGGTACTGTGCATTGAGACATTGATAGTATTTGCATGTTTGACATAAATTCAATTCAATTAGATTCATTCAACATGGGCACAAATGCAAATTGAAAGAACATTCATATACCATATGACGTAACTTCTGAAGGTAGGAAATTTAAGAAAAAAATAAAAAGAATGATAAACAAGAGAAAGAAAAAAGAAAGAAAAAGAAAAGAACAGTAAAATAAAAATTAGAGAGAAAAAAATTAAGACTATTTAATAACAGGAGTTATATCATATGATATAATGAATGTTCTCATTTTTTCCCTACTGTATGAGTAAAATTGAATATGAAATTTTTGTTCAAATACTACATATTCATCTTTGTCTTACTGCATAAGTATCTGAATGGAAAGACAATACATAATGAAAGCTAAATCAAAGATATGAGATCACTATTTTAGTTATGTTTTCCCCTTTTACACCCTTTTGTGATTTTGTTTATAAGTCTAGTGTCCTCTTGGACATAAATAATTTAGGTGGCTTAGTAACTTGCATTTCAAGTCTTGTTTTGTAACTATCATTAATTATTGCATCATCATTAAGCCTTATGTTATGTTGGAGAATCCTTTGAAGTTATAGGTCTTTTATATTGTCCAAAAAATCCTGCCTTAAGGGACAACCCTCGAAATTAGTAGTAACAATGATGATGAATTAGAGATTACCATACTGATGGTAGAGATGTGGTGGAGAAAAAAAGAAAGTTGAAGCATGTAACTAGAATAAAGTGATTACACAAATTAATGATTACATACTTTAACTTATAATAGGAGTAAGTTCAGATGATTTCAGTATCAAGAATTCTCTTTTTCTAGTTCACTCACTCCTCTGCATCCCCAATACATAAGACTGCAACTAATAGGGTTAGTAAGATAAAGGGTCAATAATAGTAGTGAACGAATTGAGTCTCTTGCACATATGAAGAAAAGGACTACTAGAATGAATTTGAAATAAAGCTAATGGAAAATTTTAACTCTGGGGAAACTTAGGGGCAAAGCAGTAAATACAACACTAAAGCTTTAAATTTATTAAAAGAGATCTTAGGGCAAAAAGAAGTAAACTACAAGTATACAAATATATCAATTACCATATAGCTAAAGTAGTAACAAAAAGAAAAGTTCAACAGTGCATGGGTCAATCATAAGCTCTAATGTAAACCCATGGATACCACTTGCTAGTCGAGTCATTAGTCTAATGAACTATATCAAAAGCTTTGACATCAGAAGCACCAATAATGAATCATTCATTACTCAAACCTACAAGTTGTTGATAAGGCACCTCATTCTCACACTCCAAGATTAGTAACACGGCTCTATTCCAAATAATAGACCTATTAAGACCATGCACTTCATACATAACATGCACACACTTGCATACATTTGTTGTGAAATACTTGCTTTGTATAATAAAGTCTTTATGCCTAGGCGAGATTATCAAATACTTTGCTACTAACATTCAAAATTAGTGTTGTAAAAGTACAGAAAGGTAGTCAGAATGTTCACATCTGAGAGAAAAAGGGTAATACTATCAAGGTGAACCTGATACTTAATAGGACTTTAGACCTCATGAGCTTAATAAATCATAAGCCCATCCAGTAAAGGAATATCACTGACAGTGATACTTGTAAAAGTATCATCCTGGTGACCTCAAGAGGCTAGATAAGACATTCAAGGTCCTCATATTCATCATCCATCTCTATAGCCTCATCTAAAGCACCATTTGGAATATCTCTCCATAATAGTTAAGCTAGTGTAGGGGTATGGAATATAGTGATAAGAAGGTCCAACATGTCAGTAATATATTTGTCATCTAATAAAAGGGAAGAATGCACTTAAAACTTAACATGAATGCACTTTGGAAAATTATTTGATCATGAAATAAGATCTCTAACTCTTGAACCTTTTTTTATAAGAGATATTAAGAAGAAGAATGAAGCCCTCTACCATAGCCATAATAGACTGGCAGAAATACAAATGTAGCCCAAAGCCACAACTTCAACAATAAGGTATCATGACCTTTCTGATCAAAGATATCATCATCACAATTAAAAGGGAAGGATGAAAAATAATAAGATCACATTTTGACAAAATCTCTTTACTTGCTAATAGACCATACTAACTTATGGTCTTTTATGCATAAAAAATAAAAGAGAATGAAGAAGGGGAAAGGAACTGATATGCCAGTAAGATCGAGCAAGATCGCAAATGCTACTCATTCATCAGAGTATCACCTTATGTGACAAACAACCTACCAAACACTCATTAAAATAATCAAGGGAAGTAACAGAACTCTATTTCCTTAGATTCTATAATCCTATTAATAAAATACATAAATTGGAAGTAAATCATCAACTTGATGAGATCATGTGCGAAAGGCCTATCTCATGGCCTTTGATCATAATGGCTCTTTTTTGTTGGCCTCATAGAATTTAGATGTTTAATTATTAACTTTGTGTTAAGAGTTTATAAACTCTAATCAATTTAATGCTTACTTTGCACCCAAGCAAGGTGAAGAATACACAAAAATAAAATCTATGGATATGAAGCATAAATGGCTTGAATTTCAGAGTATCATTTTAGTCTTTCAAATGATAAATTATGGTTGTATTCTACTCTAATGCTTAGAAATGAGTATGAGTACATATCCCTTAATGGTATGCATGCTGAGTAATATAAGAAAGGCAGGGGAATATGAAGAGGAGAATAAAAAAAAGAGCAAGCATAATTTACTCTAATGCTAAAAAAATGAGCAAGAGTATCAACATGAACCTCTAGTAGTATCCACACTGAGTAGTATGAGAAAGGTAGGGGAATACTAAAAGTGGACCCATGTCAAAGCTGCTCCATCTACTTCAATGCTCTGTAATAGTATAAGTATCCAAAGGACCTTTATAATGGTATCCATGATGAGTAATATGAGAAAGGAAGGGGAATACTCAGATAAGGAAGAAAAGCATAAAAAAATTACGGCTATTTTGATACTTAGCATTTGATATGTTTATACTTAAATTCCATGAGTTTTGTTTAGCAAATTCTCTTTGAAAGTAGTTATGGAAGTAAGCTCTTCATTTGGTAAAAGATATACTTTCTATATAAGGTGGTTAATGATGCCTCTGACCTTTGCAAATGGCAAATAAATGACAGTCATGAAAATAAAAAATAGTGAGATTCATTAAGTGCATGCTATCTTATGGAAAAGTGATGAATTGTCTTATAAATGTTCAATATTATAATGTACTTTTATAAATTCACCATAATTGAAACTAACCTTTACAAATCTATAGGAATTGCAAATCCAAAAGGAAGTACACCCAACTTGTAGAGTTGGTTAACATATCAAAACTAAAATTAGTCAATAGAAAAATTCTAATCAATCAACATAACAAAATTCAAAGTTAGTCAGTATAAAGAATTCAAAATATTCAACTCAAATAACCAAAGATAAAAAGCATGAGTAGTTATGGACTACAGTAGTAAGGCCAAGCAATGAAATGGTTATAGTTGATCAAAATCATTAGAAAGCAATAAAAATATTGCAGCTAATCATGAGCACTTATGGACTACAGCATCATCAATGAGTAATAAAAGGATTACAAGTGATTTGTAAGCAATTATGGATTACGGCATTAAAGGCGAGTAATGAAAGGGTTGTAGTTAGTTAAAATTAATGAACAATTATGGACTTTAGCATCATCGATGAGCAATAAAAGGGTTACAGCTAATCACGAGCAATTATGGATTATAACATCATCGATGAGCATTGAAAGGGTTATAACTAATCATGAGCAATTATGGATTGTAACATCATGGGCGAGTAATGAAAGTGTTGTAGCTAATCACAAGTAATTATGGATTGCAGTATCATTAGTGAGTAATGAAAGGGTTGCAGCTAATTGCCAACAATTATGGATTGCAGCATCATCAACGATCAATACAAAGGTTGCAGCTAATCGTGAGAAATTATAGATTGCAGCATCATTAGTGCAATGAAAGGGTTGTAGCTAAACTGTGTATAGTTATGGACTGTAGCATCAAGGTCTAGCAATGAAAGGGTTATAGCTAATAAAAATTATGAGCAATTACAGATTGTAGCATAGAAAGCAAGCAATGGAAGGGTTACAGTTGATTAAAATCATCAGTGAGTAAGGAAGAGATTATAGTTAATTAAAAGCCTAGAGCAGTTACTGACTGCAAAATCAAAAGGTGAGCAACAAGAGGGTTATAACCGATTAAAGCCAATAAGTAATGAAAGGTTACAGCTGATCAAAATCATTGATAGTTAATGAAAGGATTGAAACAAAATGAAAAGTCATGAGTAGTTACAAACTGCAATGTTAAAGGTAGACAACGAAAGGGTTGTAGCTATTAAAAACTTGTCAGTATTTATAGATTATAGCAATTTAAGAAATGACAAAAAGCAAAATTGCACAATTTAGTGCTATAGAAAAAAGTTGTGTAACATGATAGGTAAGTATCCTAACTATTTACTTTGAAATTATGTACTTATTTGCTTTGTCGAAATTTGTAAAACAAACAGTGACAAAAGGGGGTAACTGTAACACCTAATTTTAAGATAATTGAGTGTGGATGCAACAACAGACTCCAATGATAAAAATGTTATACATAGGTCTTCAACTCTTGAAGTTTAAAACCTCAAAAGTTTGAATGCATTTTCAAGGAGAGTTTAATTGGTTTTTTAGGACTTAATTATAATGTTTGTTTTAAGACCTAATTGAAAATTTTAAACTATTTTAAGGTCTTTTTGTAAGTAAAAATTAAAAAAAAAGAGATTGGAATTTTGTAATTTTGATCAAAATTCTGCAATTCTAATTAGAATTACATAATTTCGATCGAAATTACACAATTCTGGTGGGAATTAAACATGTTCTCTCTGTTTTTCAATTTTATTTTTATTTTTTACAGTAAATAAATTTGGTTTCCTGAATTTTGATTGGTCAAATAATATTTATATAAATTTTCAGAAAATGAAAGTCCTTTTAAAATTAAAACACTGAGAAAGGCAAGACATAGTAGGATACGTTTTTAGCTAGGGCTTGAGCTCTCCTAGGTGGGCCTCACTTTTGTGGATCTCATTTTCAGACTTTTTGGATGGCTCTCTTTTAGTTTTTTTTTTCTGCAATAAGCACCCAATTTTAGGAACCAAATTATGCACGCGTGCATTGAAAACCCCTATGATGAAAATCTAATTGAGAATTGATCTCTAATGTCAATTTTCATGATTTAAAGGATTAAATTACTATGTTTTTATGGATTTAATTATAAAATTGGTCTTTTCAGGATTTGATTATAAAAATTAGAAACTTCTAAAGTGTTTTTTGTAATTTTTTAAAAAATAATAATAATAATTAATTGGTTGACAGTTAATGCTGACCAACATTATGTAATGCTGATTAACATTACGTAATGCCAGTCAACATTAAGTAATACCAATAAGCATTATGGATGTCGGTCGGCATTCTAAAGTGTCAATTTTTGCTAAAAATTTTATTTTTATGCTTAAATTTAATTTTGCCATTTTTTATTTGTTCATTAGTCCAGGACACCACATGTCCCTACGTGTGAGTCTTTGATATTTTTTAAAACTCTATCGCTCATCTTTTTATCTAGATTTTGAAAGTTTAAAAAATGCAGACTCCTAAGAGATTCCGGATCTCAATCCCAATATCATGCAACTTCCCTGTGTGATCACAGGAGTTGAGGTTGCTAGGCCAAGCTTTAAAATATGAGAGATAAAGTATGTGAAGGTTGTATGAAATTGAATTAGCATTTCTTGGAAAAATCATGTAAAATTATTATTTTGATTTATTTTTTATTATATTTGTTGGATTGGGCTTGTTTTTATGCTTTTATTCTCTTTGGGCCCTAAGCCCACGTTAGGATCAAACTCATTTTATAAATAGGCTTCAAAACAGTTTTTAGGTTGTAATTAATGTTAAAATTAATTTAGGCCCATTTAGGTTAAATTAGATTTAGGCCCACTTTTAATTAATAAAATTAACTTAGACTTTAGCCCACTAATGTAGTTTATTTCTTTTTTAAAATTAATTAGACCTTAAGCCCTTTTCTAATTAATTAAAATTAATTTAGATTTAGCTCAACCCATTAATTTCATCTCTTTTAAAATAAATAGACTTAGGCTCCATTTTTATTTGAGTTAAAATTAAGTTAGACTTAGGCCCACTTAAATCTAATTTCTTCTTTAAAATTTATAGACCATAGGCCCACTTCCTTAGTTAATTAAAATAATTAGATTTAGAATCACTAATTTAATTACAATGTAGACCTATCTTTAGTCCATTTTACTTGTAAATAAAATATGTAGAATTAGCTAAGTTTAATTAATAAAATTAATCTAGTTTAGACATAGGGACGCTACCTTTTGTATGCATTTTTTGCATGTAATTTTATAACTTATTGCCTTTGGGTTAAATGGATGTTTAATTAGGGTTTAAACAAAATTACATGTAATTAGAGAATAAGATTGTAATTCATAAAGTAATTCTAAATGAACATGAGACTAAGAGAAGTTAGTATTCCATTCTTAGAATCTCCTAGTTGTGGTGCTACCTTTCTTTTAGAGAATTGAGTACCAACAAAATGATTTGTCCCAGTTATTACCCTAGGTGGTGACTCCTCATCTCCATGCCATGTCTTTGTGACAATGATTATTGTGTTCCCTAGGGCCTTGAGCCTAAACAGTGTCGCGGTTGCTAAAATCTTGGGCATGCACTAAATCCCACCATATGTAGTGGCAAATCCACTGGAGATAAGAGATATTGATTCTACTTGTGTTCTTTAGAATTATTTTATTAATTATTATTTTATTCTTGCATTCATTCTGCATGTCCCTATTAAATCGATGGCATTGGTTTATGATTCCATGATTCCACTAGCTTCATGGAGTTGTAAATTGGCTAACCATCACTCTTAGCCTTAACTCGGTTTAAGAGAGATTACCTGGCTCATCTGACTAGAGTATGTAACCCAAGTCCTAAAGGGGGGGGTAATTTTCTCTTGAGTTTGCAAAAGATGCTTGGCCCCTCTGACCTTGGCTTGTAACTCAAGTCTTAAAGGAGAGCATCTTGCTAAGGGATCTTTAATGTTTCACCAAACCCTAACCATATATAATGGCTTAGTAACTTCCCCTAGGATTACTAAAATTGCTTGTGTATATTTCCATAAGGTATTCTTATCTATAAAGGCCTAAGCACATACTTTAAAAACCTACTTAGGTTACTAAAGATTAGGCTAAATTGTTATACCTATAAGTATTATTTCCATGCTTTTATTGCTTTAAGAGAGATTTAGCATGCACATCAGTTCTTGATATCCCCTATTGATATCAAGGCTAAGAAAAAAAATCCTAGGAAAAGAGACTCACCATTGAACACGTGTGTGGGAGAAATAAGATTGGAAGGATGAATGTTGTTCACTTAATTGATACCTGCTACTTGTTGCATAGCACGTGCATCATGCATACATGCATTTCATCCATCACACTAATACTTTATTTTGCAGCCATCTTAGATTCATAAAGGTGGCAAACTGAGAATAACAGATTTAAGCCCTAAAGCCATAGTAGAAGAGATCGTTCAAAGACTAGAGAAGAGTCCTATTAATCTGCTTTACTTGGAAGTTGAACTAACTACACTTGAACCTATAGAGATGGAATACCAACATGGAGAGAACTGGACCTCAGAAGATATCAAAGGAGCTTTGATGGATGACATGAGGGCTATGACGTAAGATGAATTGAGACAAGCATTATCTGGACTGATGCAACCTGCTTCTGCAGTCATACCACCACCTATAATTGAGCAACCACTTATTGTTGTAGTTGTCCCACTTACTATAGATGCTCCACCTACTACCAATAATGCTAGGGGCAACCGATTGTTAAAAATCCACCTATTGTTGATGTGAAGCTGGAGGATGTTGAGAACTACATGGTAGAGAAATCAAAGAAAGAGTCACTCAAACTGGTGCAAGACCATGAGTCTAAGCATAAGCAAGCACTAACCCAAAAGATGTCCAAGATAGAGGTGTTGATTAGAGGACAAGGCATAGGATATTCATTTGACTTTAATGACATGCTACAAATGGAAGATGATAGGCTTCCTGATAAGTTTAAAATGCCACAACTGTAGAAATTTAATGGAAGAGGAGACCAAAGGATTCATCTCAGTCAGTACACAACCATTATGAGTACTATTAAAGCCCCATTAGCAGTAATCACTAGGTTGTTTTTGTTGTCTTTGGAGGGGATGACTATAAACTAGTGTCATGGGCTAGAAAAATCTACCAGGGCTAACTAGAAAGAATTATGTACTACCTCTTTAAAATAGTATGATTATAACACTAGATTGGAAGTGTCCATCATAGATTTAGAATTAACAAAGCAAAAATCAAATGAATCCTTTTATGATTTTCTTACTAGGTTCATGAACAAAGTATGACTAATAAAGAATAAGTTGGCTAAAAAAGATCAGGTTAGGATGATAGTCCACAATGTATCACCTAATCTAGTTAAGAGATTACAGATGATGAACCTAAAACCTTTATAAACCTATATGATAATGGTCTACAAGCTAAAGAGATTGAGAATAAAAAAAAGAAAATCTCTAGAGGCACCATAACTTGAAATTACTCAATTGGGAGCACACAACAGGTATGCACTAGTCGAGCTATGGAGGTATGTGCAATTTAGCTGTCTAGGAGATTCTCCCACTTCAATTAATCACTCTGAAAAGTCCTAGATCGATTGATCCAGAAGGGCCTACTTTGACTTTTAACCTTTTCCAAACCACCTAACCCAAATGTCCCAAGATATAACCCTAACACCTATTATAAGTTTCACTAAGTAGCTGGTCATTCCATTACCTATACCCACCTCAAACATGAAATCCAAAGCTTGATAGACTCTGAAAAAATCACAGACCCTAAAAAATCCAATCCTAAACTAAACACTATAAACAATCCTTTCCTAGACTATTGAAATGTCCCACCACTAGCCACCATGATGATCAACTAGGGAGTTAACAAGGAGAAAGTGCTAGACTCATTTGAAAGCCTAAACCGTACATATAGTAAGGAATCTCCTTATGCCTCTAGAGGAGTTAAGGATTTGTTTGGACAACCCTTAAGCAAGTTCAATTTCAAAGTGTTTTACTCTAAGCCACCTTTTACTGATATTCCCTTTGAATTAATTATGCCCTTAGGATGGGGTGATGAGTTTGATAACTAGCCAGTAGAAGAAGAAAAAGAATTTAGAACTCTAGAACAACCATGAAGAGGAGTTGAGGATTTACTGGGGCAGCCCTCAGGTAAATTCAATTATAGAGTATTCTATTTAAAACCAACTTCTGGTGACATACCCCTTGAGGAGGTTGTGCCTATAGGATGGGGTGATAAGTTTGAAGAGGAGAGTAAAGGGTCCTTAACTCTTGAACAAGGGATCAAAGAGCTATTGAGTGAGCATATGAAAAATTTTAATATGGAGGGAAAAGAAACATGCATAGTGGAAGTGTGGAAAAATGGAAAAAGTGACCAGATTATTGGGGTTGCAAACATCTGATACGACATTAACAAGGAAAGTCCCACTGGTCTTGATGTATGGGGCGATAACCTTAATGTCAATCATGTTATTAGGAGTGGAAGGAATTACAAAGTAGCAGAAAAGGAAATTAAGAGAGTCATAGAAAGAGAAGAAGTAAAAAATGTAGAAACAGAAGGAAGATAAAAAGAAGACATGATTTTGGAACAGCTAAGAAGGCTACTGGAAATGTCAGCATTTGGAAACTACTGATGCATTCAGGCAGTCATAAAAGAGCTCTTGTCAAAGCCCTCTCAAACATAAATATTGAAATAATAGCTACACTTGAGGCTATGGTAGCAAAGGTTATGGAAAAGAAACACGGACTGATAACGTTCTCAAATGATGATTTGCCTTTGGAAGGAAGAAATCATAATAAAGCATTGTTTATCCTAGCTGAAGGAAAGGGGAAGTAGACTAACTTTACAATGGTTGATGATGGTTCTACTATTAATGTGTGTATGTTGAAGATCCTACCTAATTTAGGTTTGAAAGCTGATGACTTAATAGGTTCAAACCTGATAATTATAGCTTATGATAACAGCACTAGAAATGTGTAGGGGTCATTCCAAGCTCTAGTTAAAATAGGACATGCAGAATCCATTATTGAGTTCAATAGATGTCCCTATTACCTATGTTTTATTACTGGGAAGGCCATGGTTCCATGCTATCGGAGGGGTACCTTTAACTATGCACTAGAAGATAAAATTCCCTCATGAAGGAGAGGTTATGCCTATAGAAGCAAGAATTGATGCAGCTATGGCCACTATACTAGAGAAATAGAAGCAAGTGTGCATTCCTCCTAGTTTCCAAGTTACTGGGATATTTGATGGAACATAAATGGACCCAAGGGTTGGAAAGATGATGGAGAACATGAATTATCAACCTAGACAAGGGCTAGGAAAGAATGGGTAAGGAAGCCCTAAACCCTAGAATTTAGAAGTTATACATTGAGATAAAACCTGGTAGTTATAGAGGAAGGAAGAAGGGAAAGGCCAAGATAAATAAGCCCGTGGGGAGAATCAGGCTAATGAGTGAGAATTTTATCAAGCCAAGGGAAGGCAAGTACTATCCGGGTGCTAAGGAATCTATTAATGTTACTGGAAAAGACATTCTTGGGTTTAAAATCTTCAAGGAGAAGATTGTGGAGAACCTAGTATAGGATAACAAAGAGGAAGTGATGAAGTAAGTAGTTGAGAAGATGGGTGATACTGCTATCGAAGAGCTACTATGTCTGCCACCTAAGGAAGAGCAACCCTAGGATTTAGCTACTATCATTAGTAATAGCTTTAGTGATGTTTTTATAAGGAAACTGATGTAATACTATCTAGTCTTTATGAGGATGAAAATTGTGTTTTTTCCATGGTGAATGATATGAATGCTAGTTTTGCTTACTGTGTTATGTGCATCCTAATAGTTTTGTGCACTATAATTTTGATCATTCATGCATGTTTGACATTAATTCAATTCAATTTGATTCATCTAACGTGGGCATGAATGATAATCCAAAGAATATTTCTATAGCACATGGTGTAACACCTAAAGAGAGTAAAAATTTTGAGGGAATATTAACAAAAAGGAAGGTAGTATTTGCTTGGACTTATGAAGATATGTCAGGTTTAGATAGGGAAATTACAGAGCATCATATTCCACCTCATCCAAATATAAAATCGGTTAAACATAAATTACACAGGCTAAGACTAGAGTGGACTGAGAAAATAAAAAGAGGAGATTACTAAGCAGGTTACCCCCAATGGCTGGCAAATATAGTCCTGGTACCCAAGAAAGATGGTAAGGTGCATATATTTGTCAATTTCAGAGACTTAAATAAAGAATGTACAGAAGATGATTTTCCTTTACCCCACATCGAGGTCATACTAGATATTGTGACATCAAGTGCAATGTATTCTTTTATGGATGGGTTCTTTAGGTATAATCAAATAATGATGGTAGTTATGGATAATATGAAGATAGCTTTCATTATGGAATGGGGGACCTATTATTATAAGGTTATGCCTTTTGGGTTTAAAAATATAGGTGTAACATACCAAAGGGTAGCTATAGCTCTTTTCCATAACATGATGCATAAGGAAGTTGAGGTGTATGTAGATGACATGATGGTCAAGTAAAAAATAGGAGAGGGACATTTTAAAGCACTGGATAAATTCTTGGCATGCATTGAGAGGTACAATTTGAGACTCAACCTGAAGAAATGCATTTTCAAAATTACTTTAGGGAAGCTGCTGGGGCATATAGTTAGTAGTAGAGGAATCGAAGTAGATCAAGATAAAGTGAAAGCTATTAAGGAAATGCCAGCACTAAAGATAGAGAAAGAACTGAGAGGGTTTATTGGTAGGTTATAATATATTAGCTGGTTCATTGTGAAGCTTACTAATATTTATGACCCAATCTTTAAGCTGTTGAGAAAAGATCAACCTGTAGAGTGGAATGATGATTGTCAGTAGGCCTTAGGCAAGATAAAAGAATATCTCACCAATCCACCTATATTGAGACCATCAAGGCAAGGTAAAACATTGATCCTATATTTAGCTTTAGAGGAAAAGGCAATGGGGGCAATGATAGATAAGAAGGATTGGATGGGATAGAGCATGTAGTGTATTATCTCAGCAAAAAGTTCTTGCCATATGAAGAAAAGTATAATTTGGTAGAAAAGACATGTTTGATAATGATATGGGTAACAAGAAAATTGAGGCATTATTTTCAGTCTTATAAAATTTAGGCTATTTCAAAGATAGATCCCTTAAGATACTTAATGCAAACACCTGCTTTGACTGGAAGGATGTCTTAATGGCTCGTACTCCTAACTAAATTCGATATAGAGTACATTACCATGATGGTTATCAAAGAAGGGGCAGTAGTAAAATTCCATACCTAGAATATCCCAGTTGTGGTGCTGATTTTCTTTTACGAAATTGAGTATCACCATTTTCAATTTTTCCCAATTATTACCCTGGTTAGTAACTCCTCATCTCCATATTTTGTCTTTGTGATAATGGTTAGTGTGTTCTCTAGAGCCCTGACCCTAAACAATGTCACGATTACTAAAATCTTGGGCATACGCTAAACCCTATTGTCTATAATATTTCTTTGTGATTTTTTTGGCAAGGAGCAATGGACTTTTGAGAAAAAGAATAACAAGTTTTTAAAGATCTATTTAACAAGCAACTATGATTTTTTACTCGGCTGAGGAGGCAACTATTATTACATTTATAATCATCATCTCTTTTCTTATTTTCATTTTTATTATTTTGTTTTTATTGAATTTTAGCTTGACTTAATCCTTATCATTATTTTTTTCACTAATCATTATTTATTCTTTTGTGTAGGTGATTATGGAGAGGATCACGTGATGAGTTGACTCAAAGAATAAAATCCATGAAGATCCATGGAATGCCATGGATTGAATTTTATAGCCAAATATAGTTTATAAGATCCTTTTATTTATTTGTTTATTATTATTTTGATTATTTTATGTTGCATTTATTTTTTTTGGATTGTATTAATTTTTTATTATTTCTTTCAATAGGTCATTGTAATAGCCCCAATAGTGGGAATGATAAAATCATGTGTGTGATTGTGTGTTTTTATTTGAATTAATTGGTTAGTAAAATTAGGGTTTATAATTGGGTAATGGATTAAAATTAATGGCTATAGAAATAGTTAGGGTCTATTTTAATTAAAATTGAATAAGATTTAAGTGGATAGAATTAGGGTTGCTTGTTAATTATTTTATTTATTTGTTGTTTATGGTCACTTTAATTAAATTAGGGTTTTCAGAAGAAATAAATTTGATTAATTGTTTGATCCTTTAATTGATTGTTTTGATAATTCTTTGTTATTATTTTTGGGTTTGTTTTTCTATGTTTATATATTTTAGGCCTTAAGCCCATGTTAGGCTCTAACCCATTTAAATAAATTTAGGTTTTTTTAGGTTTAATTAATTAAAATGCATATTAGGCCCATAATTAATTAGATTTAGGATAGAGATAACTTAGGCCCGTTTAGTTAATTTAGAAAAAAGCTCACCTAGGATAATTAAAATTAATTTAGACTTAGCTTATTAAATTTAAGCCTTTTTCACAACTTGTATATTTAAGATCATCTTAGAATTAAAATATATAGAACTAGGCCCACTAATTTAAATATTTCATAATTGAATAGGATTTAGGCCCATTAGTCTTTAGGTTCACTTGTAAATTAAAACATGTAGATTTATCACGTTTAATTAAAATCAATGTAGATTGAACTAACTTAGCGATTTTGAACTTAAATGAGTGCATTATTTACGTGTATTTTTCATGATTAGTCTACCTAGAGTTGATTATTTTAATAACGGTTTATATGAAATTGCATGTAAATAAAGGGTAAGATAGTAATTCATAAAGTAATTCTAAAAGAACACAAGACTTAAAGAAGTTCATATTTCATACTCATAATCTTTTGGTTGTGGCACTGGCTTTCCTTTAGGGAATCGAGTACTACCATTTTGGATTTTTCCCAGTTATTACCTTAGGTGGTGACTCCTCATCACCACGCTATGTCTTTGTGATAATGGTTAGTGTGTTCTCTAAAGCCCCGAGCTCAAATGGTGTTACGTTTATTAAAATCTTAAGGGTGCACTAAACCCTGCCATCTACAATGATATTCAACGTATAGCTACCACAACACCCTTGTTTTGGTAATGACAGTTTATATAGCATTCGCATAGTGCATCAGATAGTCTATGATAATAAAGCAAAAAACTTATTACATCTCTTGCTTAATAAGATACACATGAAAAGGAAAAGATTACAGAAAAGTAAATCTAATATGAATTATTTGTAAGAGTAACACTATCATTCACACAGCTTGCTCAATTTAATGAATGATGGGATAATCATGCTTGCTTGCAGTGATTATTTTGGCTATGATAATGAATGACAATAAAATAAAAGATGCATGAGGTGATCACTGGACCGAGAGCATGATGACTATACTTTGGGATATGAACTTTTCACTTTATTGGTATTTACGATGTGATTTTATGATTCTAAAATAGAGGATGTAGAATAATAATATGAAATGAGCATAATAAAGCATATAATATTCATGTAGCATGCAATTTTGCCAGTCTCATCACATAAGCATAACAATATCAATTGCTGGTGATAATAAAATAAAATGCAATACGATAAAATAAATGTGCTAAAATAATTATATGGTCCTCAGACTCTACTAAGCTTATGTGAGCTTTAAAGCTTTAGGTTTGAGAGATTATTAAGCTTTCCTTATTGAGAGTTTCAAAATGATAATAGAATGATGCTAGATTAGATACCTTTGAGGTGTGCTTTGACAAAGATGAGGCTTGGTTTAGGGGAAAAGGGATATAACAGCCTAAGGGAAAGGCTATAAGAGAGTAAAAACTATCTTAAAAGGGGTTTCTGGCACCATCGATTAGACTAGTTTTTAAGTGTGTATGTGTTTCTACTTGCTCGCCCCTCAAAAATTGAGTGTAGAGGGGTCTATTTATAGGAAAAAATGTGTAGAATGGGGTAGTGTGGGCATGGTCATGCACGTATAAGAATATTTTTGTGTGTGACAGTTTCGAGTATGTGTGGTCATACATAGTGTTTGTGTGGTCATGCACTTGGCACGTGGTCATTGTTAGTGATATGCACTAGGTCAATCATTTATGATTATGTATTAACTTTCTTATTTTGTTAATAAAGAGGTATTATATTATCATTTGATTTTATGATAAATATATGAATGGTTAATTCTTACTAAGGCCATCAAGTATGTGACTTAATAGTAAAACCCTTAGATTAAAAAAAGAGTTCTATTCTAATTATCCCTAGCCATTTATTCATTATATAAATATTAAAGTATTAAGGCTAGTATGATGTTGACTGATGGTTATGTTTTACTAATCATGAATATGAGATATTAAGTCAACTCATAGGTACATGATGAGAGATCATGTACTGGATTGACCCACTATGAGAATACTACATAGATTATTGTCATAAGTATTTCTCATTACAGTAATTTTATTTCGATCCTTTGACCTTGAAATCATCATGGATTTCTACATAGCTATTTTATGTTTTGACACATTCTAACATTGCCTTTAACCAGACGATTAAAAGGATGTTATTGGATATAAAATTAGTTATGTGAGGAATGTGAGTGATTTAGAAGGAATTTATCCCTCATTAATATGAGAAAGATATCTAAGGGCCCCTTGATGAGGTAGACTGAAGGAAAATGCATGGCCATGCTGAAATGAATTGATAAAGAGTTATCATTTTTTATCTACTTAGAATCAAGTCATAATATTGAACTATATAAGGATGACATTCTATGCCTTATGTTTAATTAAGATATCATGTGATAAAGGGACGATAAAATTCACTGTAATTAGGTTATGTTGGATTATTGACTTCACATGACTTGGGTAGTCATAATGTCTTGCTAGAGGCCACTTATGACTTGTAGGCCTAAATAGAGATTTAGGCCCACTGCCAATGTTATGTGAACCTACAGGGTCACACACTTAGAACAAGCCCAAAACGGATATAGGTTTAATAAGCCCAAAATAAACTCTATGGAAATAAATAATTAAAGTGTTTTATTTATTTGTTTGTTTATTTATTTAAGATAAATATTATTTTAAATAAATAAATAAGATATTATTTTTGATTTTTTTAAACAAAATAAGAATATAATAAATGGAAAATTACCAAAAGGTCATTGGTAGGTGAAACCCTAATTTGGAGTCTATAAATATATTATATTCTCTAGGGTTTCACATACTTGTTTTCCTACCTCAAAATTCGTTTTCTTTCTTCTTAAAAAACAAAGACAGAGTTTTTCTTTTGTTCTTGATTTATGAGACAGTCAAGGAGGTTGCTAGCACACACACTCTAATTCATTTTATGAAGGGCTGTTCGTGTGGATACCTATAGAGGATGCATCCTTTTGGAGACGTCTTGATCCGAACAACCAAGCCAAAAAGCTCGAGGTAAGGTGTCACCGGTGTGAACCTCCTCTCATCCTTCCAAAGAATCTTGCCTCTTCTGCATTTTGGTAAGATTTTTAAAACCCTAGATTTAATCAAGTAGTCGAATTACATGGATCCAGGCTTGGGAACGTGATAAAATATTAATTTTTCCGCTGCTTTGTATCACGAAGCCCAACAGTCATGAGCTTGGCATATGGCCATATGCACACATGTGCACTTTAATGCGCACTTCAACACGCTACCCTCGGACCCCGCCAAGGGCACTGCCCCTTGGACCCCGCCAAGGGGTGATGCTCGTTGTAACCCCACTAGGGGCGCTGCCCCTAAGACCCCACATGGGGCACTGCGCCTTGACCCCGAAAGAATTGTCACATTATCTTATTTTTAACATAACAATTGGATTTAATAACTAAATAGATTATTATGTTATACATGTTTGTTGTTTTATGCATGGTGCATAGCATGGCCCTTAGACCAATGTGATTGGATTTTATTTTTATGGGTTGTAATTTTAAATACGGCCCGCAAGTCAGTTTTTTGTTTTGTTGTATTTATTTTATTAGAATAGTGTAGAATAAATTACAACAATTTTTGTAAATCAAGACCCATGGTGCAATTCAAGTTGGAGGCCCAGGATGGAGATCCAAGGTGGGAACCAAAGAAGGAGATCCATGGTAGAAGATGGAGATCCAAGTTGGAGGCTCAATTTGTAATTGTAATATTACCTAGGTTTGACCATTGATCTTCATATTGGCTTATGAAGATCAGCTTAGATTTGGGCCATGCTATGTCACATTTATTTATTTGTTGTTATGTATGCGATGCCATGTGATGCCATGTATGTGATGCCATATGATGCCATGCAATACAATGTAACAATAACTGAATACGATTAAATAAAGATGAACCCTCATTTAATATTAAGTCATTATAATGCCTTCCATAAGTTCAACACTTGTCAAGCCTTAGATTATTATATATGAGCCTGCCAAAGCATGGTGTATAAATTTATCTAGGGAAGGAAAATTGGATAATGGTGCTATCTAAACGTTTGATATGGTTTGACTTAACTAGGTTATCAAAATGGTTTTTGACCTAGGGCATTAGATGAGATTTTTAGCCATGACATGTGATGTCAAATCCCATACCATCCAAGAGTTACATGAGATGTAATTGATAAGAGTTGTCTACGTAAATAACCATATTTTAGGTAATGAGCCAAAGCTCACTTAGAGTATGGTGAAATATGGATCTTGGCCCACTAAAATTTGTAAAATTAACTTAGAGGGTTATTGATTTAAGTAAATTTAGTGGGAATTTTTTATTATGCCTTATACATATTTAATAAAATACTGAATGGACTTTGCATATATTTGTTATAGATAATGACTTCAAACACTACACCTACCATGTCACTGCGATTGATCGTTGAGAAGGATAAGCTCAATGGAACTAACTTTCTTGACTGGTACAGAAACCTAAGAATTGTTCTTAGGCATGAGAGAAAGGAATACATCCTTGATCAACCTATCCCTAAAGAACCAGCTGCCAATGCTCCTAGAGCACAAAGGGATGCTTATACCAAGCATCTTAATGATTCTACTGATGTCACTTGTGTCATGCTTGGATGTATGGAATCTGAGCTACAAAAGCAACTGATGGAAATGGAGGCTTATACTATGATAGGCCATCTCAAGGAAATGTTCCAAGAGAACACTAGAATTGAAAGGTTTAATGCCATCAGGGCATTGCTTTCCTGCAAGCTGACTACTGGCAGGTCTGTCAATCCTCATGTTCTCAAGATGAAGGGTCATCTTGATCACTGGGACAAGCTTGGTCTCAAGATTGAACAAGAACTGGCTATGGATATTATTCTCCAATCTTTGCCTGAAGCTTATGATAGCTTCATTATGAATTTCAATATGCATAGTATGGAGAAGACTATTTTAAAGTTGTATGGGATGCTAAAAACTGCTGAAAAGAACATCAAGAGTAACACCAAGGATGTTCTTAGGGTCATTAAGGGAAAGGGGATGAAAAGGGTTGGAAAGGGCAAGGGCAAGGTCTTTAAAGGCTTTTAGAAGCCCAAGCCAAAGCCAAAGCTAAAGCCCAAATCCAATGCTGAACCCAAAGCAAAGGAAGGAATTTGTTTTTTCTGTAATGAGCCAGGCCATTGGAAAAGAAATTGCAAGTTCTATTTGGATGATATGAAGAAGAAAAATGGTGGTGAGACTACCTCTTCAGGTATTCATGTTATAGAATTAAATTTATCTACTTCTGCTTCTGATTCTTGGGTATTAGATACTGGATCAGGATCTCATATTTGTACAAATGTGCAGGGTCTAAAAAGGAGTAGATCATTGGCAAGAGGCGAAGTGTACCTACGAGTTGGCAATGGAGCAAGAGTTGCTGCTTTAGCTGGAGGAACTTATGAGTTACCTTTGCCTAGTGGACTTGTTTTATTTTTAGAAAGTTGTTACTATGTACCTACTATGTGTAGGAATATTATTTCTATTTCTTATTTGGACAAGAAAGGATTTGAATTTATTATTAAGAATAATAAATGCAGTATTTATCAGGATAACATTTTCTATGGATATGCTCCAAGCACTAGTGGACTTTATGTTTTAGATGCCGAAGACACTAATGAAATTCTAATCTATAACATTAATACAAAGAAGTCTAAATCTAATGATTTAAACTCGACCTATCTCTGGCATTGTCGTTTAGGCCATATAAATGCGAAACGCATTTTAAAGCTACACCAAAATGGGCTTTTAAATTCATTTGATTATAAATCATTTGATTCATATGAATCTTGTTTACTTAGAAAAATGACTAAAACAGGTTTACTGGACAAAGTGAGAGGGCTAATGACTTATTGGGCCTAATACATTTTGATGTATATGGACCATTAAGTTCAACTACTAAAGGAGGTTTTCAGTACTTCATAACTTTCATAGATGATTTCAGTAGATATGGTTATCTATGTCTAATGAAACATAAATCTGAATCTTTTGAAAAGTTGAAAATTTTCAAGAATGAAGTACAAAATCAACTTGGTAAAAATATTAAAACACTAAGATCTGATTAAGGTGGTGAATATTTAAACTAAGAACTTGCAGATCATCTTAGAGATTGTGGGATTGTTTCACAACTAACTCCTCTAGGTAAACCACAATGGAATGGTGTGTCTGAATGCAGAAATCAAACTCTATTGGATATGGTTCGATCTATGATGAGTCAATCTGATCTTCTAATCTCTTTTCGGGGATATGCTTTAGAAATTGCTACATTCATTTTGAATAAAGTTCCATCAAAGGCAGTTGAAAAGACACCATATGAGAAATGGACTGGAAAAACTCCCAGTTTGTCTTTTCTTAAGATTTGGGGATGTGATGCTTTTGTGAAGTGTCAAATCTCAGATAAACTAGCACCCAAATCTGACAAATGCCTTTTTGTGGGATATCCTAAAGAAACTAAAGGATATTACTTATACGATGCATCTGAGAACAAAGTGTTTGTGTCTCGAAATGGTGTATTTTTGGAAAAAGAGTTTATTTCCAAAGGAACCAGTGGGAGCATAGTGCAACTTGAAGAAATTCAAGGCCCAAAAAATAGCATTATACCTGATATAGAACTACAATTGAATCAACAAGTAGTTGTTGAGCCTGCACAAGTACTAGAAGGCCTAAGAAGGTCTGATAGGACACGTCAAATCCCCATGAGATATGGATTTCTCATAACAAGTGATTATGATGTGTTAATTGTGGATCAAAATGAGCCTACATCCTATCAGGAGGCCATAAATAGTCCTGACTTTGAGAAATGGCTTGAAGCCATGAGATCAGAAATGCAATCCATGTATGATAATCAAGTATGGACCTTGATTGACCCAAATGATGGTTTAAAAACTATTGGGTGCAAATGGGTTTTCAAAAAGAAAATCAATATGGATGGCAATGTGCATACCTTTAAGGCAAGACTGGTAGAAAAAAGGTTTTAAACAAACACATGGTATAGACTATGATGAAACCTTTTCACCAGTGGCTATGTTAAAATATATTTGAATTCTCCTTGCTATAGCTGCATACTATGATTATGAAAAATGGCAAATGGATGTCAAAATAGCATTTCTTAATGGAAATTTACTTGAGGATGTGTACATGACACAGCTAGAGGGTTTTGTTAGTCCTGAGAATTTCAAAAAGGTATGCAACCTTCAAAGATCCATTTATGGATTGAAGCAAGCATCTTGGAGTTGGAATCTTCATTTTGATGAAGCAG
Source organism: Mallotus nudiflorus (assembly GCA_947683625.1). Lineage (NCBI taxonomy): Eukaryota > Viridiplantae > Streptophyta > Magnoliopsida > Malpighiales > Euphorbiaceae > Mallotus > Mallotus nudiflorus. The sequence continues at coordinate 374,747 of CANTUR010000121.1, forward strand.
TCAAAGAATTTGGCTTCATTAAAAATGATGATGAACCTTGTGTATACAAGAAAGTTAGTGGGCATGCTATTGTGTTTTTAGTGTTGTATGTGGATGACATACTACTCATTGGAAATGATATCCCTATTTTACAAAATGTTAAATCATGGTTAGGGAATTTTTTCTCAATGAAAGACTTAGGCGAAGCTGCTTATATATTAGGCATCATGATCTATAGAGATAGATCTAAAAGGCTTATGGGCCTAAGTCAAAGCACTTATATTGATAAGGTATTAAACAGGTTTAATATGCAAGATTCCAAGAGAGGATTCTTGCCAATGTCACATGGCATTACTCTCAGCAAGACTCAATGTCCTATGACACAAGATGAGCGAGACCGTATGAGTAAGATTCCATATGCTTCTGCTATTGGATCTATCATGTATGCAATGTTGTGAACTCGACCTGTTGTTTCATATGCCTTAACCACAACGAGTATATACCAATCAGATCCAGGTGAACGTCACTGGACAGCAGTTAAAAATATCCTTAAGTACTTGAGAAGAACTAAGGATGCATTTTTACTGTATGGTGGTCAGGAAGATGAGCTAGTTGTAAATGGTTACACAGATACCAGCTTCTAAACTGATAAGGATGATTTTTTATCATAGTCAGGATATGTTTTTTGTTTGAATGGAGGTGCAGTAAGTTGGAGGAGTTCCAAGCAAGATATTGTTACTGATTCTACAACAGAAGCTGAGTACATAGCTGCCTCAGAAGCAGCTAAGGAAGCTGTTTGGATTAAAAAGTTCATAACTGGACTAGGTGTTGTTCCTAGTATAACAGATCTAGTGAACTTATATTGTGATAATAATTGAGCTATAGCCCAAACTAAGGAGCCCAGATCACATCAGAGATCCAAACACATACTCAGGCATTATCATCTTATTCGAGAAATTATTGAGAGAGGAGACGTCAAGATATGCAGAGTACTCAAAAATGATAATGTTGCTGATCCACTAACTAAGCCTCTTCCACAGCCGAAACATGAGAGTTATACTAGGTCCATGGGTATTCGATACGATGTTGATTGGGCCTAGTGTAAGTGGGAGATTGTTAGTGATATGCACTAGGTCAATCATTTATGATTATGTATTAACTTTCTTATTTTGTTAATAAAGAGGTATTATATTATCATTTGATTTTATGATAAATATATGAATGGTTAATTCTTACTAAGGCCATCAAGTATGTGACTTAATAGTAAAACCCTTAGATTAAAATAAGAGTTCTATTCTAATTATCCCTAGCCATTTATTCGTTATATAAATATTAAAGTATTAAGGCTAGTATGATGTTGACTGATGGTTATGTTTTACAAATCATGAATATGAGATATTAAGTCAACTCATAGGTACATGATAAGAGATCATGTACTGGATTGACCCACTATGAGAATACTACATAGATTATTGTCATAAGTATTTCTCATCACAGTAATTTTATTTCGGTCCTTTGACCTTGAAATCATCTTGGATTTCTACATAGCTATTTTATTTTTTGACACATTCTAATATTGCCTTTAACCGGACGATTAAAAGGATGTTGTTGGATATAAAATTAGTTACATGAGGAATGTGAGTGATTTGGAAGGAATTTATCCCTCATTAATATGAGAAAGATATCTAAGGGCCCCTTGATGAGATAGACTGAAGGAAAATGCATGGCCATGCTGAAATGAATTGATAAAGAGTTATCATTTTCAGTCTAAATAAAATTAGCCACTCATGGCTATGAAAAAATCCATGAATAATAAAAGAAATAAGATAAGACTAATGAACACTGAAAAGTAGTGAGCTCAGTCTCTTGAAAAATTATCTGCCTCTTCCGTATCTTGATCCCTGTCTTCTTCTTTTTTTTACTGTAGATATGTTGTTTTCCTTTTATATGACTTAGTGTAGCTAAGGAATCCTTAAGATCATCTAATTCCTTAAAATATGTAGAATTGGGAACAATCTTCATGGCACGGCTTAGTGTCACGGCCGTGACTTAAAACCAAAACAAACACAGAATTAAGTTTGAGAAGGGCACGACTTCTCCTCATGGCTTTAGGCAAGCTGCACACTTAAACTTTAATATATGGCTTGGGTTCATAGGCATGTTACCATGCCATCTGATTCACTACTTGTTAGGTACACTTGACATGACATCATGCAAGTCGTGCAAAATTGTTGTGCAAACCATGACATCATGCAAGTCGTGCAAAATTGTTGTGCAAGCCATCAACAGACATGACATCATGCAAGTCGTGCAAAATTGTTGTGCAAGCCATCAATTTTTAGGCTATCAGGGCTTGGAATATGGCTTGGACTTGGGCTCAATTTAGCTTTCTTCTTCTTTTCTGTTCAACCAAAATCATTATTCTTTAACTCATTAAATTCAAAGTCTCAGGGCCCACTAAAAGGTAAAAACCATAAATTAGTAAAAATTCTACGAAAAGCACATTAATAAACCAAAAAGCACAAATAAGTCCTCAAACTATTCTAATGTCCTAATTGTACAAAAAAAACATTAATTAAGTTATTATCTATTTAAAGCTTATTAAAATTCATCTCTAAGACACGTAAATAATTTACAGATCACATTCCCCCATACTAAAGCTTTGCTTGTCCTTAAGTGGAAATTAAGTTTGAAAAATAATACACTCAAATCACACTAAAGTCAACTAGCTTTTAAGAATTGATTCTTGATAATCATTGAGACCAAAACCCATTTACTAAAGAAAATAACAAGACAAAAATATAATATATACAAGCAATTTACTAATCACAACCCAAGTATTCACCCTTTTGAAATTAACCAAGCGTAACTCCAAAAAGAAAAACATTAAAAATCTCAATTTTTTTGTGGCACACATAATTTTCCTAGTAAGTGTGTTTTATGCTCCATCTTACTAATTTTTATTTTTATCTTTCTTAATTTTCCTTTCCACTCAAAGTAATCCCCTATCTTTCCTGTACTACTAAGCGTGGATACTGTAGAGTGGGTCCTATGGATACTTATACCTTATTTAGAGCATTAGAGTAGAATTTAGAGCACATAAAAATTTGATTTAAGTACAGCTCTTGGAATGAGAAAGAGTGTGTTTTTTTTAACTAAAAACCATAGTGCAATCCTTCCTAGAATCATACTTGATCTCAATCAATAGGATTATGCTTAGGTTATAAAAACTAAAACACTCATACATGAAGATTATGTTCAACCATCTTAATTAATAAACCATTTAATAGTTCACTGATCAAATCAAATATCAAGCTTATCCCCCAATATATACCCTAGTCTGATCAAGTCTTACAATAAATTAAAGAAAAACAATTTTAGGATAAACAAATAATCAATATAGGGAAACGAGTTAAAGGTTAATAAATTTTAAGCAAAATAAACAAAAATCATCACAAAATTTTTTTAACTAAATTACACACTTAAATCAATCAATAAGAGCAAAAGGGTACTTCCTTGATTCGTGCAACCATCCAGAGGACATCAAAAAAGATAAACAAAAATAGAAAAACATAAGACAAAAACAAGAAGATAACAATCATAATATTTGAACATAAAGAGAAAAAATATAAGTAAACATAAACTCTAAAAAATAGGAAACAAAAATAAAGAAAAAATTAATAGGAAAATAAAATCATCATCAATCTTCCATTGGAGCTGCATCATCCAATGCAATATCAATGTCATCCAGCGGGTCAGTTGAATCATAAAGGTCCTTCATAGTAGTAACAGAGGTTGAGCCAAAGAATATAGGTCTAGGAGGAATCGTGACACCATGAATCTGGCATAAATGTGAAAGACCCTCAACCATCTAGTGCATAAGGTCAGTATGATAGTGCACGGTAGTTTCAAGATGTGAAGGAAATGAGTTGGATAATAGTCCAGCTATGGTCGAATCTTAGGGAAGTAGGGGTGAAGAAGTATGTCTCTGCCTTGGCTGCGGTGGTGGCTGAGGTACATCAGCTCTTAACTCTGTTAGATTAGTGATCAAGATATACTAACCATCCCTAAATGTGACCACCTTTATCTTCTTTATAGTAGTGATAATAAATGGTAGAGTGGTGCAAATCTGAGTCAAGTTGGTTAGGCAATCAACCACCTGTAAATTCTTAGCAAGCCTAGTGATATACAAACCTCCACACAAGGCTCCTATAGATTTCCTTGACATATTATTCATGGAGAAGGAAAATCCAAGACCTAAATGAGGTACCAAACCCTTATAAAAACATCTTAGAAAAAATAATTCCCTAAGGTTAACACAGCCAGTACTCTCTCTTAGACCAGAAATAGTGCATGTGATAAGTCGGTGCAAATATCTTAATTTAGATTGGGCTATATTGGTGCTCTTGCTTAGCCTAGAATCATAATTCTGTTAGCTCACACCTACATGAATTATTTCTCTCAAATGCTATCAAAAATCGATAGGTCCAAGAATGGACTTAGCATTATCCATTGCACCACTAGTGATAGATACAGAATCATAAAAACCACATTGCACTGTAAATTTATTAAAAGAAAAAAATCATTTTCCCCCTATTTAAAATAAAACAACATGTCCCTTTTTATAATCAATAGGATCACTAGGATTAAAAATGAAAGTGGATAAGAACTCTACAAATAATTCATAAAATATACGTTCCTTAATTCGCATAAATTACTCCCATTTAGAGGCATTAATCATTCCTAATACTAACTCACGTAATCCTGCAGTAGCAAGGTCCTCTAACATGATATGGTATGACGGGTGAATTAGAAAGGGAAACAAATCAGTGGATGCCTTTTTAAAATCAAAATTTGTGAATTAAAGAATGGAGTGGGACATACTCGATTGGCTTATAGGCACAGGCCTTGAAGATGAGGGAGTATTTGTGGAAGGCACTCTTAAATGTTGAGGATGAGATGGTGGGGGTGAGGATGTACTACGAGTCCTCCTAGATGATGACGAAGTAAACTTTCCAGCATATTTGGATTTTTCCATAATTAGTGAAGAAAATGATGTAAGGGGGTAGAGGACGGAGAGAAAATTGAGAGGAATTAATTGAGAAGGAATTGAAAAGAATTTGAAAAGAGTGGAAGAAGGGGGGTTTAAATAGATAGAAAAAGCACACGGGTTAGGAACATGGTTTTGCAAAACTGTGCTTGAAAGTCATGATGTTGACTAGTGCATTTGGCCCAAGTTAGATGATAGGGGACATGGCTGGTGCCTTCCTTTAAATGTATCAGATGTGTCTCATATACAACATCCGTGTCATTTTAAGCCATCATTGCTCACAGCCGTGTTACATTAAGCTACCATTGTCCACAACCGTGTCATATTAAGCTATCATTATTCACGGTCGTGCCTCACCTACTACGGCTGTGTCACTTTGTTTGTGACACGGCTTCATGCCATGTAATTTGGTAGGTGACATGGCTTCATGCTATGGCATTTTGATTTTGACACGACTTCATTGATTGAGCATGGTATGGTTACATGACTTGTAAGCCATGCTTCCATGCCATGTCATTTTTTGGTGCAAATATGAATTAGGAACATGTCATAGTTTATGTCATGTCAAGAAGCTGTGTGGTGTTCATAAATGTATCAAATGAAGTCACGTACTTTGACATGGGTTAGGACAACTATGTTTAATCCCGTTGGTCACAACTCTACTCCTAAATTCAATAAATTATTACTCATCATTTGTTAACTTGTGAAAGAAAGATAGAGTAAATAAAAGATAGAAAATGAAAATTAAATTTAAACAAGATAATACTGAAGAAAAAAATGAAAAAAAAAACAATTGGGTTGCCTCCCAACTAGCTCTAGTTCAAAGTTGATAGCTTGACTATCCCTTGATGAATTCAGGTGGTTAGATCCATGAGTGTACAAGAGATACTTTTCAGACTAGCTTCCTCCATAAAGTAAGGCTTGATACATTGCCTGTTGACCTTGAAAGTTTCATTTTCTCTGTTTACAAGCTCAGCTGCTCCAAGAGTAAAAACCTGTGTAATTTTGAATGGTCCAAATCATCAAGACTTTAATTTTCCTAGAAATAGCTTCAATCTAGAGTTAAATGGCAACACTAAATATCCTTCTTGAAACTCTTTCTTTTGTAAACTTTTGTCATGCCAACTCTTTGTTTTCTCTTTGTAAATATTAGCATTCTCATAAGCATCAAGTCAAAATTCTTTAAGTTCATTCAATTGAAGTAATCTTTTAGCACATTGAAGTAATCTTTTAGCACCAGCCTTTGCTCGATCAAAATTAAGAAATCGAGTAGCTTAGAATGCTTTATGTTCTAACTCAACTAGAAGATGATAAGATTTACCGTAAACCAATTTGAATAGTGAAGTCCTTATTAGAGTTTTGTAAGTTATTTTGTATGCCCAAAGTGCATCATCTAATCGAGTGGACCAATCTTTTCTTGAAGCATTGACTATCTTCTCCATAATAGTTTTCAATTCTTTGTTTAAGATTTCAACTTATCCATTTGTCTAAGGGTGGTTTGGTGTCACTACCTTGTGCTTGACCCTATATTTTACTAATAGAGATATGAATTGCCAATTGTAGAAGTGAGAATTGCCATCACTAATTATAGCTCTTAGGGTACCAAAATGAGTGAACACATTTCTTCTTAGGAACTTGATAACCAGCTTAGCATCATTGGTCAGTGAAGCTATTGCTTCAACCCACTTGGAAATGTAATCAACCCCAACTAGAATGTACTTGTTGCCATAGGAGCTTGGGAAAGGTCCTATAAAATCTATGCCCTATATGTTAAATAATTCAATCTCAATGATATTGGTGAGTGGCATTTCGTTCCATCTACTAATATTTCCTATTCTTTGAAAATGGTCACATTTAATTATGAATTGCCTTGCATCTTTAAAGAGAAAGGGTTAATAAAACCCAATCTAAAGCACTTTAGCTGCTATTTTGTTTGAACTTGCATGCCCCTCACACTCAAGCGAGTGACAATGCATGAGGACTTCTGATATTTCCTCATCTGGAATGCATCTCCATAGTAATCCATCCCCACACTTCTTGTATAAGTAAGGATCATCCCAAAATTGCCTAAAGTCCTAAAGGAATTTTTCTTTGGATGGTAATCCATGTCAGGTAGAAGGAGACCACATGCTAGATAGTTTACCAAGTCAATGTACCAGGGCACATTCTCTTGAATTTTCATTAGTTGCTCAATTGGGAGGTCATCTGTAATTGGAAGAGGGTCTGAATAAACTATATTTCTAAATGAGACAAATGGTCAAGAAGTAAGTTCTCTGCTCCATTTTGGTCTCAAATTTCCAAATCAAACTCTTGAAGAAGAAGGATCCATTGTATGAGTCTTGGCATGGCATCCTTTTTTGCCAAAAGGTATTTCAAGGTTGAATGGTTTTTGTATACAAGGACCTTGCTTCCTTCTAAGTATGAATGAAACTTGTTTATAGCATAAACCACTACAAGGAACTCCTTTCCAATTGTGGCATAGTTCACTTGAGCTTCATCCAGAGTGTGGCTTATGTAGTAGATTGCATATGCCAATTGTCTCTCTATTGTTCTAACACTACTCCACAGTAAAGTCACTTGCATCACACATGATCTTGAAGGGAAGGTTCCAATCTAGTAACTGTAAAATAGCGGCTGAAATTAGGGCCTCCTTTAACATGCAAAAAGCACAAAGACACTTATCAAAAAATTCAAAAGGAATGTCTTTGGCAAGAAGATTAGTTAGGGGTTTGCCGATCTTAGAGAAATCTTTAATGAACTGCCTGTAGAACCCTACATGGCCTAAGAAACTCCTTATTCCTTTGATGGAGGTAGGAGGTAGAAGCTTCTTAATGACTTCTATTTTTGCCTTGTCCACCTCAATTCACTTTCAAGTCATGATATGGCCTAGCACCACTCCTATAGTAACCATGAAGTGACACTTCTCCTAGTTAAGCACTAGATTTGTCTTTTCACAGTGCTGTAACACCATAGAAAGATTATCTAGACAAGCATCAAAAGAACTACCATATATAGAAAAATCATCCATAAAGACCTCCATTATATCTTCCATAAAATCTGAAAAGATGGACATCATGCATCTTTGAAAGGTAGCAGGTGCATTACACAACCTGAAAGGCATTCTCCTATATGCATATGTTCCATAAGGGCAAGTAAAGGTAGTCTTTTCCTGATCATCAGGATGGATGGGGATTTGAAAGAATCTCGAATAGCCATCTAGATAGCAAAAATAAGAGTGGTTTGCTAATCTTTCTAAGAGTTGGTCAATAAAAGGGAGAGGGAAGTGATCCTTCCTTATGGCTTTGTTAAGTTTTCTATAATCTATGCACATGCGCCACCTTGTTATAGTCCTAGTAGGTATAAGTTCATTTTTCTCATTTTGGACTACAGTCATAACCCCTTTCTTAGGGACCACATGTATGGGACTAACCCATTGGCTATCTGAAATAGGATATATGATCCCTGCATTAAGTAGTTTCATAATTTCCTTTTTTTGTACCTCTTTCATATTATGGTTTAACCTTCTTTGGTGTTCTATGGTGGGTTTTGCCTCATCCTCCATGTGAATTCTATGCATGCAAATCAAGGAACTAATTCCCTTAAGGTTATCTATGGTGTAACCAATGATTTTCCTATGGGGTCTAATTCTCCTAAGAAATGCATCCACTTAACTATTAGTTAATTTAGCATTTGCAATAATAGGGTATGTGCAGTTAGGGCTAATGAAAGCATACCTGAGGGATGAAGGTAGAGCTTTAAGCTCCACCTTGGGTGCACTTTCCTCCTCAATTTTATAAAGACTTTCCATGGGAGAAGGTAAGGGCTCATACCTAGATGATTTGCTCTTATTTAATGTAGGATTTGCATTGATGGAATGCTCATACCTTGCTACCTCTTCATCCAATTCATCCTTTTCCGCATCATATGTTAGGCACACCTCTAATGGATCTCATGTGAGCTACTTTTTGAAGGTCTCCTCTACATAGTTTTGTATCATGTCTACTCAAAAATAGGACTCCATTGTTGGTGATTTTTTTGCCATCTTAAACACATCGAACTCTACCTTATTATCTCCAATCTCTAAGAGTATATTTCCTCTTTTCACATCTATAATAGCTCATGCTATGGCCAAGAATGGATGCCCTATAATTATTGGGATGTGGGTGTCCTATTCCATTTCGAAGATAAGGAAGTCTCATAGAATATAGGGATATATGATGGACCTATTAGCAAGTTACAAGGACATAGTGGTCGGCTGGGGCTCACTAATGTTCAACCTCTTGCAAAAAGAGAGTGGAATTATACTTACACTTGCACCAAGATTACAAAGAGATTTGCTTATAAATTTAGTTCCAATGGTGCAAGGGATAGTAATACTCCCCAGATCTTTAAGCTTATAGGGAAGCTTATTCTGGATAACAGCACTACACTCCATGTTAATGGGGATGGTCTCATGGTCCTCCCACCTTCTTTTGTGTGAGATTATGTCCTTTAAAAATTTAGAGTACGCAAGCATGGTGTTTATGGCATCCAGTAGATGTATGTTAAGCTTAAGCTACTAGAATGATTTCATAAACTTCTCAAATTGTTTGTCTAGCTTTAATTTTTACTACCTTTGGGGAAAAGGAAGTGGTAGTGTCAAGGTATGTATGACCTTCTTTTGCTCATGCTTTGCTTGTAAAGGCTCAGTCTATTTCTCTTTTATTTCAGTTTCAAGCACCACTTCTTTCTCTTCAGGTTCAACTTTAGGAATTTGCTTGCCACTTCTCAGGGTTACTACCTTTGCTTTCTCTCTATGATTTTATGGTTGACTGGGAAACATCCTACCTAGCCTTAAAATTGAGGCTTGAGAGGCAATTTGATTCTCTAGCATCTTGCTGTGGGTGTGTAGTTGGCCCATTTGAGCAGTCAGGTTCTTTATTGCCTCTTTTTATTCTTCTTGCTCCTTTAGAAATCTTTCCATCATAATCTTTAGATTTGACTTTTGTTCTCCTTGTTGAGGAAAAACTACTTTTTGTTAGAAGCCAGGAGGTGGTGGCTTGAATCCTTGGTGATTATTATACACCTATCCTTGGTTAGACCACGAGAAGTTAGGATGGTTATGCCAACCTGGATTATAGGTATTTGAGTAGGGGTTACCTTGGTTTCTTTAGAAGTTATTGAGCGCATTGAGTTGCTCAATTGATGTCTCTTATGAAAAAATCCCTTGGAACTTTAAGGTAGAATGCCCTCATTCACGATACTCATATTATTAAACTGTCATGGGGTTGGTCTCTTTTGCTAAAGCCTCCAGCTTCTCTATAAGCATGTCTATCTTAGCATTAAGGAGGTTCCAAATGCCCAATTCATGCATCCCTGCTACCTTCTTCAATGCACTTCGGTCTCTATGCCATTGGTATTTGTTCGATGCCATAGTCTCAAGGAGATTGTAGGCATCCTCTAGTGTCTTGCTTATGAATGAACCTTGTGCTATAGCATCAATAGGAATCCTCATTAGCTCTATGAGCCCTTGATAGAAAGTCTGAATAAGCAGCCATTGGGGAACACCATGGTGTGGGCACTGTCTCTACAAGTCTTTGAAATGCTCTTGAGCCTTATAAAGACATTCACCACTGTGTTTGGTGAAGGTTGTAATTTCTTGTCTGAATTTAGTTATCTTCCCAGGTGGGAAATATTTGCTTAGAAACACCTTAGACAGAAAATCATAGGAGGTGATTGATTGTGGTGCGAGAGAGTGCAACCAAAATTTAGCCTTGTCCCTTAAAGAAAAGGGAAATAGCCTTAGTTTGATAACATCCAAACTAACCCCGTTCATTTTGAATGTTTCATATATTTCTAAGAACTGAGCTAGGTGAGCATTTGGATCTTTAGTTAAAAGACCTTCAAACTGAAATTGAGAAATCATTTGGATGATTGTAAGCTTAATTTCAAAATTGTTAGCATCCACATTCAGTCTGACAATGCTACTCAAATTGTCTCAAGGGTTAGGCATCGTGTACTCTTAAAGCACATGATTCTTAGCTTGTTGAACCACTTGATCCTCTATCATGATTTTCTTATCTTTTTCCCTTTTTTCTTTGTGGATCTTTTTATAGGACTTTTCAATCTCAAGATTAAACTTTTCCAAGTTTTCTCCTTTCGACTAAGTGTTCATACACTACAAAGTACCTACCAAATAAATATTAAAACAATTTAATTAAGAAATAAAGAATACTAGTCTAAGAAAAGCAGAAATTAAATTAATATCAATAATTTCAATCCTCAGCAATGACACCAAAAACTTGTTGCATTTTAAATACTCACAAGCGCACAGTTGTGGTTGCAATGTAAAGGATTATTGTTCCTATAGGGACTGACTATTGATTACCAATAATTCTTAGTTATTATCCTAGCTAGCAAATTAATTTAATAAATTAGGTAAAATAAAACAAATGACTAATAGCTTTGAGAAGTAAAATCAATTAATTGCAAACACAAAGTCTAGGTTTAGTTTCAATATACCAATCAAATCATAAATACAACATTAATTTAATTAACGTAGAATTCAGTTAAGGGTAATTACTCTAATTTACCTAAAGCCTCTCTTAAGTTCAATTAAGCATGCAAAGATCAAGATTTAACCTACTATCGTGATTAAAATTCTAATCCAAACTCATTAAGTTCTTTACAGTTATTTGCCATTGTATCTTTACAGTCGTGACTTCCCAAAGAGCTCGCCTACTTTTGTGGCTGAGTGGCCTAAGTTCTTTATGCCCTAAGCTAACAATTTCCCCTAACTCTTATTGGTGAAATTGTCCATAAATATCTAACTCAAATAGGCCTAGAATGAATCACAAGACAATTATTGAAACATAAAGAACTAATTGAAAACCAAATCAATTATAATTAAGAATAAATACTCAAATCATGTCATGGAATAACTACTCCTAATCGAGACTCTATAAATAAAACTAGCCACTCATGGCTAGGACAAAATCCATGAATAATAAAAAAATAAGATAAGACTAATGAACACTAAAAAGTGGTGAGCTCAATCTCTTGAAAAATTATCTACCTCTTTCGTATCTTGATCCCTCTCTTCTCCTTTTTTTTAACCCTAGATATATTATTTTCCTTTTATATGACTTAGGATAGCTAAGGAGTCCTTGAGAATATCTAATTCCTTAAAACATGCAGAATTAGGAATAATCTTCATGGCACAGCTTAATGTCACGATCCTGACTTAAAACCAAAACAAACACAGAATTAAGTTCAAGAAGGGCACAACTTCTCCTCATGGCTTCAGGCAAGCCGCACACTTAAACTTTGATACATGGCTTGGGTTCATGAGTGTGTTGCCATGCTATGTGATTCACTACTTCTCAAATACACTTGACATGGCATCATGCAAATCGTGCAAAATTCTTGTGGAAGCCGTGACATGTTCTTCAATTTTTAGGCTTTTATGGCTTTGAATATGGCTTAGACTTAGGCTCAATTTAGCTTTCTTCTCCTTTTCCATTCAACCAAAATCCTAGTTCTTTAGCTCATCAAATTCAAAGTTTCAGGGCCCACTAAAAGGTAAAAACCATAAATTAGTAAAAATTCCACTAAAAGCACATTAATAAACCAAAAAGCACAAATAAGTCCTTAAACTATTCTAATGTCCTAATTGTACCCAAAAAAAATATTAATTAAGTTATTATCTATTTAAAACTTATTAAAATTCAACTCTAAGACACGTTAATAATTTACACATCATATAACTACCATAACACCCTAGTTTCGGTAATGACAATTTATATAGCATTCATATAGTGCATTAGATAGTATACAATAACAATGCTAAAAAATTATTACATTGCTTGCTTAATAAGATACACATGAAAAGGAAAATATTATAGAAAAGTAAATTGAATATGATTGATCTGCAAGAATAACACAATCATTCATACAGCTTGCTCAATTTCATGAATGATGGGATGATTATGCTTGCTTGCAGTGATTCTTTATGCTATGATGATGCATGACGATAATATAAAGGATGCATGAGGTCATCACTAGACTAAGAGCATGATGACTCTATTTTAGGGTATGAGCTTTTTACTTTATTGGTATTTATGGTGTTATTTCATGATTCTGGAAATAGAGGATGCAGAATGATGATATAAAATGAGCATAATAAAGCATATATTATTCACAAAGCATGAAATTTTGCTAGTCTCATCACATAAGCACAATAGTCTTAAATGTTGGCAACAATAAAATAAAATGCAATGCGATAAAATAAATGTGCTAAAATAATTATGTGGTCCTCAGACTCGACTAAGCCTGTGTAAACTTTGAAGCTTTACATTGAGAGATTATCAAGCTTTCCTCATCAAGAGGTTCAAAATGACAGTAGAATGATGCTAGATTGTATACCTTTAAAGTGTGCTTTGACAAAGATGAGGCTTGATTTTGTGGAAAAAAGATCTAACAACCTAAGGGAAAGGCTGTGGGAGAGTAAAAACTATCTGGAATGGGGTTTCCAATGCCTTCAATCAAATCAGTTTTGAGTGTGTGAGTGTTTCTACTTGCTTTGCCCTCTAAATTGGGGTGTAGAGGGGTCTAATTATAGGAACAAATGCATAGAATAGGGTGGTGTGGGTGTGGTCATGCGTGTATAAGGGGATTTTTATGCATGGTCGTGTACATGTGCACTTCCAAGTGCACTTCGATGCTCTATGAACTCTTCTTAGGTTTTACGCACACTGTTATGTGGTTGGTCCCTAGGGTTTTTAGGCCTTTTGGATGCATTTATGGAGTTGATTTTTCTAAATTTGGCCTCGATTTTAGCACATGAAACCTAGGGCTACTAAACGTTATGCCCTGATACTCAAGTTATGTTGGACCATTTCAAGGCCACTTTTAGAGGTTTTGGAGCCTTCCGAACATGTTTCCAAAGTCTATTTTGTCAAAATTAGTTTCTAATTTTTCATGATGCCTAGTCTCGATCTAACAAAATGCGCACTAGCCCTATAAGCTAAGTATTGAACAAGGAGTTTTATAAAAAAAAAACCTCTCATTGTCTTAGTAATTTGTATTTCACAAGGTCAGAGCACAACTTAATGGCTTGGTGATCAATTTTACACACAAGTGGGGTTGGTTAGGTTTTTAAGGTTACACACTTCAGAGGTGTTACAAACGAGCAAACTCTAGTCATCTCAGGGATTTGTTTCATCATTACAGCTTTTTGGGGATAGTAAAATTTGAGGTATGATAGCACTGCTATTCTATGATGAACTCTGTATCTTTTCAATAACATTTTAAGTTATTTATTGTAGAAGTGTGATCCTCCATCACTAATCAAGACTCTTGGAACACCAAATCTTGTAAAGATTTTTTAAAGAAACTTGATAACCACTATAGTGTCACTGGTTGGTGTTGCTATAACCTCTGCCCACTTTGAAATGTAGTCTACACCAATAAGAATATATTGATTCCCATAAGAAAAAGGGATAGGCCCCATGAAATCCACTCTTTAAACATAAAAAAGCTTTAATTCTTGAATGTTGGAAAGTGGCATTTCATCATGCCTTATAATATTCCCAGTTCTTTGACACTTGTCACAATTTTAAATAAATTCCTTTACATCTTAGAATAGTATAGGCCAATAGAATCTACTTCTAAGCACTCTTAATGCTATTTTAGATGCTGTAAAATTGCTATCATATGAGGAGCTATGCAATGCGTGAGTATGGAGGTGACTTTTGTACTAGGTATGCACCATCTCAATAAGCCATCAGCACACACTTTATGGAGAATTAGATTGTCCAACTAGTATTGCTTAACTTTATAAAGGAATTTCTTCTTTTGTGAATATGTCAACTCTTATGGCAACACTCCATAAGCCAAATGATTTGTGATATCTGCATACCACAGAGGCTCCACATATTGAACAGTAAAAAGGAATTCATCTAGGAATTAATCATTGATTTCTCCCATATTAGGTGATACGTTGTCATGTTGTTCTAATCGTGATAAGTGGTTAGCTACAACATTCTCACTTCCTTTCTTATCTTTAATTTGATTAAATTCTTACAAAAATAAACTCCAATGTTTAAGTCTTGCTTTAGAATCTTTTTTAGCAAATATATATATTAATACTACATGGTCTATATAAACAATAATTTTTTATCCTAAGGTATAAGATCATAACTTTTCAATGGCAAAGGCCATAACTAACAACTCCTTTTCAGTGGTTGTATAATTTAGTTTTACATTTGAAAGGGTCTGACTAGCATAGTAGATAAAATGATGTTTGTTATCTTTTCTTTATCTAAGAACAGCTTACATTGCAACATCACTGGCATCACACATCAACTCAAAAGGGAGTGACTAATCGGGTGGAGAGATTATCAGAGCTGAAGTTGAAGCCTTCTTCAACCTATTTAATGCAATCAAATAAGATTCATCAAAATGAAAAAGCACGTCCTTAATTAATGAATGAGTAAAAGGCTTAATGACTTAAGAGAAATCCTTTCTAAATCTATGGTAGAAATTGGCATGTCTTAAGAATCTTTGAATTCCTTTAACTGAAGTTATGGAGATAGCTTTCAAAAACCTCAATTTTAGCTCTATCTACCTCTATAACAACTTGAGAGATTTTATGGCCCAAAACAATGCCCTCAATTACCATAACATGACATTTCTCCCAATTCAAAACTAGATTGGTGTCCTCATATCTCTTTAACATTGTATTAAGTTTTAATAGGCATAACTAAAATGAATCTCCAAAATTAGAGAAATCATCCATGACTACCTTTATTATACTCCCTATCAAATCAAAAAAGATGGTTTTCATGCATCTTTTGAAGGTGGCAAAAGCATTGTACAATCCAAATGGCATTCTTTTATATGCAAAGGTGACATAAGGTTAGGTAAAGGTAGTCTTCTTTTGATCTTTAAGAGCGACGCAAATTTGGTTATAGCTAGAGTACCTATCTAAGAAATAGTATTATATGTGTTTGGTAGTCCTTTTGAGAATTTGATTAATAAATGGAAGAGGAAAATTATCCATTTGAGCATTTGATCAATAATTAATGCATACCCTTAAACCACTTACTACCCTTTTAGAAATCATATCTACTTAATTTTCAACAACCGTCATCCCTCCTTTTTTCAAGATGCACTGAATTAGGGACACCTATTTGCTATCCAAGATAAGGTAAATTATTCCAACATCTAGTAACTTAATTATCTCCTTTTCTACTACTTCATGCATACTTAGGTTAAGCCTCCTTTGCCTCTCTCTTGTAGCTTTGTACATGTCCTCCATTCTTATATAGTTCATGATAAAAGAGGGGCTAATTCCCTTGACATATAAAATTTGCCAACCCATTTCTTTCCATCTTTCTCATACCACTTCACAAAATTGATCTTCTTATGCCTTGGTAAGTTTATTGGAGATAATAATGGGGAGTGTATTGCCTTCTTTAAGGAAGGTGTACCTCAAGTTACTAGGGAGAGGTTTGAGCTCTAGTTAAGGTGGTTTCTCTATAGATGGAGGTGTTGGAGAATCACTTTGAATCAAGATTTTAGGTTTAGAAATATGATCCCTTATACTTCCTCAAGCCACTCATCCTCAACATGCTTTGCTAACTCCATCTCTTCTTGTATTTCTCTTACATAATCATCCACCACCGTAACTTGCATACATAATTCATCTTCACATAGAGGCTGCTAAATTAATTTAGACATAATAAACTCAACTTTCTCCTCACTAACTCTCAATGTGATCTTTTCCTCATGCACATCAATTAAATCCCTTCTAGTTTTGAGAAAAGGTTGTACTAAAATTAGGGGGTAATGCCTATCTTGTTCAAAGTTTTAAATCACAAAGTCCACCAGAAATATAAACTTATCAATAATTACAAGCACATCTTTAATCACTACATATGGCTTTTTAATTGAGTGATAAACAAGTTGAATAGTAATATTAGTGTTAATCACATCTCTAAGATTCAGCTCCTTGAAAAGAGAAAGAGGCATAAGATTAAGGTTGGCCCATAAGTCATACAAACATTTAGGAAATTATTTAGAATCAAGAATTCAAGGAATTGTAAAACTCCCTAGATATTCAAGCTTGGCTAGAATTTTTCTTAAAATGATAGAGCTACAAGTGTCTATTAAAGGCACAATCTTATTTTCATTTTATTTATTCTTGTTGGTGATAATGTCTTTAGGGAACTTTGCATATTTTGGCATCTTATTTAATGCTTTTGAGAGAGGTATCTTTAGCTCTAACTTCTCAAAATTTTTTATGAATCTTGCAAACCATTTATCATCTTCATTCATCTTCCTTTACCTCAGAGGAAAGGGTAGCCTTAGGTATACTTTGATATGTGAATGATGGGTGGCTGCTCTACTTGAGTCTCATTTGGTTTTTTAAGTTTCTTTTCTTGTGTTTCAGCTTCCACATCTTTAGTTTTGACCTCTTTATGCTCTTTGTCTTCATTAGCCTCCAATGGCAGTTATTGAGGACGTTAAAGTTCTCTACCACTTCTCAAACTAATGGCCTTGACTTGCGCTTTCAGGTTGACTTATGTGCTACTTGGAAGGTGGCTTTAATCCCTCATAATAACTAAATTTGATAGCTTACCAAGTTGAACCTCAATGTTATGGATTGATGAATCATGATTCTTAAGGATTTGATCATACTTGTCATTTTAGCTAGTCATTTTGGAGGTGACAATATGAAAGAACTTGTCAAACTTTGTTTACATAGCTAAACATCTCTCATTAATTGACTTAGCATTGAATTTGAGTGGTAGTGCTGGTTTAGAGTACTAATTTGAAAATCCTTATGAATTTTGGTTCTTGCTCCATGAAAAGTTAGGTGGTTTTTACAACCATGGTTGTAAGTGCTTGAGTATGGGTTGTTGTTTGGTTGCCCTGGTTGGAATTAGTTCCCAATAAATTTGCAATTCTCTAAAGTACCATCTCCATACATATTTCCAAAACCACACTTATGTATTGAATGATCAAGCATATGGCATTGCTCACAAAACATAGCTGAAGAAGAAGTTAGAATGGCATTACCTCTTGATGCCAAATCACCAATTTTCTTATTTAATGTTGCAAGTTATGCTTGAATTGATGAAACATCATCAACTCCAAATTTTCCTTCTGGTTTAGGATCCAAATTTCTTTCTAAAGGCCATAAGTAGTTATTATTATCCATTTCTTCCAAGAGTTTAGAAGCTTCATCCACAATCTTGCACATAATTGAGCCTTTTGCTGTTGTGTCAGTTGTGTCCCTTGTGGACTTCACTGCACCATTATAGAAGGTTTAAATAAGAATTTATTTATGAAGACCATGGCATGGACAACTTTGCTACATGTCTTTGAATCTTTCCCATGCATCACATAAAGATTCAATCTCAAATTATTGACAAGTAGTAATGTCTTTGATGGTCTTTGCAGATGGAAAATATTTAGCTAAGAATCCCTTTGCAAGAAGATCCTATGTGGTGATGGATGCTAATGGTCGAGAGTTAAGCCAAGCTTTGGCTTTGTCTTTGAGTGTAAATGGAAAAAGTCTTAAATGAATGGCATTATCAGAGACTCCATTATATTTGAAGGTGTCACAGATTTCCAAGAAATTTTCTATATGCAAGTTCAGATCCTTCAAAAGTAAACCATGCAATTGGATAGTATATTAAATCATTTGTTGAAGTGTAGGCTTGATTTTGAAGCTATTGGCTTTTATACTTGGCATAGTAATACTTTGTCGTGCCCAATCAAACATAGGAATAGCAAACTTAAGAAAAGTATGCTCCGCATAAGCTTGTTGAACACCTTGCTGTGCAACCATGGCTCTAGATGCATTCTTAGATCTTCTACGGTTCTCCTTCTTGAACTTTAATAAATATAGGATGAAAAACAATGGTTCTATTCTTACACATCTAGTGTTGTGCATACACAATCATAAGAGTACATAAAGATAAAATTATACAAGTAAAAAATAGAGTAAAAAATAGAAAAATGCTCTAATCCAAAAGAATCTTTATTAATTTTGATGTTAGTTGCTCAATCCTTGGCAATGGCACTAAAAACTTGTTGACTAATTCATTCACCATAAATGCACAATCAACAAGTAATATAAAAGTAAGTAGACTATCGTTTCCCATAGAGATTGGTACTAAACACCTATTAATCTTAACTGTATACGTTTAGAGCTAAAAATATTGATTTGGTTAAAGTAAATAAACTATTAAAATAATAAATAAACTAAAGGATGTAAATATAACTATTAGCAATTACAGTAAGTAATGAAATAATCAATGAAAGAGGTATGTTATTAGGAGATTAAGCACCATGTTTTCATTAAGTTAACTTAATGTAATCTATCAACTTCTTTATGCATATCTCAAGTTTTTCAACAAACATTGAATACTCTTTCTCCAGTAGCTACTCAAATCCATAAGCAATAATCAAATAAGATTCATATACATAACTTAATTCTCATTATCACCATGAATATAAATCCATATCAAGTATGGAAGGCATTACACAGAACCCATAAGAGAATTAGATTATATTAAGCCTTGTCAAGACATTTAATCCATCTAACATGTGTTTGTGGGTCTATTAGATCCACCAACTCATATTGTATAGATCTAAAATAAAGTTATATCTAGCCATAATATAACATTCAATCAAATCAGTAAACACAATATTCATTTAAGAAGTAATAATTAGCATCAAATTAACATTAAATTCAATAGGTCTCAAAATCCTAACAACATTTAAGAACTTAGCCGCACATGGCTAAATAAACTGTTGTTCAATATTTAGAAATACAAATAAGAGAATAAAATAAGAAAGATAGTAAGAAATGTTGTTCAAGAAGCTTGAATCTTCCAATGGGTCTCCACTTACCAGCTTCTTTTTATCTTCTTTATTCTTCTTCTCCTTCTTGCTTATATTATATATTCCTCCTTATGTTTCTGAGAGTGGGTTTGTGGAATGTGCCCTCCTTCATAAGTAATTTATGTCTTTTTTCCTTTTTAGCCTTCTTTTAGAACATGTCCTTTCACCCCCGTTAGATTTTTTTTTTCAAATCAGTACACATAAGCATGTTTTGTGCTATAAATGTACTGCCCGCGATCACGCACAAATTGTACTAGCACAAAAGGGCCTCTTATGAAAGGGCCATAATTGTGCATATTCCACACTTATGATAGAAGCATAGCCTAATAGAAACCCATGATCACACATGAGACATGATCATAAAAGACTTGAGATCATTTAGGGTTAGCATTTGGGTATTCGCACGATCACGCATCTTGCTACAATCGTGGCAGTAAGTTACTTTGCTGATACTCTACTTTTTTCTTCCTCTTGTTGCTCCTCTTATCACTAAATCACCTCCTAACTCCTTTCCATATAAAAAATAAATAAAAACTTAAAAGT
This sequence comes from Mallotus nudiflorus, assembly GCA_947683625.1. Classification (NCBI taxonomy): domain Eukaryota; kingdom Viridiplantae; phylum Streptophyta; class Magnoliopsida; order Malpighiales; family Euphorbiaceae; genus Mallotus; species Mallotus nudiflorus. Next base: position 395,214 of record CANTUR010000121.1, read on the forward strand.
ATCTACTTATATATACTCTACTATACTAAATGCTAACTAAAATGTGTAAATGCATACAGTATTCAGACCTACATCTATATGTACTTTAACACCAACAATACCTTGCTTTTCTATTATTATGACTATGGCTAAAGTGAAGAATTATAAATAAGCATGCATTACGGCCCTCAACAAAATAGCAAAGACACTTGAGGTTATGGTAACCAAAGTGAGCCCTTAGTGAATGTCTTGAGTAAAATTAAATATCTTAATGTTGAGGCAGCAAAAGTTTATGTGATTGAGAATAGTTTAAAGAAAATTGATGCCTTTAGCCATTATTGGCCATGTTATTTTCTTATAAGGCTTAGCCAATAGAGCTTGTGACCCCCTCTTATATAGACTCCTTAGAGAGTGGTGATGAGGATGAGTTAAGGTAACTGCTTGAGAACCTAGTGTCTCACATAAAGATTCTAAAGAAATTTCCTAATGATATTGGTGAGGAGTATAAGAGTCTTAATAAAGCTCTAGATGCTTTAACTAAAGATGTAAATGAATATATCCAACCCCTATAAAAGGAGGTGCAAATAGTTAGTGAATAAGTTATTAACCTTAGCAATTATCAATCTTGATTGTAATCTTAATAAACTTAATTTTGAGTAATCAATATGTTTGTTTTAAGTGTGTATAAGTTAAGACTCATTCCAAAGTCAAAATCATAAAGAAATATCAAAGAAAAATTACTTTGGATATTAATCACAAGCAAATTCATGACCATGATTAGGACTAGGACGAATTTATTAAATTCATAAATTTCAATGCAAATCCCGGGTGTAGTCTAGACCGGGACCTGGACCGAGACATGCATATCTCGCATGGTTGAATCATCCTACACTAAAAGTATTGAGATGGAGAGGAGATTTATACTTAGGGATCTAGAATAAAGCCTATTGAATCTTAATTTGAGTGGAGATACTGGTTAAGAGATAATATTGCATTTTTTTACCTTTAGAGTTAAAGTTTGTTATAGATCTATTGATTAGAGTTCTATAAGGCAAGAGTCCTTTTATTCAACTCAATACTTGAAATAACAACCTTATAAATGCTTAAGAGAGATTTATGAGAATTGCAGTGGTAGCATCTTAAACATGACTATAAGAGAGATTATATAAATTAGATTTTGAGTCAATACAGATCTAGGTGAAAAGAGAAACTCTAGTACATACTTTGCACTGTTCATTCACCACAACATTAAATTAGTTTTAAATTTTAATTGTTTTACAACACAAAAATATAAAAATTGATCCGTTTAGATAAGCAAGTGAATCAAGCAAAATAATACTTATCCTCTTCCCTATAGGATCGATATTTGAACTTACAGTCCTATTCTATATCTTAACCTATACTTGTAGATTCACACCAAGTTTTTGGCATTGTTGTCAGAGAATGAGTTTAATATTAAAAGTAGCTTGATATTATTTGATTTAAACATTTATTTTATTTTATTTTTAGTTTTATTTTTCTTTTCTTTTGAAGGAACTAGGTGTATGTGCATAACTTGAAGCCTTGACAAAGAGCTTAAAGCATTTGATCCTGAAATTGATAGAACATTCCATTGAAGGAGGAGAGAGCAGCAAGCAAACAATAATCAAGGAAATAATTCTAATGACACTAATGGTGGAGGAGAAGGAGCCAACAATATCAATAATCAAAATAATATAAATCACCTCCTTAACCAGTGCTAGAACCCTATGGCCAATAGAACCATAAATCTAATGTGCAGCAAGATCATAATCCAATTATGCCTTAAGCAATTGCAGCAAACAACTTTAAGATCACACCTGGCATGATTCAGATGATCCAAAGTTCACAGTTTCATGGATTGCCATCAGAAGACCCCATTGCACATATGCATCAATTTATGGAGTATTGTGGAACTTTGTAGATGAATGGAGTATCTTCAAAAGCCATCCACCTTATTATGTTTCCTTTCTCTCTCACAGACAAGGCAGCTAGGTGGTTTGCTAGGTTACCTCCAAACTCCATCAAAACTTGGAATGAGATGTACACAGTCTTTTTTAACAAATATTTTCCTCCTACTAAAGCTTTAAGAATTAGAAGTGAGATTAATTCTTTTTACTAGAGAGATGATGCATCACTTTTTGAAGATCAGGAGTGGTTCAGGGACTTACAGAGACAATGTCCTTCATACTTAATTCCTACTTGGGATTTAGTGCAATCTTTTTATAAGGGCATTAATCCAATGGTAAGGTGCAATATAGATACAGCCTGTGGAGGCTCTAATATGAATAAAAATCCATATGATATTCTTAATTTATTTGAGGAGATTGCTATAGCTCAACACTTATAGAATAATAAATGAGCTATGATAACAAAGAAATAGGGTGTTATAGGACTTGATGGATCAAGTATGGTCACTACCAAGCTGGATGCTTAGCACATGAACTAAAAAGGATGAATGTTAATGCTCTGCCAGCAACTTCCACTTTAAACTATGAGTTGTGTCAGGGGAAGCATGGGACTAGTGAGTGCGTTTTAACACAAAACATGGAGCATGCCAATAATGTACAAAACTGAAGCAACCTATATGGAAATACTTACAACTCATCCTGGAGGAACCACCCTAATTTCTTATAGAAAAATCAAAGGGAGCAAGGGCAGAATAGACAACCACCATTTGGTTTTAGAAATTTAACTTTTCAGAACTTGCATTAACTAGCTCAATAGAACTAAAACTAATCTCTTGAAGGCAAGTTAGACAAGTTTATAGAGATGATGAACAAAAGGATGACTATTCAAGAAGATTCAAACCATAAGCTAGAGGCGAAGGTGGACCAAATTCAGAAAGATACTCAGTTGATGTTCAAGAACCATTCTTCTTCCATTTACAATTTGGAAGTGCAAATGGGTTAGATAGCTAATGCACTGACATCACATAACCAAGGAAACCTACCAAGCAACACTGAGACAAATCCAAGGGAGCAAGTGAAAGCTATAACCCCAAGAAGTGGTAAAAAGTGGAACTACCTATAGAGCCTAACTCAAGCAAGTAGGGCAATGCCACTATTGAAGAAAGATCCATTAAAGCAAGAGGAGAATCTAAGGGAACTAAAGAGCATCAAGAAAGAGTGTATGAGCCACCTATTCCCATTCCTCAAAGGTTGAAGAGAATAGAGCTTGATCCTTAATTTTCAAAATTCCTAGACATGCTTAAAAAGATCCAGGTTAACATACCATTTATGGAGGCTATTGCTTAAATGTTGAAGTATGCAAAATTTCTTAAAGACTTAATCTCCAATAAAAAGAATCTCGAAGAAATGGAGATGGTGACTTTGATAAAGGAATGCAGTGCCTTGATTTCAAAAAAGCTTTCAAAAAAGCTTAATTATCATGGAAACCTAACTATCCCCTGTGAGATAGGAAGTATGCAATTCCAAAAATTATTGTGTGATTTAGGTGCCTTCATAAACCTTATGCCTCTATCCATTTTTAGGAAACTAAATTTAGAAGTGAAGAGCACGAATATGATTCTTCAATTGGTATACCGCACTACTAAGAAACCGTTGAAGATTATTGAGGATGTGTTGGTAAAAGCGAGTAATTTTATATTCCCTATTAATTTTCTTTTTCTAGATTTTAAAAAAGATGAGGATGTGCCTCTAAACTTAGGCATGTCATTCTTATACACTACCAAAGCCTTGATTGATGTGCATGAAGCAACTCTCACATTAAGAGTAGGAGAAGAAAAATGCATCTTCAAAATTTATAAGGCAAGTAGACGGCCTGTTGATGGAGACTTTTGCATGTGCTTGGATTTAGTGGATAAATGTATGGATGAAGTTTTCTATACTTAGCTACTAGCAGTTGAAGATCCTTTAAAAGTGGAGGAGAGTTTGAAATAAATTTATGAACTTAAACCTTCTCAAATAGACTATCCTCAAAAGCATACATCACTGACTTTAAATCCAACCCATAGAGCCTTCTATTATTTTACCACCTTCACTTGAATTGAAACCTTTACCACCTCACCTCAGATATACCTTCCTAGGAGACAACCAAACTCTACCAGTTATTATCTCTTCCAAACTTACCTTTGAGCAAGAAACCTTACTTATGGAGATGCTGAGGAAAAGGGTCAAAGCTATTGGGTGGCAGATCTCTGACATCAGAGGAATAAGCCTATCTTACTACATTCATAAAATACTAATGGAATATGGATGCAAACCTATCATTGAATAATAGAGGAGATTGAATCCAAACATGCAGGAAGTGGTGAAAAAGGAGATCGTGAAGCTTCTTGATGCAGGTATTATATACCCGATCTCAGACTCTGGTTGGGTGAGCCCTATTCAGTGTGAGCCAGAGAAAGGAGGGATGACTATAGTAGAGAATCATGAAGGAGAGTTAATTCCAATAAGAGTTTTTACTAGCTGGAGGGTGTGTATTGATTATAGAAAGCTTAACAGTGCTACAAGAAACTTTCCCTTGCCATTCATTGACCATATGCTTGAGAGAATTATAGGACATACATTCTACTATTTCCTTAATGGCTACTCAAGCTACAACCAAATTGTTATAGCTCTAGAGGACTAAGAGAAAACAACATTCACCTATCCTTATGGTACATATGCCTATAGGAGAATGCCTTTTGGGTTATGCAATGCCCTTACCATTTTTTAACATTACATGATAGCCATCTTCTTTGATTTAGTTAAAGATATCATGGAGGTCTTCATGGATGACTTCTCACTATTTGGGGATTGATTTGATGGCTACCTCAATAATTTGGAGAAGGTATTAGCAAGATGTAAGGAAGTTAATTTGGTGCTAAACTGGGAAAAATGTCACTTTATGGTGGATGAAGGAATAGTATTAGGACACAAGATTTCAGTAAGGGGAATAGAGGTTGATCGAGCCAAGATAGAGACAATTGAAAATCTCAGATATCCAATCAATGTAAAGGGTGTTAGAAGCTTCCTTGGACATGCTGGCTTTTACAGACACTTCATTAAGGATTTTTCTATAATTTCTAAACCTCTTTCTTAGTTACTAGAAAAATATGTTCCTTTTAAGTTCACTAATGATTATAAATCTACTTTTGATAGGTTGAAGAAGGAACTCACATAAGCACCTATTATAGTACCACCAAATTGGAGCCTTCCATTCGAACTAATGTGTGATGCCAATGACCAAGCCATAGGAGCTATTCTAGGGTAGTGTAAAGATAAAAGGTTACATGTGATAGAGTATGCTAGCAAGACTCTCTTAAAAGCACAACCCAACTATGCCACAATAAAGAATGAGATGTTAACTATTGTGTTTGCTTTTAATAAGTTTCGCTCTTATCTTCTAGGATCGAAAGTGATAATGTACAATGATCATTTAGCTATCAAATATCTATTATCCAAGAAAGATTCTAAGCTGAGGTTGATTTGATAGGTACTTCTACTTCAAGAGTATAATATGGTGATCAAAGATAAGAAGGGCTCGGAGAACTTGGTAGCTGACCACCTATCTCACTTAAAAAAGGAAAATAATGATGAAGCATCCATCAAGGAGACTTTTCTAGATGAGACACTATTTGCACTTGCATTTATCCCTTGGTATACAGACTTTGCCAATTTCCTCTCTTATAGGCAAATCCCTAAGAACTTATCATATTAATAAAGAAAAAGCTTATGCATGATGCAAAAAGATGTGTATGGGATGATCCTTATCTATAGAAATTACGCAATGATGGCTTGGTGAGAAGGTGCATTCCTAACTCAGATATATATGATGTGATGCACCACTATTATAGTTCTCTATATGGTGGACATTATGGACCAAACCAGATAGTGGCTAAAACACTTAAAATTGGATTGTATTGGCCTTCTCTATTTAAGGATGCTAGAAACTTTTATCACAAAATGTGATAAGTGTCAGCACAGTGGGGGACTTTTAAGGAAAGAGGAGATGCTACAAGCTGGAATTCTAGAGGTTGAACTCTTTGATGTATAGGGTATAGACTTTATGGGACCAGTCCCATCCTCTCTTGGGAATCGATACATTCTTATTTGTTTTGATTACATGTCAAAATAGGTTGAGGCTCAGGCTTGTGTTACTAACAATGCCATAGTGGTATGCAAGTTTTTGAAAAAGATCTTCATAAGGTTTGGGACTCCTCAGGCCATTATAAGTGATGGAGAACGTCATTTCTGCAATAAATAGTTTGAAGTCCTCCTATTAAGATATAGTGTAAAACATAAGGTCTCTACACCGTACCATCCATAGACTAATGGGAAAGTTGAAGTGAGTAACAGAGAACTTTAGAGATGATAGTGAACAGCTCTAGGAAAGGCTGGGCACTTAAGCTTGATGATGCATTATGGGCCCATCAAACTACTTTTAAAACTCCACTTGGAATGTCACTATATCGTTTGGTGTTTGGAAAGGCCTGTCATCTTCTAGTGGAGCTCGAGAACAATGCATACTGGGCTATCAAAGCCCTGAATATGAATTATAAGAAAGCAAGGTAGAGGTAACTTCTCAAACTAGATAAACTGGAGGAAATTAGGAATATGGCTTATGGAAATGCCAAATTTTAGAAGGATAAGACTAAAAGATGGCATGATGCAATGATTAAGCCAAAGCACTTTGAAAAAGGCAATATGGTTCTTTTATTCAATTCTAGACTTTGTCTCTTCCCTGGGAAGCTAAAGTCTAAATGGTCTGGACCCTTTACATTAGTGGAAGTATTTCCCTATGGAGCAGTGGTAATTTAAGGCAATAAAGGTGAACCTTTCAAGGAGAATAGACAATGACTTAAGTTGCATTTTAGGGATGAAATATCACATCTAGTAAGCGATTAGGACTTACAAGAAGCACATATAATTGAGAAGGGTGCACCATAACTCTCATCACCTTTTATGAAGTTAAAGGAGACTCTACTTTTGCTAGAGAATTGCATAACCACATGGCTGCGGTCAAGCTTAGGACTGAACATAAACAAAGCACTCCTTGGGAGATAACCCAAGTTTTCTCCATTTCCTATTTTATTATTTATTTTTTTTAGTCAGTATGATTTCTCCTAATAAACTTTTTTTATGCAAATTTCTGAATAATTGGGATACACACTTAGTAGAAGATTTTACATTATCAGTAATATTCAAAACTCTACAACATTGAGAACTAAATCAAGGAAGTTTTCCATTACTTTTGTTTTTAAATTTTTGTATTTGTTGTGTGCCTAATTGATTACTTAACTTTGAAAAGATGTGAACTGAGTTTGAATAAAAAATTTTAGGTAAGGACTTATATTACTATTTCACATTGTATGCATGCATCTGGTGGGCCCAACTTCATTAAAAGTAATATGGGCGTGCTATAAATTGGCACACCCATGCAATCAGGTACCAGAACATGGCCGTGCCTCACCTAGCATGGCCGTGTAAAAATCTGTAGGTAATGTAGCATAGCCGTACACCTAGATACACAGTCGTGCAATATTTGTAGGTTAGCTTAGCATGGCTGTGTGCCATAAATCACGGCCATGCATCTTTTGTGCTTCAATATAGCTTGTCCATGCTTCAAAGAACATGACCGTGCACTTTCATTAAGAAATTATACCACAGCCATGCTTGAACATGCATGGTCGTGCCATACTTTTTGGCTAAACTAGCATGGTCGTGTCCTCCATAACATGACTGTGTCACTCTCATGCACAAATTTAACACGGTCATGCTCTCATTGACGTGGCCATGTCATCTTCAAGCTTCCAAAGTGCATGGGCATGTGCATGTTACATGCATTCACACATAGCATGAGTGTGCTGATTCCAGAGACATGTGACCTTTCATTTTCACCTAACAACTTTTGGACTTCACCTTCCCATAAAAATCTAAACACCTTTTGACATTCTTATATGTTATATGTATATTTGTATATTTTATTTAATATATATATATATATATATATATATATATATTTATTTATTTATTTATATATATTTATATATATTTATATCTAGTATAAATATAATATATCTATATTTAATATATATATGTATGTATATCTATATTATATATAGTGATATGAATTATATGTATGTATATAATATATATAAAAAAATAAAATTAAAAAAATAATTATATATATATATTGTTTTTACGTTGCTTTTAGTATTTGTATTTACATATATGTATATTTGTTGCTATATTATATTTCTTTCTTATTTATAACTATTTATATTTTATATGTACATATATTTACTTTTATATATTAATTATATATATACTATAATATATTATAATGCATTAAATAACTATTATTATATTAAAACCTTTTGTATTTTTCCCAAACCAATTCTTTCCCGAATGACACAATCCTCCATATGCCTTTATACAAAAATCCAAAAACCTTTCACTTCCCAATTTTCCTTTACTTGCACATTATTTTGTCCAAAAGTCACATGTCTACTGCATCACACCCTCCATATGCTTTCATCATCAACCTTACATTTCTTTCTTTTCCTTTCTCTAGTTATTTGATTTCCTACAGAGACTTATGCTTTTATCCTTCCTTTTTTTATGTCTTTCTAGCCTCCTTTATTTCATTTTATTTTTTTTCCTTTATCTCCTAAACCCTTCCTTTCCCTATTTTATGTGATTCTTAACCATGAGTTCTAGTTCTAGTGCAAAATGAATCACACAAGCTCCTCTCAAGAGATATCCACCCATCATCCATTTCCAAACTGCCCGCAAGGAAATTAATTCCAAAATCTAGCTAAGCAAACCATATTACCCAATAAGTACATCGATGAAGAGGTTTTGAAATTAGTTGGGTTATGGGAGGAGGTCAAAATGTATCTAAAGAGAATTAGTTAGCATGTATGGGCTAAGTTAAGGTACCCCTTATATAAGCAACTTATTTGTGAATTCCTTAGTTTGTATGACTATGACCACTAAAAAGGAAAAATAACCTTTAGGCTTGGCAATGAAGCTTCTTCTTTTAGTGTCTTTGACATCATGATTTCCTTAAATTGGCTCGCCAAGAAGATGATGTGGGTGTATTCAATAGACATGAATTTTGGTCATAGATCACAGGTACTAATAAGAGGTACAATGCTAGGATGGCCAAGGAGGCTAAAATCATATCCCATGCCCTTCGGTATATTCATCGGTTATTTGCTCACAATATCTTTTGCCGAAATGAGAGTGATTGACTTGTGAATTCAATTGAGTTAACCTTGTTGTATTGTAGGTTAACAAGAAGAAAGCAGACATGGCCACTCCCATTGCTTATAAATTGCATGATGTCAAATGTGGGGAGCACAGTGTTATTAAAATAGGGGGTATTATTACTGCCATTGCATTATTTATTGGATTTGATGTTTTTATGTCTATGTTTTCTTTTCTTTTTTTTATTATTTCAGTGTGCTTCTATTCTATTTTTTTAGGTCTGTTGAATGTCAATTCATATACTGTTTACATTTCATTTATTAATAATTATGTCTATTTTTATGAACTTTTCATTTTATATTTTACTCTCTATTATTTTATTTCTATTTTCTTTTCATGGATTCCAGACATTTCCTTTCACTTGTAGTGCAACACATTAGGGGCAATTTATAATTCAAGTGTGGGGGAGTATTTACTTACTTTACCTTTTTAGTATTTTATCTTGTTAATTTTCAGTAATTTGTTATTTATTTATTGCAGTTTATTAAAAATAAAATAATAATAAATAAATAAATAAAATATCCCACACTTTTAATTTTGCTAACTAAAATTAAAATTACCTAGTTTAGTTTATGCAGTATGTGGTTAATGCTTGTAGTATATGGTTTAAAGCTTTGTTAATGTTTGAGAATTAGAATTTGTAACTTTTAATCAACCTAAATAAATACCTCTCTTTTGTTTTATTTAAAAAGGATTTTTGGATAAAATTTTTGCAATCAAGAGATTTGGATAAATTTTTATTATTAGGAAAACCTTTTTTCTATTATATGATAATTTAACTATAAAAAAAATAATTAGAGGAGCAAAAAGTTCCATTCTACTCGAATGCTCAAATTGAGTATGATTAATCTAAAGGTACCTAATGGTGGTATTCATGCTCAGTAACATAGGAATGGTAGGGAATACTAAACTTGGGAAGGATTCTAATCCCACATAAATAAATAAATATTAAAATTGAATAAAATTTTAGTTGGTTATCATATTTAGGTTAAGGGTTGACTAATAATTTAAATGTGTTTGACTTTCCTTGATTTATAAGTTTTAGTTCATCAATTCTTATAAATAATTCATTTGAGAGGTATGCTTCACTTGGTAATATTTTCAGTCTTTTTCTTAATTCATTAACTTAATTTTGCTAAATAATACTTGTATTAACCTGTTACTATATTTATTAAACTATCTATAATTTTATTTTAATATGCTTATATTATTATTATAATAAGGTTCTTGCTTGAGGACAAGCAAAAGTTCAAGTGTGAGGGTATTTGATAATTGCATTTTAGTATTAAAAATTAGACTCTTTAAACTATTTTTAATTTAATAATATGTCATTTTAGATGTATAATTCTCCATTCTCTGCATAATTATGAATAAAATGTGCATTTAAAAATATTATGACATTTAAATAAAATATAGACATAATAATGTATTAATTCAATAAGTTAAGAGTTTTATATTTTCTGTGTAATTTTGTATTATTCTCACTAAGATTTTATGTTGTCTATATGAAGTAAAATATCAGGTGTGCAATGCTAAATGAGAGTCAAAATTAAGAAAGTCAAAGAAAAGAGCACGAGTGTGCTTGGATAAAGCACGGCCGTGCAAGGCTCAACACAACCATGCTAAATCCAAAGCCAAAAATGGCACAACCTTGCACTCATCAACATGGTTGTGCCGCATTGAAAAGCCAAAAATGGCACGACCGTGCCTTCACTTACATGGCTGTGCCTTTACTCACACGGCCGTGCCATAATTTCTAAAGGTAAGGACATGGTCATGGTCTAATCAACACGACATGCAAAGAACTTCATGCAAATGTGCACAACCATGCAAGCCTAATTTTGGTTATGTATAGCCATGCTTGTACATTTAAGGAATTTCCATGCGGATGCATGCATCACGTGCAACCCTTATTCTAAGCATATAAGAGCATCTTAAACTCGCAGAGTAGCCAACGAGTGAAGAGAGCAAAAAATAACAAATAGAGCAAAATAGAGAAAGTATATTGAGACTGAGAGGAGATTTATACTTCATGAATGATCAATGATCTTAGGTAGTATATTGAGACCAAGAGGATATTTATACTTATGTTTATAATATTTATATTAAATCATCCTACACTAAGAGTATTGAGACTGAGAGGAGATTTACACTTAGGGATCTAGAATAAAAACTATTGAATGTTAATTTGAGTAGAGATACCAGTTAAGAGATAATATTGCATTTTTTACCTTTAGAGTTAAAGTTTATTATAGACCTATTGATTAGAGTTCTGTGAGGTGAGAGTCCCTTTGTTTAACTCAATATTTGAAATAACAAGCTCACCTTATAAATGCTCGAGAGAGATTTATGAGAATTGCAGTGGTAGCATCTTAAACATGACTATGAGAGAGATTATGTAAATTAGATTTTGTGTCAATACAAATCTAGGTGAAAAGAGAAACTCTAGTACATACTTTACACTATTCATTCACCATACCATTTAATTAGTTTTAAATTTTAATTTTTTTACAACATAAAAACATAAAAATTGATCCATTTAGACAAGGAAATCAAGTAAAATAATACTTATCCTCTTCCTTGTGGGATTGATATTTGGACTTATGGTCCTATTATATAACTTGACCCATATACTTTTAAATTCACACTAGTGTACTTTCTTATGAGTTTAGTTCATATCTTATGTTCAAATGGAGGTTTAGGACTAGAGAAATGAGTGTGTAAAGTTTTAGAGTGCACAAAAAACTATGTGGGAGTGAGTGGAGGGGGGACGTGCACGTGGCTACGTATAAGGGGCACATGGCCATGTGCCTCCCATTCTCCATGCTTATTTAAATGTGTGTTCTCGAGAATTAGGGAGGCTTCTTTTGGACTTCTTTAATTATTTTACGACTCCTCTTATGTTTTAGGTGCTTTTTGCTCTATTTTTACTTTTATATTTTTATAAGATGGAGTTTCCTAACATTCTACAAGTTCTAGAGGATATCTTTTTTTATGAGGAGGGTAACTTCACAAAGGCCACTGTAGTAGGGACTTCTACTATACGGACTAGTACTGATGGTCTGTCTAATGCTCAAGGTCCTTAATTGTCTAGGCTTTCTCAAGGAGACCTGATTCTTATGGTTTATAGTCTGAAGGCTCATGCATGGGCTCACCATCATCGCCAAGTAAGTCCTTCTTTGCCCTTATTTTTTTTGAAGCTTATTAATTAGTTGCCTTGCTGTTTATTTTATTGTATTAGGTTTTTATAACTGTAGCTCTATAGTACTTATTGTAACTATCCATTTAGGTATAGCTTTATTATGAATGTTGATAGATGGTAGCTCTTTCTTTATATTCTTATGGTGATTGTCTATTATTGCTTATCGTGATGCTTTCTTTTTGACTTTCATTATTGTTCCTGTTAAATAGTAAAAGAAAAGATGTGCTACTATTTATTAATTATGTAAATGTTTAACAGCATACCTATTATTTGTAGTCTCGTTGGTTCATTACTATATTGCCTAGTAGTTTCAACAGGGTCAGCATGTATTTTTAGGGTCTTCCATTATGCATGAAGTAGTTGATTTCCAAGAAGGATTTTGATAAGGTTGTTGCCATATTATCTTATGACTTATATGCATTGAGTTAGATTGCTATGTATGCATTGATAAAGCGATGGATGGACACAACGTATACTTTCCATCTGCCTATTGGGGAGATGACCATTACTCCTTTGGACTTCACTACTATTATAGGTTTGAGCTTTCTGGAGAACTCATTCCTTTTAGTGAGGAAAAGTGGTATTCTATGGTGGTAAGGAGGTGCTTTACCATAAAGTTGCTTAGGGTGACCACTCTTATAAAGTTTGGTTGCACTTACCACACTCATCACATTGAGTTTGTTTCTTTTATGTAAACTATGTATGATGATGGTCTTGTTTCAATAGAGTAGTTAGGTTGCTACTTTTTGTTCTACTTGTTGAGTGCTACCATCTTCTTAAACCCTTTGAGTATGGTCTGCAATTATTGCTTATTCCGAGGGATCTGAATGTCTTATTAAGGTATTATTGGGGTATTGCCACTTTTGCCCATATGTACTTGGGCCTTGATGTAGCATGGTAAGGTAGCTCAAGGATCTGTGAATGCTTGTTCATACTAGATATGAGTAGTAGTTCTTATGTTTGTTCTTTTGCTCTTTGTCATTAGTTTGTTATTTTTTACTTCCTGGTTCTAATAGATATTGGCTTATGAGTTCAGGGTTCTCCCTTGTTAAACCATCGAGCATTTCCTAGAGGATGGCTTTCCTCATTATTCTTGCTGGATGAAGAGTACTATTGATTTGATTGAGGATTGCACAGTGGCTTGGGACTATACGGGCAAGCTATCCCCTAATCAGGTATGTCTGACTCCTGTTGTGTTGGTTATTTCTCTTTTAGAAATTCTTTGTTCATTCTTGCCTTTTGAGTATATCTTCCTTCGTTAGTGGGTGGCGAGGTCACTTTGGATAGTAAATATGGTGACTATATGGAAGTTGACAAAGAGACGAGTTTTGCTCTCCTGTCTTACTAGCAAAGTGTGATATTTGGGCGAGCAAGTCCATCATTAGTGGGATGGTCTATTTATGAGGAGAGTCCCTATTCCTCCCCCTAGTAGCATGTTCTAAGGCCATTGGCTTGGTGGTGACGAGCTTGTCGTTGCCATGGTGGGATGCTCCTGTGAGAGTCTCTTAAAGGGTGCGCGCTTGCCTTATGCTGATGTGTTGATCCCTCAGCTGATTGATGCTTTGGCTAGTGGCACTTTTCGTTCGCCTCCACCTCCTTAGGTAAATGTATCTCATTCTTTAGATTTGAGGTCCAGGCCATCACTCGGATTGTCTATAGTTACTTCCTCTAATCTAGTAGGCTTTTATTCCTATTTTGTATAAGCATGTGACAAACTTTGTTAGTAATAAACTAAAATTGACATGAGTTATGAGAGCTTATTTGCATCAGCGAGGATCTCATCAAAAGTGATTTGGGTCTTATTTTGAGGAAAATGAGGGCATGTTCTATACTAAGGTGATTACCCATGCTAGCAGTGTGGCTTCTGGTAGTACTATTCTTAGGGACTTCACAGTTCAACCATCCTTAGCTTTGCTTATGATTGATATCTTTGGTAGAGTAGTGCATCTTGATTTGCCTTGCCCTAGCTTTCGTTTGTTGGGTGTTGCTCCTCCTGACGCTACTCATTTTCACGTTTTATTTCATTTAGTTTACCTTTATTTTCATTTATTTGGTGGTGCTTGACTTATGTGCTTGCTTTTGTAGATTCCCATCCTCTCTAGTCAGTACTAGTATATCATTATAGGGAGTGTGCAGCAACACTTTTTTGTGTTTATGACCACTCAAAGGATATTCCTTCTTTATTGTACCTGTTTATTTTATGCACATGTTTTATTTGAGTGTATGATATGCAATATGTTATACAAGCTGAATACCATCACGCTAGCCATGAATGGGAGCAGGAGCGTATAGCTTATATAATCATATTGGTGAGCTGGACTCATGGCTATCATCCTTGTGTGATGAATGATGATAAGCCTAGATCAGGTGAGGGAGATGCTTGAGTATGATTAGTGCTTGCTTCTGATTACAGCTATGGCTAATGTAGTTGTTTTAGGAGCTAGATGTAGGAGTTTTGGCCTATGGTTTACTTTATTGTATTATCTTCCTGAGGTTATGGAATCTAGGTGTTGTATTTGGGCATTTGTCCCTCATGTGTTGTATGATACTTATGTGATGATGATTGTATATGCTTTTTACAATGCATCATTGATGATGTTTGCCATTGCTCTTGCCTGCCTATTTTATTCTTCCCCTTTTTGCCTAAGCCATGTCCTTTTAGAGTGTTTTGCACTTAGCTGGGTTTTCTTTTTCTTCCTTTTCTTGCCTAAGGTGTCTCCTCTCAAAGCTTTTCACACCTAGCTTGGCTTTTTTTCCTTGAGGCTTTGACGATAGTGACTGATCTCGAAGAGAGAGTTAAAAACTATGGTTATGTAGTGAAAGAAAATGTAAAGCATGCTTGATGCAATTCATGATGATAAAATGTGTTGCATTTTTCAAATACATTTTACATAAATCAATAATCATTCTCATTTCATTGAAGCCATTTAAGAAAAGCATAGGTGCATTCATACAAATTTTAAACTCAAGGTTACCCCCTTCCTTAACTAGCCTTCTCAGGTTTTCTAGTTATGTATTTTCTCTCTTTCCCTAACTTTTGCCTTGGTTGCCTGTCGGGTTTTCAACCTAATGGTAGATCCCTAACTTTTACCTACGCTACCATTTTTAGGTTATCAACTCAATAAGATTTGTTTTGTGCCTTAGATGTAGTACTTTTTCAAGCGAACTGTATTGATAGGTTTGGAGAATTATTACCTTCAGAATCCATTAGCTTAACTGCTCCTTTCAATAAGACATGTTTGACCAAGTATAGGCCTTCCCAATTTAGTCTAAATTTTTGTCTTAGGTCTAGAACATTTTGCCTTTTTTGCTTTAACACCCAGTCTTGTGCTTTCTCACTTTTATGTTTCACTTTCTTGTTAAAGGTTTTAATCAGCTGAGCCTAATACAATTGCATGTGTTACAGTGCTTTAAGCCTTCGACTATCCAAGAGGGTTAGATTATTGTGCCTCTATTAAGTGTATTGTTCTTATAGCAGTTCATATTCGATTGGTACCTAAAGAGAGTTGATTTCTATTTCAATAGGAAGCACTACTTGTAATCCATATACTAGCGATAAAGGAGTTGCTTCAATTAAAGTCTTGACTATTGTTCGATACCCCCATAAGGCATATGATAATCTATCTGCTCAATCTCGATAAGTCAAAATCATTTTTGACAAAATCTTCATGATTTTCTTATTTATAGCTATAATGGCCCCGTGTACTTGTATTATGTAAAGAGAAGATTTGTGATGTTCCACTTTATAACTCCTTAGCAACTCTTTAACTTCCCCTTGGAATTAGACACCATTGTCAGAGATAATATGATAGGGGATCCCATATCGATAGAACATATTGCTTTTCATGAATTTAGCCACTGGCTTGGCTCCTATCCTTGCAAATGATTCTGCTTTAACCCACTTTGTGAAGCAATCCACTACTACTAAGATGAACCTATGTCCGTTCAAGGTTGTCGAGTGGATTTCCTCAATTATTTCTAGTCCCCATACGAAGAAGGGCCATGGAGAGGAGATGTAGTGTAATTCTATTGGGGAAAGGTAGTTGACATTCTTATGGATCTAACACTTGTGGTATTTCTTTACAAATTTGATATAGCCTTCCATCATCATTATCCAAATGAACCCTTATCTGATTAGTTTCTTAGCTAGGATTGCTCCATTCATGTAAGGACCATAAACACCCTCCTGTACTTCTTTTATTACTCTTATAACCTCAGTTTCATCTAGACATCACAGTTGTAAACAATCTGAGGTTCTTTTATATAGCACACCTTGTGTGATGTGAATTTTAAGTCTAATAATCAAATGACTACATTATCTTTTTTATCTACTTAATCAGGATAGGCTCATTCCTTCAGATATCTCTAGATGTCGTTGAATCAGGGTCTAGAAGGTGGGGTTTAGCACATGACCAAGATTTTAGTAACCATGATACTATTTAAGCTCAGGGCTTTAGAGAACACACTAACCACTATCACAAAGAAATAGCATGGAGATGAGGAGTCACCACCCAGGGTAATAACTTGGACAAATTGAAAGTAGTGGTACTCAATTCTCTAAAAGAAAGCTAGCACCACAACTAGGAGATTCTGGATATAGAATACCAACTTCTTTCATTCTCATGTTCATTTAGAATTACTTTATGAATTACTATCTTACCCTCTATTTACATGCAATTTCATGTAAACCTTTATTAAAACAATCAACTCCATGCAAACTAGTCATGAAAAATACATGTAAATAATGTACTCATTTTAATTCACAATCCCTAAGTTAGTATGATCTACATTAATTTTAATTAAATGGGCTAAATCTACATGTTTTAATTTACAAGTGACCTTAAAGAATAATGGGCCTAATTTCTATTCAATTATAATTAAGTGAACCTAAGTCTATTTATTTTAATTCTAAAATGGGCCCAAATCTACAAATTATGAAATATTTAAATTATTGGGCCTAGTTCTATATTTTTTATTTCTAAAGTAGTCTTAAATCTACAAATTATAGAAAAGACTTAAATTAAGTGGGCCTACTAATTAATTAAATTAGTAGGCCTATGTCTAAATTAACTAAATGGGCCTAAGTTATCTCTACCCTAAATCTAATTAATTATGGGCCTAAAGATGCATTTTTATTAATTAACCCTAAATTTATTGAAATGTGTTAAAGGCTAATGTGGGCTTAGGGCCCAACAAAGCCAAAAAACAATAAAAAAAAGTAACAAAAATAATTAAATAAAAGATCAAACAATCAATCAAGCTTATTCTAAAAGCATTAATTTAATTAAATTGACTTTAAACAAACAAATAAAATAAAATAATCAACAAGCAACACTAATTCTATCCACTTAAATCTAATTAAATTTTAATTAAACAACCAAATAATTTCTATAGCCATTAATTTTAACTAATTACCAAAAAAAACCCTTATTTTACTAACTGATTAATTAAAATAAAACACACAATCACACACATATGATTTCATTAATCCTACTATTGGGGCTATTACAATGAGCTATTGAAAATAAAAAGAAAAGAAAAATTAATACAATCCCAAGAATAATAAAAACAAAAATAAAATAAAACAATAATAAACAACTAAATAAAAAACCTAGAAACTATATTTAGCTACAAAGTTCAATCCATGGCATTCCATGGACCTTTATGTATTTTGTTCACCTAGTAAGATCACCATGTAATCCCCTCTATAATCACCAACACAAAATAATAAACAATGATTAGTGGACAAAATAATAATAAAAATTTAATGAAATTGAAATTTAATAAAATCAAAATAATAAAATAAAATAAAAATAAAAAAAGGAAGGAAGGAAGATGATGATTATGGATGCAGTATAAGTTGCCCCTCAAACTAGTATAAATCACCGTTGTTTATTAGATAGATCTTCAAAAACTTGTTATTTTTCTTCTCAAAAGTCTATTGCTCTTTGCTTCAAAAGAAAATGAATAAATCATAGAAAATATTTTTGTACTTTGCCTAAAAACAAAAAAAGTGCAGGAAAGGAGAAAGATCCTCCAAAGAAAGTCTCAGTGTTGTTTTCCCTCTCCTTTTATCCTCCCCCCCCCCCCCCCCCCGTCCTTGTGTGAGAGCTTAAGCTAGTATTTTGTAGAAAAAACCTAGCAAAAAAATGTATCATATGTGATTTGTTTTCCACAGAGTTTTGATTTTAAAAGGACATTAATTTCCTAAAAATTTAGATAAATAATATTGTACTAGTTAAAATTTAGGAAACTAAATTTTTACTGAAATAAAATAAAAAAAACTAGACGGAACATGCCTAATTCCAACCAAATTTGTGTAATTGCAATCAAAATTTTATAATTTTGATATCTTTTTCTTAACTTTTAATTACAAAAAGACTCCTAAAAATATTTAAACTTTTCAATTAGGTCCTAAAAAAACTTTGCAATTAAGTCCTTAAATAAACTAATAAAACTCCTTTTGGAGATGCATCCAGACTTTTGAGATTTCAAACTTTAAGTATTAAAAACCTATTTATAACATTTTCATCATCAGAGTCCTCTGTCACATCCACACTTGATAATGTTATAATCCACAACTGCTCACGAATTAGCTGCAATCCTTCAATTGCTCGCTTATTATGCTACAATCCATAATTGCTCGCGATTAGCTGCAACCCTTTCATTGCTCGCCTTTGACAATAGTACAGTCCTTAACTGCTTACGATTAGCTGCAACCCTTTCATTGCTCACTGATGATGCTACAATCCATAATTTCATGCTAATTGATTGCAATCCTTTTATTATTTGCCTTTGATGCTACATTCCATAACTACTTAAGATTAGCTACAACCATGATGATGCTACAGTCCATAACTACTCGCAATTAGCTGTAGCCCTTACATTACTTGCCTTTGATAATGCTACAGTCCATAATTGCTTGCGAAGTAGCTATAATCATTCCATTGCTCGCTTATATAACTGTAATCCATAATTGCTCAAGATTAGCTGTGACCCTTTCATTACTCACCTTTGACAATGCTACAGTTCATAACTGCTTGCAATTAGTTGTAACCCTTTTATTGGTCATTGATGATGCTGCAATCAATAATTTCTTACTAATTACCTGCAATCCTTTCCTTGCTCATCTTTGATGCTACAATCCATAATTGCTTATAATTAGTTATAACCCTTCCATTGCTCATCAATTATGATGCAACAATCCATAACTACTTGCAATTAGCTGCAACCCTTCCATTGCTTGCCTTTGATAATACAATCCATAATTGTTTGCAAATTAACTGCAATCCTTTCATTGCTCACCTTTGATGTTACAGTCAATAACTATTTATGATTAACTACAACCCTTCCATTGCTTGCCCCATGATCATGCTATAGTCCATAATTGCTCATGATTAGCTGTAACCCTTACATTGCTCACCTTTAATAATGCTACAGTCCATAACTGCTAGTGATTACTACAACCCTTACATTGCTCACCGTTGATAATTCTATAGTCCATAACTACTTGCGAATTAGCTTAATCCTTCCATTGCTCACTTATGATGCTTCAATCCATAATTGCTCACAATTAGCTACAACCCTTTTATTGCTCACCTTTGATAATGCTGCAGTCCATAACTGCTTTTGATTAGTTGCAACCCTTTTAATGCTTACTAATGATGCTGCAGTCCATAATTGCTTGCTAATTGACTGTAATCCTTTCATTGCTCATCTTTGATGCTACAATCCATAACTACTTATGATTAGATATAACCCTTCCATTTCTCATTGATGATGATGCTACAGTCCATAATTGCTCGTGATTAGCTCTAACCCTTACATTGCTCACCTTTGATAATACAATCCATAATTGTTTACAAATTGACTGCAATCCTTCCATTGCTCACTTTTGATGATGTAGTTTGTAATTGCTTATGATTTGCTACAACCCTTCTATTGCTCGTCCATGATGATGCTACAATCCATAACTGCTCGTGATTAGCTGCAACCCTTTCATTGCTTGCCTTTGATAATGCTACAGTCCTTAACTACTCAAGATTACTATAACCCTTACATTGCTCACCTTTGATAATGCTACAGTCCATAACTACTCATGAATTAGCAGCAATCCTTATGTTGCTCACTTATGATGTTGTAATCCATAATTGCTCATGATTAGCTGCAACCCTTTCATTGGTTGCCTTTCATAATGCTATAGTCCATATTTGCTTGTAATTAGATGCAACCCTTTCATTGCTCACTATTGATACTGTAATCCATAATTGCTTTCTAATTTCCTATAATCCTTTGATTGCTCGCCTTTGATGCTTCAGTCCATAACTACTTGCAATTAGCTGCAACCCTTCCATTGCTCACTCATGATGATGCCATAGTCCATAATTACTCATGATTAGTTACAACCCTTACAATGCTCCCCTTTAATAATGCTACAACCTATAATTACTCAGGAAGTGGCTGTAATCCATCTATTGCTCGCTTATAATATTGTAATCCATAATTACTTGCAACTAGCTATAACCCTTTCAATGCTCACCTTTGAGAATGCTATAGTCCATAATTGCTCAGGAAGTGGCTACAACCCTTTCATTGCTCATTGAAGATGCTGCAATCCATAATTGTTTGCTAATTGATTATAATCCTTTCATTGCTTGCCTTCGATGCTATAGTCTATAATTGCTTGTGATTAGCTGCAACCCTTCCATAGCTAGTCGATGATGATGCTACAGTCCATAATTGCTTGCAATTAGCTATAACCCTTACATTGCTTGCCTTTGATAATACAATCCATAATTATTTTCAAATTGACTGTAATCCTTTCATTGCTCATCGATGATGCTGCAATCCATAATTACTCATGATTAGATGCTATCCTTTTATTGCTCACTGATGATGCTACAATCCCTAATTACTTATGATTACTACTGTAATCCATAACTACTCATGATTTTTATCTTCAGTTGTTTAAGTCGAATGTTTTGAATTCTTTATGTTGACTAATGAGAATTTTTGCAAACTGACTTTGAATTTTATTGTGTTGACTGATTTGAATTTCTTGCCGACTAATTTCAATTTTGCTATGTTAACCATCTCAACAAGTTTGGTGCACTACCTCCTAGATTTACAATTCCTATAGAGTTATTGAAGTTAGTTTTAATCATGATGAATGTACAATGGAACATTATAATATTGAAAATTTATGAGAAAATTCATCACTTTTTCATGAGATAGCGTGCACTCAACAAATCTCACTATTTTTTTTATTTTCATAATTATCCTTTATTTGCCATTTGTAGAGGTCAAAGTCATTATTAACCATTTTATACTGAGAGCATATCTTTTGCCAAGTGAAGAGCTTACTTCCATACCAATTTTAGGGAGAATTTACCAGATAAAACTTATGAAAATTAAACATAAAAGGATCAAATTCTGAGTATCAAAATAGCCTTAGAATTATTTTTGTGCTTTTCTTCCTTATCTGAGTATTCCTCTGCCTTTCTTATATTACTCAGTGTGGATACCATTGGAAAGGTCCCTTGGATACTCTTACTCTTACACAACATTAGAGTAAATAAAATGATTTTTGGCATGATCCTCTTTTAGTATTCCCTTGCATTTCTTGTATTACTCAGTACGTATATGACAAGAGGTTTCATATTGATACTCTTACTCATTTCCAAGCATTGGAGTAAATTACAATAACTTTTTTTTATTCTCCTCTTAGTATTCCCTTGCCTTTATCATATCACTCAACATAGATATCGTCAAAGGATTTGTACTAGTACTCATTTTTTAGCATCAAAGTAGATTATATGCTCATTTATCATTTGAAAGACTAAAATGATACTTTTAAATTAAAGTAATTTATACTCTCACAAATTTTGTTTTTGCATCTTCTTCCCTTCATTTGGCTGCAAAGCAAGCATTAGATTAATTAGAGTTTATAAGCTCTTAATAAAAAACTATTAACTGCTCATCTGAATTCTACAAGGCTAATAAAAGAAAGCCACTATGATCAAAGGTCATGAGATAGGCTTTTTGTATATGATCTCATGAAGTGGATGAATTTACATTCTATTTGTCAATTTTATTATTTGGATTATAAAATCTAAGGAAATAGAGTTCTGTTACTTCCCATTATTATCTTGATGAGTGTTTGGCATTTACTATCTAGCCTATTCTTATTAATGTATCAGGTCCTTTCCCTTTTCTTCATTCTCTTTTGTTTTTCCCTACATAAAATATCATAAGTTAGTATGGACTACTTGTAAGTGAAGAGATTTTTTTAAAATTCAATGTCATTCTTTTGCATTCTTCCCTTTTAATTGTGATAATGATGTCTATGATCACAAAGGTCATGATACTCCACCATTAATATTGTGGCTTTAGGTTGCATTTGTATTTTCACCATTCCATTAATGCTATGGTAGAGGGCTTCATTTCTCTTCTTGATATCTCTTGCAAAAAAGGTTCAACAGTTAGAGATCATCTTTCATGATCAAATATTTTTTACAGTGCACTAATTTTAAGTTTTAAGTGCATGCTTTAATTTTATAAGGCCGATGAATGTATTGCTGACATGTTGGGCGTTCTCATCACCATATTCCATATCCTATGCTGGTCTAATTATTATGGAGAGATATTCTAGATGATGCTCGATATGAGACTATATAAATGGATGTTGAATCTGAGGAGCTTAAGCATCCTATCATGCCTCCTTAGGTTGCTAAGATGATGCTTTTGCATGTATCACTATAAGTGATATTCCCTTACTAGATAGGCCTATAATTTGTTAGGCTCTTAAGGTCTAAAGTCCCATTGAGTATCAAGTTCAACTTGATAGTGTTACCCTTTTCCCTCAGATATGAACATCCTAACTACCTTTTTGCACTTTTACAATATTAATTTTGGATGTTAGTAGCAGAGTATTTGTACAATCTTCTCTGGGCTTAAAAAATTTATTATACAAATCAAGTATTTCACAACAAATGTATGTAAGTGTATTCATGACATGCATAATCCTAATAGGTCTTCTGTTTGGAACAGACCTATGTTTGTAGCTTAGAGTATGAGAACAAGGTGCTTCATCAATAGCCCATAAGTTTGAGCATTGAATGCCTTGTTATTAGCACTTTTGATGTTAGAACCTCTAATACAGTTTGTCAGATAGATGACCATGCTAGTAAGTAGGGTCCATCGCTCGACATTAATGCTTGTTATTGACCTATGTATTGTTGAACTTTTCTTTTTTCTATTGCTTTTATTGTATGATACTCGATGTATTTATATGCTTCTTTCTGCTTTGAGATCTCTTATTTTGGCTCTTGTACTTCAATGTTCCATCTTCGTTCTTTGAATACAGACTTCCTATTATGTAATTTTCCCCCATAATTACATTTGGCCCTACTTTTATTCTTAATTCATTCACTACTGCTATTGATCATTTAACTTACTAACCCTATTGGTTATAATCTCATGCATTGACGAAGCAGAGGAGTGGGCAAACTGACTGAAGAGAGTTCTTGAAGCTAAAATCTTGGACTTGCTCTTTAAAGGATTCTTAAGCTTAATATGATGCTTGATACTGATGTAATGATTGATGATAGTTACAAGGTATGGGCTGTAATGTAAGTTATTGAGCCACCTGAATTGTTTATGTACAAGAGGACACTAGACTTACAAATAAAATCACAAAGGGGTAGCAAAAAAGAAAACATAACTAAAATAGTGATCTCATAGCTCTGATTTAGCTTTTATTATGTATTGTCTTTTCATTTAGATACTTTTCCAGTATGATAAAGACGATTGTGCGATATTTGAACCAAAATTTCAACATCAATTTTACTAATTCATTAGGGAAAAAATGAGAACATTCATTACATCACATAATACAACTCCTATTATTAGCCAGTCTTGAATTGTTTTTGTAATTTTTACCTGACTATTCTTTTTTTCTTTCTTTATTTTTTCTCTCTTTGTTTCCATTTTTCCTTTCCCTTAAATTTCTGATCCTTAAAAGTTGCTTCATATGATATATGAATGTTCTTCGAATTTGCATTTCTGCCCATGCTAAATGAATCTAATTGAATTAAATTTTTACATCAAACATGCAGATGCAATCAATATTATAGTGTACAGTACCATTAAGATGTACATTCCATAAGTAAGCATCATCATAATTTATATCATCGACCATTAAAGTAAAATAAGTTCTAAAGAAACTAAAATTTTATTCAGAAAAGACAATAAGAAATTTTTTTTCCTATTCTAGATGTTAGGGATGCTGAGTCTCATAGTGGTTGTCCTTTAGGTGGCTGACATAATAACTATTCTTACATCTTCTTATGAATTATCTCCATGACTTCATCTGTTTATACCTCAAATGTGCATCTTTCTTTCTTGTCTAGTAGCTTCTTATCATCAAACTCACTACCCCATCCTATAGGTATAATTGACTTGAAGGGTATGTCAAAAGATGGTGGTTTAGTGTAAAACACCTTATAGTCAAACTTGCCTGAAGGCTGACCTAATACTTCTTCTGCTCTTTCCATATCTTTAGGGGCATTAGGAGATTTCTCATTAGTTTTAAGGTGTAGGTCCTCAAAGGAGCTTAGCACTTCTTCAACACTAACTCCTGAGTTGAACATCATGGTAGCTGGGGGTGGTACATTTTGGTAGTTTCTAGTTCTTAGGTTTTTAGGGTTTTTGATCTTTTTGGAGTCTATAAGGTTTTGGTTTTCATGTTTGAGGCAAATGTAGTTATCTATGGAGTGTTGGAGGTTTTGATGGAATTTGCAATGCTTGTTCGGGTTATAGCCTGGAGTGTTTTGGTTTGGTGGGTTTAAATTCGGTAAAGGTTGAAGTAAGCCCTTTTGCATTAGGCGCTCTAGGACTTCTGACAAAGGTTGGTTAAAATTGGAGAATCTCTTAGGTTGTTAAATAGCATGGACTCCTACAACCTGACTAGTATTTCCTTACTGTGTGCCCCTAATTGCCTAGTTTCTTACTCTTGTGCTTCTAGCAATCTTCTTTTTCTCATTTTTGAACTCCTCAACTTGTAATCCATCATCATAAAGTTCTATAAATGTCTTAGGATTCATCATCTACAACCTCTCAACCAAGTTAGGTGACACATTTCAAATTATCATCCTAACTTGATCTATCTCAGCCAATTTATTCTTCATTAATCTTGCCTTATTCATGAATCTAGTCAAAAAGTCTAAAAATAATTCATTTGGTTTCTACTTGGTCAATTCTAGATCCTTGATGGACACTTCAAGCCTAGTGTTATAGTCATACTATTTAAAAGAAGCAGCACTCAATTATCTCTAGTTCACTCGGATTGACTTCTCTAACCCATAATACCAATTAACAACCATACCCTCCAAGGATAGTACAAATGACTTAGTAACTATGGACAAAGGAGCCTTAGTGGTGCTCATAGTAGTTGTGTATTGACTTAGGTGGATCCTTAGGTCTCTAGTACCGTCAAACTTCTACAGCTATAGCATCTTGAACTTATCAAGAAGATTATCTTCCTCTAATTGCATCATATCATTAAAGATTAATGAATATTCGATGCCCAGTCCTCTCATCAGTTCCTCCATTTTGGACATCTTTTGAGTTAGTGCTTTCATCTATTCGGATTCCAGCTTTTGAATTTGCTCAAGTGATCCTTTCTTAGCTTTCTCTACAAAAAGGTTCTCCATATCCTCCAATTTTATTTCCATAGTAGGTACATTCCTAGTAGTGTTTAAAGGTTGCCCCCAACATTGTCATTGTTAGCAGGTGGTGCACCCACAATAGGTGGATTGGCCACCACTAGAGCTGCAACAGTAAGTGATGCCATTAGTCCAATTAGAGCTTGTCTTAGTTCATTTTGCATCATTGCTCTTATGTCATCCATCAATGCTCCTTTGATGTCCTCTAATGTCTAGTTTCCTCCTTATTGTTGTTCCATCTATTCTGTTTGAGTTGGTATAGCTTCTAGGTAAAGTGAGTTAATAGGGATCTTTTCCAAATTGTGAAGGATCTCTTTAGCTATTGATTTTAGACTCAAATCAGTTCTCATAAATTTGCCACTACGTGTTTAAAGGTTGCCCCCAACATTGTCACTGTTAGCAGGTGGTGCACCCACAATAGGTGGATTGGCCACCACTAGAGCTGCAATAGTAAGTGATGCCATTAGTCCAATTAGAGCTTGTCTTAGTTCATTTTGCATCATTGCTCTTATGTCATCCATCAATGCTCCTTTGATGTCCTCTAATGTCTAGTTTCCTCCTTATTGTTGTTCCATCTATTCTGTTTGAGTTGGTATAGCTTCTAGGTAAAGTGAGTTAATAGGGATCTTTTCCAAATTGTGAAGGATCTCTTTAGCTATTGATTTTAGACTCAAATCAGTTCTCATAAATTTGCCACTACTCTATTTCTTAACACAGGAAGGCCCAAATGAATCTATGATGGCTCTAAAAGAAAGTGTGAGTATGATGCATGAAATGCATGTATGCATGATGCACATGCTATGCAATAAGTAATAAGTAATAATCAGGTGTACAATATCCTCCCAACCATATTCCTCCTACACACGTATTCAATGGTAAGTCTCTTTTCCTATGATTTATTATCTTGGCCTTAATATCAAAAGGGGATATTAAGAACCAATGCACATGCCAAATCTATCAAATTAGTAAAGTACAAAAAGTAGTATTTTTAGGTATAAAAGATTTGCCCAATCTTTATGAACCCAAATAGGCTTCTAAAGTATAGGCTTGGGCCTTTATAGATAGAAATACTTCATGGCAATATTCACAAGCAATTTGGGTAATCCTAACGGAAGTTTCTAAGCCACTACATAAGCTGAGTCCAATGAAAAAAGTTAAGGTTCCCTTAGCAAGATGCCCTCCTTTAAGACTTCAGTCATAGGCCAAAGTCAGAGGGGTTGGCATCCTTTGCAAACTTGAGAGAAGAATACCAACCCCCACCCCCCACCTCCCCGTTTAGGACTTGGGTTACAAACTTAGGTCAGATGAGCCCAATAATCTCTCTTGGACTGAGTTAAGGCTAAGAGTGATGGTTAGCCAATTTATAATCCTATAAAGCCAGTAGAATCATGGAACCATAAACTAATGTCATCGGTTAATAGGGACATGTAGAATGAATGCAATAATAAAATAATAATTAATAAAATAATTCTAAAGAACACAAGTAAAATCAGTTTTTCTTATCCCTAGTGGAGTTGCCACAGAGACAGCGGGGTTTAGCAAGTGCCTAAGATTTTAGCAATTGCAACACCAATTAAGCTCAAGGCTCTAAAGAACACACTAACCACTGTCATAAAGACCTGTTGTGGAGATGAGGAGTCATCACCTAGGGTAATAACTAGGACAAATCAAAAGTGGTAGTACTTGATTCTCTAAAAGAAAGCTAGCACCACAGCGAGGAGATTATAGATACGAAATACCAACTTCTTTTAGTTCCATGTTCATTTAGAATTACTTTATGAATTACTATCTTACCTTCTATTTATATGCAATTTCATATAAACCCTTATTAAAACAATCAACTCCAGGCAAACTAGTCATGAAAAATATATGTAAATAATGCACTCATTTAAATTCACAATCCCTAAGTTAGTCTAATCTACATTAATTTTGATTAAATGGGCTAAATCTACATGTTTTAATTTATAAGTGACCTTACACACTAATGGGCCTAATTTCTATTCAATTTTTAATTAAGTGAACTTAAGTCTATTTATTTTAATTCTAAAATGGGCCTAAATCTACAAATTATGAAATATTTAAATTAGTGGGCCTAGTTCTTCAAATTTTATTTCTAAAGTGGTATTAAATCTACAAATTATAGGTGGGCGAAGTCTAAATTAATTAAATTAGGTGGGCCCATGTCTAAATTAACCAAATGGGCCTAAGTTATCTCTACCCTAAATCTAATTAATTATGGGCTTAAAGATGCATTTTATTAATTAAACCTAAAAAAACCTAAATTTATTTAAATAGGTTAAAACTTTATGTGGCATTATTGCCCAACACATAAACACAAACAAACAAACAAACAAGCACAAAAACAATAACAAAAATAATCAAATAAAAGATCAAACAATTATTCAAGCTTATACTAAAAACCCTAACTTAATTAAATTGACTGTAAACAAACAAATAAAATAAAGTAATCAATAAGCAACCCTAATTCTATCCACTTAAATCTAATTAAATTTTAATTAAACAACCTAATGATTTCTATAGTCATTAATATTAAGTAATTACCTAATAAAACCTTAATTTTACTAACCGATTAATTAAAATAAAACACATAAACACACAGACATGATTTTATTATTCCCACTATTGGGGCTGTTATAATGAGCTATTAAAAATAATAAGAAAAGAAAATTGATACAATCCCAAGAATAATAAAAATAAAAAAAATCAAAACAATAATAAACAACTAAATAAAAAAACCTAATAACTATATTTAGCTACAAAGTTCAATCCATGGCATTCCATGGGCCTTCATGGATTTTGTTCACCTAGTAAGATCATTATGTAATCCCCTCCATAATCACTAACACAAAATAATAAATAATGATTAGTCGATAAAATAGTAATAAAAATTTAATATAATTGAAATTTATTATAATCAAAATAATAAAATAAAAATAAAAATAAAAGAAGGAAGGAAGGAAGATTATGATTATGGATGTAGTATGAGTTGCCCCTTAAAGTAGTATAAATCACCATTGTTTATTAGATATATCATCAAAAACTTGTTATTCTTCTTTTCAGAAGTCTATTGCTCCAAACTTCAAAAGAAAACTAATAAATCACAAAAAATATTTTTGTACTGCCTAAAAACCAAAAAAGTGCAAGAAAGGAGAAAGATCCTCCAAAGAAAGTCTCTATGTTGTTTTCCCTCTTATTTTTCCCTCCCTCCCCCTATATAAGAGCTTAAGATAGTCTTTATAGGTAAAACCTAGCTAAAAAATGTATCCTATATGATTTGTTTCTCATAAAGTTTTTACTTTAAAAGGACTTTAATTTCCTGAAAATTTTGATAAATACTATTTAACTAATAAAAATTCAAGAAACTAAATTTTTATTGAAATAAAATAAAAAACTAGACAAAACATGCATAATTCTAACTGGAATTATGTAATTTTGATCATAATTATGTAATTTCGATTAGAATTACAGAATTTTGATCTTTGTTAACTTTTAATTACAAAAAAACCCCTAAAAGTATTTAAACTTTTCAATTAGGTCCTAAAAAAATTTACAATTAAGTCCTTAAAGAATCCAATTAAACTCCTTTTAGAGATGCATTCAGACTTTTAAAATTTCAAACTTTAAGTATTGAAGACCCATTTATAACATTTCATCATCTAAGTCCTCTGTCGCATCCACACTTCATTATCCCAAAATTAGGTGTTTACATAGGGTTTCTTAGCTTCGCTATTTTGTAGTTCTTAGGACAAGGTTGTCCTAATATGAGTAGGATTAAAGGCTCCATGGGCATTTTGGACAGTCCATCCCATACTGATGTTAGGGAAGCAAGTGCATTTGCCATCTGATTGTGGTTCCTAGGAAGATGAATGAATTTGAATTTTTGGAAGGACATGGTAAGTAGCCTCAAGTGATCCAAGTAAGGTTTTAAGTATTGCTCTTTCAATTCCCACTCTTCCGTGTCATGGTTGATTTCTAGCATGGTGTCTTCAAAGATTTTGACTTTTGTAACATCCAAGGATATTAGTGCTTCTATTATGAGTGCATCTACCTCATATTCTACTTTGTTTTTTATGACTCTGAATTAGAGCTTTTTAGCCATTAGTACTACTTCACCTTTTAGGGATTATGACATGACACTGACTCCTGTGCCAAACTGATTGATCACTCCATTAAAGTACGTATGCCATCCTTTGATTTTAATGGCTGAACTGAGGTTATCTAGGAAGTCTAATTGAATTTCTTCTAAGTCTGGAATGGGGTTAAGAGCTAAAAATTCAACCATTGCTCTTCCTTTTATTGCCTTCTTAGTTAGATACTATACATCTAATTTTGTTAGCAGCATCAGCCACTTGGCAAGTTTTTCCACTATAGAGGGAGCTTCACAGTCGTACTTCATTGGGTCCATTTTAAGCATAACATGAATTCTATCAGACTAAAAGTAATGTTTGAGTTTTTTCATTACCCATACCATTACGAGGCATATCTATTTAACTTGTTGTACTTTTCCTCATATGACATCATTTTATTGCTTAAGTAGCAGACAATGTGTTCTACGTTCTTTTATCCCTCTTAGGCTAACATTGCATCAATTGCATTTCCTTTGATGGCCAGATATAAGGCTAAAGGTATCCTTAGTTTAGATGGTCTTAAAACCAGTAGGTTAGCTAGGTAGTTCCTATTCTTATTGAATGCTAGCTAACATTGTTTGTTCCATTCAATTGCCTGATCTTTTCTAAGAGGTTTGAAGATTAATTCACACAATGTTATCAACTTGGTGATGAATTTACTGATGAATTGTAGTTTCCTTCGAAACCCTTTGATTTCTTTCTCCATTATTGGCATTGGCATCTCTCTAACAACTTTTACTTTGTCTGGATCCATTTTAATCCCATTACAACTAACAACATACCCCAACATCTTTCTTGAAGTGAACCCAAATGCGCATTTCTTTGGATTAAGCTTGAGACTACACGTTTTGACTCTTTTGAGGAATTTTTCAAGGTCTAACGGGTGTTCTTCCTTGGTTTTTGACTTAACCATCATGTGATCAACATATACCTCTACCATTTTATGTATCATGTCATGGAACATTGCAATTGCCATTCTCTAGTAGGTTGCTACTATATTCTTTAGTTCGAAGGGCATTACTCTATAGCAATAAGTACCCCATTCCATTATAAAGGTTGTCTTTGCTTTGTCGATAATGGCCATTAGGATCTGATAGTACCCAAAGAATCCATCCATAAAGGAGTACATTGCATAGTGGCAGTACTATCAACTAGTATACCTATATGAGGTAGTGGGAAATCATCTTTTGGGCATGCCTTGTTTAGATCTCTGTAGTCAATGTAGATTCTAACCCTTCCATCTTTATTTGGTACTGGCACCGCATTTGCTAACCATTCTAGATAGTCAACTACCTCTAGGAATTTTGCCTTAATCTGCTTCTCAATTTCTACTTTACTAATTTGCAACCATCTTTAGTAGGAATAAAGTGTTGAGTAATGTCCCTATCAATACCAAGCATATAGTTGTACATCCAGGCAAATACTTTTGAATATTTTATTAATATTTTTTCAATTTCTCTCCTCTCTTGAGGGGTAACATCTTTTGAAATAAGTAGAATGCGTGGTTCAGATTCCATGCCAATGTTAAATGATTTAGTGTATAAGGAATGAATGTTAAATATGCTAATATTTTGATCAATGCAATGCACACTAGCATTAGGAAAGACATCAAACAAGTAAGCAAAATCTAATATCATTGCATTAACTTTAGATTTCATTACATCATTAAATAAAAAGTGCAGGAATTAAAGAAGCAAAACTTTCTCTAGATTAGTTGCTTGATAGACGGTTTTATCTTTGGATTTCCCACTATTTGTACATCTCATCAGTAACATTTTCCCCACTACTAGTAGTAAAATGGTGGATGATTCTCTTCCCCCATGTCATTTTGCAATGATCCATAAACCTTCATTATATCCTATCGCTAGAGAAACCTACAAGCTCAGAAGGTACATGTTGTTTCTCATTGAACTGTCACTTCACTAGTGCTAGATAGTAGTGGGTGCATGGCTTGAATCCTGAGATTGGCACACAGTTGACATATGTGTAGAGAGCCTTATGTTCTAACTTCCACTATGGACACATCCATCTCACTTAGTATTCTAGTATATCCTTTATGCATTTGACCCATTCTTAGGTTGTGATATGGGTTGAGGATCCATAAACATCCATGTAGTGTCTCTTTAGGTGATTCATAGGTTGGTATCTCACCCAATTACCTATAGGTTTATCGAGCAAGCTTAGCTTTTCTTGTAACCATATTTGAAGCAATAAGGGGCTCTTAATGAAGCTTAAACTTTTCCCATTTTTAAAGCCATCTAAACCTTGAATGGTCTTTATTAGAATCAATAAGAAGGGAGTTATTCTGCATTCTATTCCTTTGATGATTTGGAGTATCCTGTAATCCCCTAGCCTATCATTCGAGAGGGTGAAATATTGCATAAAGATATAACAAGCAAGGAGATGTGCCTAAATTAAGGTACCGGTCTTTTTAATGGTGCAAGCAGCTAGGACTTGTATAGGAATCAATCATTTGCACTCAGTGACTAGTTCGTCAAACTTTTATGAGCTTATATCAAGAAAAGCAGCTCCAAGTCTTGGGTATTTGACATCTTGGTTAGTGAAGATTGCTTCTTCAGTCTTGGTGGGGGTTTGCCCTACTATGGCACTAAATTCTTCATACAATGGGTATAATTCTATGGTGTTGAATCAAAATATGTGTTCTTAAGGTCCCAGAATGACACAACAACATTCAAGAGTTCACGATCGAGGTACACCTGCTGGAATGTATTAATGTATAGCATTATGTATGGTTGCAAGCTCTTCTAGTCGGCTTTATCAAGGTTATAGAGGAAATGCCTAGTGATGCTAGTTTGGGTTTAGGGATTCTCAACAATGACACCATCTTTAAACAAGTCTTAGATCCTAGCTCTTAGTTTTCCATTGCTTCGATGAGAAAATTTAGCTTTGTGATCACTCATGTTGGGTGTAGGATTTCTATACATTTATTAAGGTTAACTAAATGAATGATGCATAATGTGTGCCTGTAAAAGAAAAGGGTGAGCATGTATGCATAGAGTGGATGGAAAATCCTGTAATGAAAGATGATTATTCTTGTAAGAAACTACAATTAGTACATGCATATTTACATGTATGTTATGTATGTATGATTGAAGTTGGTTAGTTTTCCCTATATAGTGAACAAACCAATCATAAGCAAGCTCTCACTTCCAGCGTTCTTTCTCCATGAGGTTATTTAGTCCTTTTCCTAGGTAGGTTTTGAACCTTTAGTCATCAGGGAACTATAGTTCTACTCCTAAAACTAGGCTATTTCAATTTATATTAATTATAACTAAAGGGTAAATTAATGAATGATAGTAAAATGTGCTTGAGGCAACTATATGATGTCGATTTAAAGGTCAATTATCGAGCTTAAAATGATGTCCAAAGCCTATATGTGCTCATATGCATAAGACTTGAAGTGGGTTAGAATTGTATACCTTAGTCTCTAGGAGTTAAATATAGCAAGTAGGGTGTCAAACACTAGGATTTGTAAATTTTATATTAACCGAATAGATACTAAGATGGATATGCAATATATTAATAGTGAAAATTGTTGGATTACTCTAATTATACTAATTTAACTACTAACTATACTAATAACTCTAATTGTTCTAAATGTTAAATTAAATATGGTTTATTAGAAATACAATTATGAATTAGTCAAAGAATTATAATAAATAATGAATTCATGCAATGAATGGAGAATATGACCTAAAATCCTTAAGAGCAATTGTCATTATCAAATAAGGGTATTTCCATCTAGAGTCTATAAGTACTATCGTATCATTATAGAGATAAATAAAAACCATAAAGTTCTTTGCCAATTTTTTGACCCCCCAAAGTGGATTTCTTATCTCCAAGTACTTTCCTAACCTTTAAGTGAATTTAATTGCTTTTCTACCAAATTGTCCCAACTATCATTATGAACAATTTGACTAACAAATCATATATGGTAATTAAGCACATGCAACTTAACTAAGCACAATTGAAAGCAATTCATTCATGCGCTATAAAAAGATATAATTCATTGATTCATTCTTCCTTGCAATTCTAACAAACAAAGGCTTAGCCAAGATACATTATCAAGTAAGAACAAAAGAAAACCACATATAAAATATAAAAGGAAAAACAATAGAGAAGATAATACCCTTTTACTAAGTCTTGATACTTAATGTAGAATCTTTCTTCTTCTTGGCTTTTTCTTTTATAATAATTGTAATACAAACTAAATAATTTTGTAATGTCTATTTGTATAAAAGAAAGAAACCTATCTATTTTTTCTATTATTTTTATTCTATCTTTAATCATCTACTTATATGCCTCAAAAGTGACTGGAAAGGACTAGAATCTTTAGAGTTGGAAAGGCACAACTTCATGAAAGGTCACCTTCTTTTGCAGAAGCTATAAATTCAATGGCAAATTTATTCTATCTAAATGACTTTAACTCTCAAATGTTCCTTCATGAAAGTTCTAGATCTTTGAGTTATATTTCCAAAGCAACTTAAATCATTAAATTTATAGGTCTATAGAAGAAGTTATGACTGAAATACAAAAACTACTCAAATCAGAATGTTCTAGATCATTAGTCTCTGTGTCGAGTCGTGACATGGTACTGGGTTGTCACAGTAGCTCTCTATTATGAGTCATGTCAATGGTGATGACTCGTGATAGTCTTCAAGTGTGCAAACTATTCTAATCAACTCCAAGTCTTTTCTAAGCATGAATTGAGCTTAAAACATGTATATAACCTACATAATAAACCATAAAGATAAAAAAAGTGAAAATAATAACTTTATACCCAAATAAACATTGTAATCATAGGAAAACTAAATGAAATTAAGACTAAACTACCCTAAAATACTAAACATATTTGCATTATATCAAACTCCCGCACACTTAGACTTTGCTTGCCCTTAAGTAAATAAAGATCCAAGATGAAAAAGTTAACAAAATGTTCTTCTACTTCCTAAAAAAATGTAGCATCCTCATCAAGTCATTTCAATCATGAATGAAGTTAGAAAAAGGAATAGCTTGATAATTGAACTTCCAATACTCAGCAATGGTAAAATAGACAAGTCTCATAGCATAAGCAACAAGTTTATCAATTTATCTCAATCTACTAAGAATAAAATAAAAAATGTAAAGTTAAAGTTCTAACCAAGCTATTTAGCCAAAATATTCATGCTTCAAACTTAGGAATTCTAGAGGCAGAAGTAACCTTGAGACAATGTAAAGCACATACATCGACTCGCTCTTCTCATAGTTTTTTTAGACATTTTATTTATAAGCATATTTGCTAGATGTACTCTTGCTAATTGAATGCAAATGAGGAGCAAACACAAATGCACATAACTTACTTGAGATCCATCTACTTGTGACATTATACATTTCTTTTTGAATGAATGCAACTAAAGCGCATACTTAATTACACACAACTTACTCAAAATGCATCATATCACAAGCATTATTTACTTATTTCTTTTTATTATTATTTTTCTTTTTTTAAGTCCTTATCCATTATTGAAAAGCAAGTGTCTTGGTATTATGGCTATAGTTTCTCTAAAATTACCTAAGTCTCTAAGAAAACCTAGGCTTAAATCATTACCACCTAGCCTTAAGCATAGTTAGCAAGTTGACTAATACATTAATTAGACTTTAGAAATAATAAAAAGAGATAAAAATGTAAACTTACTACTTATACTACATAAAACTTAAACTTCTACCAATTGAGCAATAAAAGTTTAAAAGTTTACTATTAACAAAACATATTAACTTTAATCAAAATTAAAAAGACTATTAAGGATAGCTACTTATTAAATATGGGAGCAAAATGAAAAGTAATGCAAATGCATAAAAATGTAGAACAAAACAAATAAACATATATAGAATACTAATATACTAATACTAATACTAATACTAATATCCATATCAATATCCCTTCCCCCACACATAAAAGCATGCATTGTCCTCAATGTAATGAAAAAGAAAGCAAGGGAAAGGACATAAATACCCCCTTAGTCATCGGTTGGAGTGGTGTGTGGAGATTCAATTGATTATCCTATTTGAGTAAAGTATTGATTCAACTTGTACTCCATTTTCCTTTGATGATGAGCCAATTGTTTTTGGTGAAACTCCATCTCATTCAATTGCCCTTGTATGGCAATTTGATTGTTCAGAATTTGATCCCAAATTGGAGGGTGTTCACATGAAGAACCCGGTTTACTTTTGAGACGGTAGGTCAACAAAGGAACATCTCCAAAAGGTTGATATTAAGGAAGCTCTTCTTCTGGCTCACTTTTCATTTGATATTCAAAAGTGGTTGGGGGTTCCCCAACTCAGGATGATCCAATAAGTCCATGCTAATATGAACAATTATGGGCGAGAATTAATCGAAATCCTGCATCACATACTTCTTCTCTCACAAGAGCATGGTTAGTAAAATAAGAGCATTCAACTTCTAGTGTAACCGGCAAGATTAACATTCAAAGCCTTAGCAACAATTATGATCACATGTCCATGTGTTAAGGGTGAATCTTTATATGGAGCACAAGTTAAAAACTGATTGAATATCCAATAAGTCCAACAAACTTGTTTTTTGTTATGAATGCACCACATAAGAAACATTTCTTGTGCAGAAACCCTATTAAATTCAGACTTGTGAAAAACAACACATGGTAGGACCTTATGTAACAACCAATATTTCATATCTTTTATAAACATATCCTTGGCCTTTTTAGGTTGAAATGGGGTCTACAAATCAGTCAAGAATGTCCAGAATTCATTCAACTTAAAGTAAGATGGGGGATCACATAACCCATCTTTCTTAAAACCAAACACACGGTTCATGAAAGCATAAGTTAGTTAGTGTTTCTTGCCTTCCATCCTAAATTCCAAAATTTATGAATTATTCTTACTAACATCCAAGGTGGTGTAAAATTTAGTAACTAAATCCACATATGTATCCTCATGCAATGAAACAAACTTCTTAAAACCATATTGAGTGAGCATTCTATCAAACACTTCAAGCATACCCACATTGTTCAAGAGAGAGTTAGGAATGTACTTACAACCCAAGATTTCTCTAAACCTTATTGTTGTCAACTTTGCACCTTCTGCATGTGAAAGGATTAGGAACTTTGCTTTGTAAGTCTTGCTCAAAATTTCCTCGTCTTCTTGATGTGATTCTTCAATGTATGGCCTCTTGGATGATGATCCTCTTGTCTTACTCATAATGTTAGTCTTTCTTGAATGAAGTTAGAAAGTTGCAAAAATATGTAGATGATAAAAGATGAAAATAGAAAAATAAAGTAAAGAAAATGGGATGGAAAAGGGTGTTGATTTGGTTAGGGTTAAATTGTAGAGAGA
Source organism: Mallotus nudiflorus (assembly GCA_947683625.1). NCBI lineage: Eukaryota > Viridiplantae > Streptophyta > Magnoliopsida > Malpighiales > Euphorbiaceae > Mallotus > Mallotus nudiflorus. The sequence continues at coordinate 432,871 of CANTUR010000121.1, forward strand.
AAATGAAAAAGGTTTATTATTATGGAAGAGAGAATGAAGAAGATGAAGGAATAGGTAGTGTTTGTGTTTTAAAAATTGAAATTCTTATTGATTTTTGTAAGTATGAAATATGAGTGATTGGGTGGTCAAAAGGGTGTATATATAGGTGTTAGAGAGGTGTAAGATGTAGGGGTGTAAGGGTTGTGTAAGAGTAATGTAAAAAGGTGTGTATGGATGTGAAAAGGTGTATGGGGATGTGAAAAGGTATGGTACCTTTTTGCAAAATTGAATTTAAAACAAAATAAACATTAATAAAAATGTTAGAAATGCAAATTGAAAGTTATTATAAGTACATGTGTGTGTAAATGTAAAATGAAAATAGATTTTATAGGTGGCTCGACTCGGCACGAGGGGTCGAGTCGGCTTCGTGCTGAGTCGGCACGCCATGTCTCTATGTTCCACAAGAACAATTCGTTACACCTTGTTTCTTGATATGTCGAGTCATAACAAGTGTAACGACTCGACATGCTTTCTCTCTGTAATGAGTTGTGCCAAGTGTAATGACTCCTTATAGACATGCATTTGTAGCTCGAGTTATTCATTTATGAATCGACTCGACACCTATCCTTTCTGTAATGACTCGATCCTCTATAACAAGTCATGACAGTATGCAAATATACATAAATTATTCTAAGTTATTTTCTAAGTAATATTTGTAAAAGAAATGTATGAGAATAAGATTAGAAACTAAAGATATACTAATCATAAACTGAATGTATACATACCATAAACTAAATATATACTTAAACTAAAAAAATATTCTAATAAGGAAATGTGTATAGATAAGGAAAATAAACTGAAATAATGATATAAAATAATTAAAATGTGTAATTCAAAAACATTATAAAAATAACTTTATAAGTATTGAAATCTAAAGTAAAATTACTAACTAAAATAAAATGAAATAAGAATGAAATAGAAACATAGAATAAAAATGTGTAATAGAGTAAAATAAAAATGTGTTAATGAACGTACCTTTATTTCATTAAGATTAAGAGAGAGAAATAGATTGACTCAGAGTAGTTGCTTCCCGGATCAAGTATGGCTTGAGACAGTGTCCATTTACTTTAAAAACTTTTCCTTCATCATCTGAAATTTCTATTGCACCATAAGGATGAACCTTGACAACATTAAAAGGATCCAACCATCGAGACCTCAGCTTTCCCGGAAACAACTTCAACCTTGAATTATAAAGAAAAACAAGTTCCCCTTCACAAAAATCTTTCTTTAATAAGTGCTTATCAAGCCACAACTTAGTATTATCCTTATATTGTTAGTGATATGCACTAGGTCAATCATTTGATTATGTATTGATTTTTTTTATTAATAAAGAGGCATTTCATTATCATTTGATTTTATGATAATTATATGAATGGTTAACTCTTACTAAGGCCATGAAGTATGCAACTTGATAGTAAAACCCTTAGATTAAAATAAGAGTTCTATTCTAATTATCCCTAGCCATTTATTCATTATATAAATATTAAAGTATTAAGGCTTTGACTGATGGTTATGTTTTACTAATCATGAATATGAGATATTAAGTCAACTCATAGGTACATGATGAGAGATCATGTACTGGATTAACCCATTATAAGAATACTGTATAGAATATTGTCATAAGTATTTCTCATCACAGTAATTTTATTTCGGTCCTTTGACTTTGAAATCATTATGGATTTCTACATAGCTATTTTATGTTTTGACACATCCTAACATTGTCTTTAATTGGATGATTAAATAGGATGTTTTTGGATATGAAATTAGTTATATGAGGAATGTGAGTGATTCAGAAGGAATTTATCCCTTATTAATATAAGAAAGATATCTATGGGCCCCTTGATGAGATAGACTGAAGGAAAATGCATGGCCATGCTGAAATGAATTGATAAGGAGTTATCATTTTCAGTCTACTTGGAATCAAGTCATAATAGCTATATAAGGATGACATTCTATGCCTTATCTTCAATTAAGTTATCTTGTGATAAAGGGACGATAAAATTCACTGTAATTAGTTTATGTCAGATTATTGACTTCACATGACTTGGGTAGTCATAATGTCTTGCTAGAGGCCACTTCTGACTTGTAGGCCTAAATAGAGATTTAGGCCCACTACCAATGTTATGTGAACCTACAGGGTCACACACTTAGAACAAGCCCAAAATGAATATGTGTTTAATAAGTCCAAAATAAACTCTATGGAAATAAATAATTAAAGTGTCTTATTTATTTATTTATTTGTTTATTTATTTAAGATAAATGTTATTTTAAATAAATAAGATATTATTACTGATTTGTTTTTAAAATAAAATTAGAATATAATAAATGGGAAATTACCAAAAGGTCGTTGGTAGGTGAAACCCTAATTTGGAGTATATAAATATGTTATATTATCTAGGGTTTTACACACTTGTTTTTTCCTTGCCTTCAAAACGGTCTTCTCTTTTCTTAGAAAACAAACATAGAGTTTTTCTTTTATTCTTGATTTGTAAGACAATCAAGAAGGTTGCTAGCACACACTCTAATTCATTTTGTGAAGGGCTGTTCATGTGGATACCTATAGAGGACGCATCCTTTTGGAGACGTCTTAATCCGAACAACCAAAGCAAAAAGTTCGAGGTAAGGTGTCACTGGTGTGAACATCCTCTCATCCTTCCAGAAAATCTTGCATTTTCTGCGTTTTGGTGAGATTCTTGAAACCCTAGATTTAATCAAGTAGTCGAATTACATGGATCCAAGTTTAGAAATGTGATAAAATTGTAATTTCTTCGCTGTGTTTGTATCCTAAAACCCTAAGAGTGGTATCAGAGCCACTTGTAATTTGATTACTTGATTCTGTATATATGTGATATATGTTAGGGTTTATGATTCATTTTAAAAAGGGTTTTCAAAATTATCAAAAGGGTTTTGATTTGTTTTGTGACAATTCTTAGTAATCTATTGGAAAATGGAATTAAACATTAATTTGATTAATGTTTGTAATGGTCTAATGTGATTAAACTAAAAGCAGTTTTTGACTTTATGAATACAGAATGCTGTTTCATGAAAAACGAATTTAGTATGTTGTTTTACTGAAAAATGAATTCTATATGATGTTTTTATGAAAAACAAATTAAGTATAATGTTCATAAGAAATATGTGCTAGCAGGTAGCACGACCATGCACATTTGGAACATGGCCATGCATGATACGATGTCAATCAGGTAGCACGGCCATGCGCATTTTGCACATGGCCGTGCGACCTGATGCATAGGCAAAGTTGAATTTGTACAAGTATACGAATTGATCTATTTATTGCCCTTTTCATTATGATTTTTAATTGTGATCAAAATTAGCTGCTAGCACAGATGTTTTTATGAATATCTAAACAAATTTTTGATCTATTTTGAATAGAATTTTCAGACTGTAAGCTATTTACTGAAAGTGATGTTGTTTTAGGCATTAGCTGATTCAGTAATTTAATTATGAAAATTGGTTAGTTGCTTCCTTAACGCAAATTAGGGTTTCATGGTGGCTGTTTTAATTGAGCATTTTGTCTATTTTTGAACAAGTTGATTTTATAGTAATTTGATTATGAAAATTCATTAATGTTCAAAAATTTGAAAGGCAATTCACCGAAGAACTAAGGTAAATTGTTTACCATTGGACCCACCACCTGGGGCACTGCCCCTTGGACCCCGCTAAGGGGCGCTGCCCCTTGAGCCTGAAAGAATTGTCACATTATTTTATTTTTAATAAAATAATTGGATTTACTAACTAAATAGATTACCATGTTATACATGTTTGTTGTTTTATGCATGGTGCATAGCATGGCCCTTAGACCAATGTGATTGGATTTAATTTTTATGGCTTGTAATTTTAAATACGGCCAGTGAGTCATTTTTGTTTTTTTGTATTTATTTTATTAGAATAGTATAGAATAAATTATGATAATTATGTAAATGAAGACCCATGGTGCAATTCAAGTTGGAGGCCTAGGATGGAGATCCAAGTTGGGAACCAAAGAAGGAGATCCATGGTAGAAGATGGAGATCCAAGTTGGAGGCTCAATTTGTAATTGTAATATTACCTAGGTTTAACCTTTGATCTTCATATTTGCTTATAAAGATCAACTTAGATTTGGGCCATGCTATGTCACATTTATTTTAGTTGTTATGTTTGTGATGCCATGTATATGATCCCAATGCAATACAACATAACAATAACTAAATAAGATTAAATAAAGATGAACCCTCATTTAATATTAAGTCATTATAATGCCTCCCATAAATTCAACACTTGTCAAGCCTTAGATTATTATATATAGGACTGCCAAAGCAAGGTGTATAAATTTATCCAAGGAAGGCAAGTTGGATAATGGTGTTATCCAAACGTTTGATATGGTTTGACTTAATTAGGTCATCAAAATGGTTTTGGACCTAGGGCATTAGATGGGATTTTTGGCCATGACATGTGATGTCAAATCCCATACCATCCAAGAGTTACATGAGATGTAATTGATAAGAGTTGTCTACCTAAATAACCATATTTTAGGCGATGTGCCAAAGCTCACTTAGAGTATGGTTAAATATGGATCTTGGCCCCCTAAAATTTGTAAAATTAATTTAGAGGGTTATTGATTTAAGTAAATTTAGTAGGATTTTTTTTATGCCTCATACATATTTAATAAATTGCTGAATGGACTTTGCATATATTTGTTATAGAAAATGACTTCAAACACTACATCTACCATATCGCTGCGATTGATCCTTGAGAAGGATAAGCTCAATGGGACTAACTTTCTTGACTAGTATAGAAACCTAAGAATTATTGTTAGGCATGAGAGAAATGAATACATCCTTGATCAACCCATCCCTGAGGAACCAACTGCTAATGCTCCTAGAGCATAAAGGGATGCATATAAAAAGCATCTCAATGATTCTACTAATATCAGTAGTCTGAGCTACAAAAGCAGCTGATGGAAATGGAGGCTTATACTATGATAGGCCATCTCAAGGAAATGTTCCAAGAGAAAGCTAGAATTGAAAGGTTCAATACCATCAAGGCATTGCTTTCCTGAAAGCTGACTATTGGCAGCTCTATCAGTCCTCATGTTCTCAAGATGAAGGGTCATCTTGACCACTTGGACAAGCTTGGTCTCAAGATTGAAAAAGAACTGGCTATGGATATTATTCTCCAATCTTTCCCTAAAGCTTATAATAGTTTCGTTATGAATTATAATATGCATAGTATGAAGTCTTGACCACTTGGACAAGCTTGGTCTTAAGATTAAACAAGAACTGGCTGTGGATATTATTCTCCAATCTTTGCCTAAAGCTTATGATAGCTTCATTATGAATTACAATATGCATAGTATGGAGAAGACTATTTTAGAGTTGCATGGGATGCTGAAAACTGCTGAAAAGAAAATCAAGAGTAACACCAAGGATGTTCTCATGGTTAAAAAGGAAAAGGGGATGAGAAAGGTTAGAAAGGGCAAGGGCAAGGTCTTTAAAGGCTTTCAGAAGCCCAAGCTAAAGCCAAAGCTCAAATCCAAAGCTGAACCTAAAGCAAAGGAAAGAATTTGCTTTTTTTACAATGAGCCAGGCCACTGGAAAAGAAATTGCAAGCTCTATTTGGATGATCTGAAGAAGAAAAAGGGTGGTAAGACTACCTCTTCAGGTATTCATATTATAGAATTAAATCTATCTGCTTCTGATTCTGATTCTTGGGTATTAGATACTAGATCAGGATCTCACATTTGTACAATTGTGCAGGGCCTAAAAGGGAGTAGATCATTAGCAAGAGGTGAAGTGTACCTACGAGTTGGCAATGGAGCAAGAGTTGCTGATTTAGCTATAGGAACTTGTGAGTTACCTTTGCCTAGTGGACTTGTTTTATCTTTAGAAAATTGTTATTATGTACCTACTATGCGTAGGAATATTATTTCTATTTCTTGTTTGGACAAGAAAGGGTTTTAATTTATTATTAAGAATAATAAATGCAATATTTATCATGATAACATTTTCTATAGATATGCTCCATGCACTAGTGGACTTTATGTTTTAGATGCTAAAGACACTAATAAAATGCCAATCTATAACATATATACAAAGAAGTCTAAATCTAATTATTTAAACTCAACCGACCTCTGGCATTGTAGTTTAGGCCATATAAATGAGAAACGCATTTCAAAGTTACACCAAAATGGGCTTTTAAATTCATTTGATTATGCATCATTTGATACATGTGAATCTTGTTTACTTGGAAAATGACTAAAACACCTTTTACTAGATAGAGTGAGAGCGCCAATGACTTATTGGGCCTAATACATTCCTATGTATGTGGACCATTAAACTCAACTGCTAGAGGAGGTTTTCAGTACTTTATAAATTTCACAGATGATTTTAGTAGATATGATTATCTCTATCTAATGAAACATAAATCTGAATCTTTTGAAAATTTTGAAATTTTCAAGAATGAAGTATAAAATCAACTTGTTAAAAGTATTAAAACACTAAGATTTGATTGAGGTGGTGAATATTTAAACCAAGAATTTATTGTTTATCTTAGAGATTGTGGGATTGTTTCACAATTGACTCCTCTAGGTACACCATAATGGAATGGTGTGTCTGAACGTAGAAATCAGACTCTATTTGATATGGTTTGATCTATGATGAGTCAATCTAATCTTCCAATCTCTTTTTGGGGATATGCTTTAGAAACTGCTGCATTCATTTTGAATAAAGTTCCATCGAAAGCAGTTGAAAAGACACCATATGAGAAATGGACTAGAAAAACTCCCAATTTGTATTTTCTTAAGATTTGGGGATGTGATGCTCTTGTGAAGCATCAAATCTCAGATAAACTAGCACTCAAATCTGACAAATGTCTTTTTGTGGGATATCCTAAAGAAATTAAAGGATATTACTTCTACAATGCATCTGAGAACAAAGTGTTTGTGTCTCGGAATGGTATATTCTTAGAAAGAGAGTTTATTTCCAAAGGAACAAGTGGGAGCATAGTACAACTTGAAGAAATTCAAGGCGCACAAAATAGCATTGTACCTGATATGGAATCACAGCTAAATCAACAAGTAGTTGTTGAGCTTGCACAAGTACTAGAAGGCCTAAGAAGGTCTGGTAGAACACGTCAAATCCCTATGAGATATGGATTTCTCATAATCGGTGATAATGATGTGTTAATTATGGATCATAATTAGCTCACATCCTATCAGGAGGCCATAAATAGTCCTGACTCTAAGAAACGGCTTGAAGCCATAAGATCATAAATGCAATCCATGTATGATAATCAAGTATAGATCTTGATTGACCTAAATAATGGTTTAAAAACTATTGGGTACAAATGGGTTTTTAAAAGAAAATCGACATGGATGGCAATGTGCATACCTTTAAGGCAAGACTAGTTGCAAAAGGTTTCAAAAAAACACATGGTATAGATTATGATGAAACCTTTTCACCAGTGGCTATGCTAAAATCTATTCAAATTCTCCTTACCATAGCTGCATACTATGATTATGAAATATGGCAAATGGACATCAAAATAGCATTTCTTAATGGAAACTTACTTAAGGATGTGTACATGACATAGCCAGAGGATTTTATTAGTCTTGAGAATTCTAGAAACGTATGTAAGCTTCGTAAATCCATTTATGGATTGATGCAAGCATCTCAGAGTTGGAATCTTCATTTTGATGAAGTAGTCAAAGAATTTGGCTTCATTAAAAATGATGATGAACCTTGTGTATACAAGAAAGTTAGTGGGAGTGCTATTGTGTTTTTAGTGCTATATGTGGATGACATACTACTCATTGGAAATGATATCCCTATTTTACAAAATGTTAAATCATGGTTAGGGAATTATTTCGCAATGAAAGACTTAGGTGAAGCTGCTTATATATTAGGCATCAATATATATAGAGATAGATTTAAAAGGCTGATTGGCCTAAGTCAAAGCACTTATATTGATAAGTTATTAAACAGGTTTAGTATGCAAGATTCCAAGAGAGGATTCTTGCCAATGTTGCATGGTATTAGTCTCAGTAAGACTCAGTGTCCTATGACACAAGATGAGCAAGACCGCATGAGTAAGATTCCATATGCTTCTGCTATTGGATCTATCATGTATGCAATGTTGTGTACTCAATCTGATGTTTCATATGCCTTAAGCACAACGAGCAAATACCAGTCAGACCCAGGTAAAATTCACTAGATAGCAGTTAAAAATATCCTTAAGTACTTAAGAAGAACTAAGGATGCATTTTTACTATATGGTAGTCAGGAAGATGAGCTAGTTGTAAATGGTTACACAGATGCCAGCTTCCAAACTGACAAGGATGATTTTTTATCACAGTTAAGATATGTGTTTTGTTTGAATGGAGGTGCAATGATCTGGAGGAGTTCCAAGCAAGACATTGTTGCTGATTCTACAATAGACGCTGAGTACATAACTGCCTCTGAAGCAGCTAAGGAGGCTATTTAGATCAAGAAGTTAATAACTAGACTAGGTGTTATTCCTAGCATATCAGATCTAGTGATCTTGTATTATGATAATAATAGAGCTATAGCCCAAGCTAAGGTGCCCAGGTTATTTTAGAGATTCAAACACATACTCAGGTGTTATCATCTCTTTCGAGAAATCATTAAGAGAGGAGAGGTCAAGATATGCAGAGTACCTACAAATGATAATGTTGTTGATCCACCGACTAAGCATCTTCCACAGCCTAAACATGACAGTCATACTAGGTCCATAGGTATTCGATACGATGTTAATTGGGCCTAGTGCAAGTGGGAGATTGTTAGTGATATGCACTAGGTCAATCATTTGATTATGTGTTGACTTTCTTATTTTATTAATAAAGAGGTATTTCATTATTATTTGATTTTATGATAATTATATGAATGGTTAATTCTTACTAAGGCCATCAAGTATGTGACTTGATAGTAAAACCCTTAGATTAAAATAAGAGTTCTATTCTAATTATCCCTAGCCATTTATTCATTATATAAATATTAAAGTATTAAGGCTAGTATGATGTTGATTGATGGTTATGTTTTACTAATCATGAATATGAGATATTAAGTTAACTCATAGGTACATGATGAGAGATCATGTACTAGATTGACCCATTATAAGAATACTGTATAGAATATTGTCATAAGTATTTCTTATTATAGTAATTTTATTTCGGTCCTTTGACCTTGAAATCATCATGGATTTCAACATAGCTATTTTATGTTTTGACATATCCTAACATTGTCTTTAACTAGACGATTAAATAGGATGTTGTTGGATATGAAATTAGTTATGTGAGGAATGTGAGTGATTCAGAAGGAATTTATCCCTCATTAATATAAGAAAGATATCTATGGGCCCCTTGATGAGATAGACTTAAGGAAAATGCATGGCCATGCTGAAATGAATTGATAAAGAGTTATCATTTTCAGTCTACTTGGAATCAAGTCATAATATTGAACTATATAAGGATGACATTCTATGCCTTATCTTCAATTAAGATATCATGTGATAAAGGGATGATAAAATTCACTGTAATTAGGTTATGTCGGATTATTGACTTCACATGACTTGGGTAGTCATAATGTCTTACTAGAGGCTCTTATGACTTGTAGGCCTAAATAAAGATTTTGGCCCACTGCCAATGTTATATGAACCTACTGGGTCACACACTTAGAACAAGCCCAAAATGAATATAGGTTTAATAATCCCAAAATAAACTCTGTGGAAATAAATAATTAAAGTGTTTTATTTATTTATTTATTTGTTTGTTCATTTAAGATAAATGTTATTTTAAATAAATAAATAAATAAGATATTATTTCTGATTTTTTTTTAAAATAAAATCAGAATATAATAAATGGGAAATTACCAAAAGGTCATTAGTAGGTGAAACCCTAATTTGGAGTATATAAATATGTTATATTCTCTAGGGTTTTACACGCTTGTTTTTTCCTTGCCTCCAAAATAGTTTTCTCTCTTCTTAGAAAACAAATATAGATTTTTTTCTTTTCTTCTTAATTTGTGAGACAATACAAAAGGTTGCTAGCACACACTCCAATTCATTTTGTGAAGGGTTGTTCGTGTAGATACATTTAGAGGATGCATCCTTTTGGAGACGTCTTGATCCGAACAACTAAAGCAAAAACCTCAGGGTAAGGTGTTACTGGTGTGAACCTCCTCTCATCTTTCCAGAAAATCTTGCCTTTTTTGCATTTTTATGAGATTCTTGAAACCCTAGATTTAATTAAGTAGTCGAATTACATGGATCCAGGTTTGGGAACATGATAAAATTTTAATTTTTCTGCTGCGTTTGTATCATAAAACCTAACAATAACTTAGCATTCTTGTAGGCATTCATTCTCAACTCTTCTAGTTCATTAAGTTGAAGTAGTCTCTTTCACCCAACTTTGTGCAAATCAAAATTCAAAGCTCTTATTGCCTAATACACCTTATGTTCTAATTCAACTAGTAATTGACAAGATTTCCTATATACTAGCTAATAAAGAGTAAGGCCAATTGGGGTTTTAAAAGTCATCCTATAAGCCCATAATGCATCATCGAGCTTCATTGCCCAATCTTATCTTGAAGAAGACACTATTTTTTCAAGAATCCATTTAATCTCTCTATTATTGGCCTTAAATTGCCCACTTGTTTGTGGGTGATATGGAGTAGCAATATTTTGTGTCACTCCATACTTCTTTAAAAGTGCTTCTATCACATTATTGCAAAAGTGTGAACCACCGTCACTAATCACAACTCTAGGGGTACCGAACCTTGGAAAAATTACTTTCTTAAGCATCTTCTTAACTACTCTAGCATCATTTGTCAAGGTTGGCATTGCTTCTACCCATTTAGACATATAGTTGACCATAACCAATATATATTTATAGCCTAAAGAACTAGGGAATGGACCCATAAAGTCTATTCCCCATACATAAAAAGCTCTACTTCAAGAATCCCCTTTAAAGGCATCTCATGTTTCTTTGATATATTTCCCATCCATTGACATTAATCACATGTAAGCACATATTCTCTAGCATCCTTAAACAAAGTAAGCCACCAAAAACCAGATTGAAGTACCTTAAATACTATCTTTGGTGCTCTAAAATGTCCATTAATATCCAAAGAATGACAATGCTTTAAAACATCTTGGACTTCATCTTAAGGAATGCACCTTCGAATCAAACCATCCACACACCTTTTATAAAGCAATGGCTCCTCCCAATAGTAGAATTCGCTATCATGTAAGAATTTTTTTCCTTTTTCTATAATCCATACCATAAGGAAGAATACCACTTATAAGATAATTTGTGATATCTACAAACCATGGAAGTTCTTTTGATGCAATTCTTAAAAGATGTTCACCTTGAAAGGTCTCATTAATTAGCACATAATTATCATGTTTCTTTAAATCATCTTGATCTAGTCTTGATAAATGGTCTACAACTAGGTTCTTAGTTCCTTTCTTTTCTCAAACTTCCCAATCAAACTCTTGCAACATCAAAATCCATCGTAGGAGTCTAGGTTTTGCATCCTTCTTTTTTAGAAGATACTTAAAAGTAGCATGATCTGTATAAATAATCACCTTTTGTCCAATAAGGTATGCTCTAAACTTGTCAAATGCATAAACAATAGCAAGTAGCTCATAGTCCTGTGGTGGTGTAGTTGATTTGAGCTTCATCAAGTAGCTTGCTAACATAATAAATCACATAAGGCTTGCCTTCCTGTCTCTGTCCCAAAATAGCTCCTATAATAAAGTTACTAGCATCACACATTATTTCAAATGGCTCCTCCTAATTAGGTGGTTATAAGGCAGGTGCAAAAATGAGAGCCTTCTTTAAAAATTCAAATGCCTCAAGACATGCTTCATCAAACTCAAAAGTAGCTTCCTTAGGTAACAATTTACGTAATGGCTTTGCAATCTTAGAAAAATCTTTGATAACCTTCTATAAAAACCTACATCTCCAAGAAAACTTCTTATATCCTTAACATTCTTTGGAGGTGGTAAATTAGGAATCACTTCGATTTTTGCCTTATCAACTTCAGTGCCCCTCCATGAAACTAAATGTCCAAGAACGATCCCTCTTTTGCCATAAAGTGACATTTTTCCCAGTTCAAGACCAATCCATGCTCAATACACCTGTCAAGTACTTTAGATAGATTGTCTAAATAATTGGAAAATTCAATAACATAGACATTAAAGTCATCCATAAAAACTTCTACACAATCATTAAGTAAATCACTAAATATTGAAAAGATGCATCTTTGAAAATTTGCAGGTTCATTACATAAACCAAAGGGCATATGCCTAAAGGCAAAAGTACCATATGGGCATGTAAAAGTAGTCTTAGGTTAGTCCTTAGGATGAATAGGAATTTGATAAAATCCACTAAGTCCATCAAATAACGAAAGAAAGAAAAATTAGCTAACCTCTCAAGAACTTAGTCAATAAAAGGCAATGGAAAATGGTCCTTCCTAGTTGCTTTATTTAGTTTCCTATAGTCAATACACATACACCATCCTGTGACAGTTCTAGTAGGTATCAAATCATTAGATTCATTCCTAACAATAGTTAAGCCTCCCTTCTTTGGTACAACCTGATTAGGGCTCACCCATTTACTATCACTAATGGAATATATAATTTCAATATCAAGCAACTTAGTTACCTCTTTTATAACCACCTCCTTATGGGTGGAATTTAACTGCCTTTAACCTTCAATGGAAGGCTTGGCATTAACCTTTATGAGAATTCTATGCATACATATTTTAGGAATAATACCCTTCAAATCATTTATAGAATAGCTAATGGCATTTTTATTACTATTCAACTCATCACATAAGGCATCAACATTATCACTAGGCAAAGATGAATTAACAATAAAAGGAAATTTAAGATTAGAGTCAAAAAATGCATATCTAAAATTTGATGGTAGAGGCTTGAGCTCCATCTTTACTTCTTCATAAGGTATATTGTCCTTTGGATCATCCTTGCTTCTTAAAGGTTCAAATCTTGATGTCCTTTGAAAAGGTTGATATGGAACTACCTCCAAAATTTGCTCATTAGCTTCTCACACCTTGTATGGCTCCATATCATCATTCCTTAAACACTCATGAATCACTTCTTCAATGCATCCATCAATAATATCAATAGAATCAACTCTACTTGCCACTTCTATAGGTGTTGACTTCATTATATTCAGCACATCAAATTCCATACATTCATTATTCTCTTTCAGTGTGATCTTTCCATTCTTCATATCTATAATTGCTCATGCTATCCTAAAAAATAGTCTTCCAAACAAAATTGGAAGCTCAAGATCTTCCTCTATTTCCAACACAACAAAGTCAGCGGGTATGACAAACTTACCCACTTTTGTTAGCACATTCTTTAGAATGCCAAGTGGATATGTTACAGATTTATCCACAAAGGAAAGACAAAAATTGGTAGGCTTAAGTTCATCCAAATCAAGCTTTTTGTAGATAGAGTAAGGCATAAGACTAACACTAGCACCAATATCACATAAAGCTTTATCAAAATGCGTACCTCTAATTACACAAGGAGCTGTAAATGAAGTAGGATCCTTAAACTTAGGTGGAGACTTGGAGTACATAGCTTTGGATTCTTTGATAAGAGATACTAAACCATTATCTTCAAGCTTGCTTTTATGGCTAATAATATCCTTCAAAAATTTACCCCAAGCTGGCATATCTCTAATAGCTTCCACAAATGGTATAGTGATAGTGATATCCTTAACATAGTCAAGGAATTTACTGAATTGCTTGTCCAAATTATGCCTTATGTACCTTTAAGGAAAAGGAAAAGTTTTTAAGTCTACCTTAGGTTCATCCTCTTGAGGTGGCTTGGCATTTCCCTTTTATCTCTATTTGAAATCTCATCATTATTTTTACTTCTAACATCCACTTCCTCAATCTCTACTCTATCATCATCATCAACCAATGTTTCATTCATATTGAGATCCTTTTTAACCTCCTTATCACTATACAATGTAATTGCTTAACAAGTCTCTTTTTTTACATACTCTGGTTGGCTAGGAAGCTTTCCCAAAGGTTTAGTGTTTAAGGTAGAGGCTTGTTGGGCAATTTGGGTTTCAAGGATATGGTAGTGAGTAGCAAGTTACTCAAGTTTAGAATTAATTTGCTTAAATTGCTCCTCATTTTATTTGTTGATGGACATTTGTTGGTTAACAAATTGCTTTATAAGAGTTTCAAGGTTAGGTTTAGATTGGGTAGGATTAAAGGCTTGTTATTTCATAGGAAATCCAGGTGGATTTTAGGGTTTAGTATTTGGCTAAAATTGGGGGTTTAATTTGGCAGATGGGTTTGACCATGAAAATCTAGGATGGTTTCTCCCCTACGGGTTATAAGTATTAGAATTCATTCCCATTCGTTGGTTAAAACCTCCTTGCACATAATTCACATCCTCATTTGCAATTACATTGCATTGAGAATATGAATGAGATCCTCCACAAATCTCACAAACAAGATTAGTACATTCTAATGAATTAATTTGAGATTTAGTTACCAATTTGGTGAGGGCGTCTTCCTTTGCACTCAGCATATTGATGGTGTCAGGTTCCAAAACTTCCTTTGCTTTTGCCATTGTGGTTTCATCACCTATGTACCTTGAGATGCAAGTTCTTCTAGCAATGTAACAGCCTCTCTAACTGTCTTATCCATCTATTTCCTACCAACTACAGCATTCACAATATTCCTATTTTCATCCGTTAGCCCATTGTAGAAAATTTGAGGAATCATCCATTCCGGCAAACCATGATTTGGACATTGCCATTGAACTTCCTTAAACCTCTCCCATGCTGAATAAATAGTCTTACTTCCATTTTTCATGAAAGTAGTGATCTCATTACGAAACTTGGCTATCTTGTGTGGTGGAAAATATTTGTGCAGAAATGCTCGCTTCAATTGATCCCATGTTAAGAATGATTCATTTGGCAAACTTGCAGCCAAAGTTGTGCTTTATCCCTAACTGAAAATGGGAAGAGTCTAAGCCTATTTGCATAATCCATCATTCTATTTATCTTAAAGGTTGCACACACATTGAGGAAAGTCAAAATGTGAGCATAAGGATCTTCTCCTTGTAAGCCTCCAAATTAATTATTTTGCACCATTTGGATAATAATTGGCTTGATCTCAAAGTCGTTGTTGGCAATGGTTGGAGCCCCAAAACTACTTGAGATGTCCAGCATTACAAAATCACCTAACGTCCTTCTCTCCGGTTCAGCCATATTATCCAAATTCTGTCAATTTTTTCTTCTTTGCCTTTATTCCCTGTGCAAATTTCAAATAAGTAAATCAATTTCATGATCAAAGTACAAATTATTATCACTAATACTTCTAGTAAGCATGTAAATTCACAAATAAATAAGTAATAAAAAAACAAAAATTAAGATAAAAATTAAAATTAAAATAAGGCCTAAAACAACCTTTTTCTACCCTAAGTTAATAAAAATTATAAACAAATTCCTCGGAAATAGCACCAAATTCTAAAGCAGGTTAGAATTGTATACTCTAGTCTTTAGGACTTAGATAAAGCAAGTAGGGTGTCAAACACTGGGATTTGTAAATTTTATATTAACCGAATAGATACTAAGATGGATAGGCAATATATTAATAGTGAAAATTATTGGATTACTCTAATTATACTAATTTAACTACTAACTATACTAATAACTCTAATTATTCTAAATATCAAATTAAATATGGTTTATTAGAAATACAATTCAGAATTAGTCAAAGAATTATAATAAATAATGAACACATGCAATGAATGGAGAATATGACCTAAAATCCTTAAGAGCAACTATCGTTGTCAAATAAGGGTATTTCCATCTGGAGTCTATAAGTATCATCGTATCATTATAGAGACAAACAAAAACCATGAAGTTCCTTGCCAATTCTTTGACCACTCCAGGTGGATTTCTTATCTCCAGGTACTTTCCTAACCTTTTAGTGAATTCAATTGCTTTTCCACCAAATTATACCAACTGTCATTATGAACAATTTGACTAACACATCATATATGGTGATCAAGCATATACAACTCAATTAAACACTCAAGAAAAAGCAATTCATTCATGCACTATAAAAAGATATAATTCATTGATTCATTCTTCCTTGAAATTCAAACAAACAAAGGCTTAGCCAAGATACATGATCAAGTAACAATAAAAGAAAACTAAATATAAAATAGAAAAGTGAAAAGAATAGAGAAGATAAAACCCTTTTACTATGTCTTGATACTTGATGTAGAATCTTTCTTCTTCTTGGCTTTTTATTTTATAATAACTCTAATACAAACTAAATAATTTTGTAATGTCTATTTGTCTAAAAGAAAGAAACCTGTCTATTATTTCTATTCTATTTATTCTATCTTTAATCATCTATTTGTAGGCCTCACAATTGACTAGAAAGGACTAGAATCTTTAGAGTTGGAAAGGCACCACTTCATGAAAGGTCACCTTCTTTTGCAGAAGTTGTAACTTCAAGGGCAAATTTTATCTAATCAAATGACTTTAAATCTCAAATGTTCCTTCATTAAATTTCTATATTTCTAAGTTATCTTTTTGTAGCAACTTGAATCATTAAATTTAGATATCTGTAGAAGAAGTTATGATTGAAATATGAAAACTACTCAAATCAAAATGTTCTAGATCATTAGTCTCTGTGCCGAGTTGTGACATGGTACCGAGTCATCACAGTAGCTCTCTATTATGAGTCGTGCTAATGGTGATGACTCATGACAATCTTCAAGTGTCCAAACTTGGGTCCTTTTTGCTCCCCAACTTTTTCTAATCAACTCCAAGTCTTTTCCAAGCATGAATTTAGCTTAAAACATGTATATAACCTACATAATAAACCATAAAGATAAAAGAAGTGAAAATAATAACTTTATAGCCAAATAAACACAATACTCATAGGAAAGCTAAATGAAATTAAGACTAAACTACCCTAAAAGACTAAACATATTTGCATTACATTAGGACTAAGGTCAATAAGAGGGGGCCTAAGTTCTTGCCTCCATATTGATATTTTATATATTAACTGGGAGTCATGAAAGTATCATTCAATAGTTTATAGTTTGATTTTACCAATATAAAGGTCCATAATCTAGTTAGATTCCTAACCCATTTATTTGATCTAATAAGGATAAATGGATGACATCTTATAAGTTCCATCATCAAGGGATGTCAATATTTATTAGCTTACCCAAAGTATTCAAGTTGAGGTACATGATTCTTATCATTCCCCATGCTTCGGGCTCGCATGAAGTATATGAGAATTACATGGTCCTAAGCATGAATATTCTATGAAAATTGATATTATGATGTTATTCAATGATATACACTAGGAGAGTCATATCATTTTATAAATATCAATTCAAATAGATAGTGTTTGGATAGGGATAGCATGAACAACTTGATGAAATCCTAGTGGATGTTACTACTGGTTTATGTATATAAGCTAAGCCAAGATAAAAGGCTAAGGGTTCCTTTAGTGAGAATGCCCTCATATGACCAGGGTTACGAACTCTGGTCAGTGAGTCTAGCATTCTTTTGGACGTGGGTTATAGACTCTGGTCAAATGATAATGGTGAATGAACAAGTAAAGACTAAAGATGATAATACCTTATCTTCATCATACCATGACTCAAGTGGAATCATGGTGGCAATGTCATTTAATATTATCAAGGCTTTTAAGGACTAATGGTGCACGTGTGATGTGTAGTGCAAATGCAGTGGTGGGGGGCTCTATAAGATTGACTATTATATATTGAGAAATAGTCATTTTTTAGTTGATCTCTCTTACTTAGAAGTCCCTAGTGGAGTCACTATTGTGAGTGACCTTTTTATGTTATTTATATGTAGGCTAATTGGCTATATAAGGGTCTTTTCAATTTGTTTTCAAGGGACATGGTAACTTTACAAAATAATGATAAATGATTGGTCTTATGAGGGATAAGAAGCTTGATTTTATGGAGTCACCACCTGATTTTTTTGAATTTGGGGAAAAAAGGACAACATTTGGTCACTCAGCAAGTATTGCCCCTAATAGAGATTTCCAAGTTCGGGGCATTGCATATACTTTTTAACTATTTCTCATTATATGATGTTTGATGTATGGCTACCACAACACCTTAGTTTTAGTAATGATAATTTGTATAGCACTCACACAATTCATTAGATAGTGGAAGATAATAAAGCTGAAGATATTACTATTAGATTACTTTACTAATAAAATACATATAAAAGGAAAAGAGATTGCAAAAAGGTAAATCTAATTTAGTTATGATAGATCTATAAGGTAAATACGACCATTCATACAAATTGCTTAATCACATGAATAATGGGATAAGCAATGGACACTAAAACACTTAAAAGAGTAATTAAAATGTAGATGATCATGCATGTTTGTAATGATTATTTATGTTATAATGATAATAATATAGGGGATACATGATATCATTACTAGACTGAAAACATGATGACTCTATTTCAAGACATGAACTTTTCACATTATTGATGTTTATGATATGATTTCATGTTTCAGAACTAGAGGGTGTAGAATAATGATATGAAATGAGCATAATAAAGTATAGAATATTCATATAGCAAGAAAAATTGATAGTCTCATCACACAAGCACAAAAATATTCTCAAATGCTAGTGATAATAGAATAAAATGCAATGTGGTAAAATAAACATGCTAAAATGATTATGTGGTCCTTAGACACAACTAAGCTTGTATAGGTTTTGAAGCTTTAGCTTCGAGGGATTATCAAGCTTTCCTCATCAAGAAGTTCAAAATGAAAATAGAATGCTGCTAGTTAGTATAGCTTTGAAGCATGGTTTGACAAAGATGAGACTTGGTTTGGTGGAAAAGAGATCTAATAACCTAAGAAAAAGACAGTGGGAGAGCAAAAACTACTTGGAAAGGGGTTTTCAGTGCCTTCGATTGGATAGATTTTTGAGTGTGAGTGTGTTTCCACTTGCTCACCCCTTAAAATAGGGTGTGAAGGTGCCTATTTATAGTGAAAAATGTGTGGAATAGGGAGGTATAGGCATGGTCACATGTGCATCCTTAGTACGGAGCATGTGGCCACATAAAGTGCACATGACTGCATGCTTGGCATGTGGTCATGCACTAGTGCATGAACACATCCGCTCGAGCATGGTTATATGCACTTTAGCACATTATGTACTCTATTTAAGGCTCATATGGGCTTTTTACTAGGGTTTTTGGGACTTTCAGACGCATTTCCAAAGTCCATTTTGTCAAATTTGGCCTCGATTTTAGCATGTGACACCTAGGGTTGTTTATGCACACTTCTGAGCTGTATGTACTAATCCTCAAGTTGTTTTGGTCTATTTTAGGACCACTTTCGAAGGTTTTAGAGCCTCTTGGATGTGTTTCTAAAGTCCTTTTTGCCAAGTTTTGCTTCAATTTTAGCGCATGACAACTAGGGGTGTTTATGGCTTTACGTGCACTTTTAAGCAACATGCATTGATCCTCGGGTTGTGTTAGACCATTTTAGGACCTCTTTTAGAGGTTTTGGAGCCTTTTGGATGTGTTTCTAAAGTCTATTTTGTCAAAATTAATTTCTATTTTTTCACCAAGTCGGATCTCTGTAAGCATCTAATCTCGGGATAGTTGAGTGTGGTGGCAACAAAATACTCCAATGATCAAAATATTATCAATAGGTCTTCAACATATGAAGTTTGAAACCTCAAAAGCATAAATGCATTTTCAAAAGAGTTTAATTATTTTTTTAAGGACTTAATTATGATGTTTTCTTTAAGGACCCAATTGAAAAGTTTAAATTCTTTTAGGGGTCTTTTTGTAATTAAAAAAGAGATCAGAATTATGTAATTCTGATCAGAATTACAAAATTCTCGTCCAAATTAAATTTTTTCTGTCTATTTTTTGATTTTTACAGTAAATAATTTTCTTTTCAATTTTGATTGGTCAAATAATTTGATAAATCGTTTTTCTAAGATTTATCTCAATTTTTCAGGAAATACAAAGTCCTTTTAAAATGAAAAATCTATCACTGTGAAGAGAGGAAGTCACAATAAGATACATCTTCTAGCTAGGGTTTTTCTATAAAAACCTAGCTCAAACTCTCCTAAGGGGCTTAAAACCTTTCTCTTTTCCTTGACTTTTTAGAGGCTTTTCCTTTTGTTCCAATGCAGTGTTCAAAAAATATTTTCTTGTAAAATACCTATTCTTTGAAGAAGCAATAGGCTTTTTGAAAGGAGAACAACAAGTTTTGAAGATCCATTTAAAAGTAACAGTGATTTATACAAGTCTAAGGGGCAATTCTATACTACATCC
Organism: Mallotus nudiflorus; assembly: GCA_947683625.1. Classification (NCBI taxonomy): domain Eukaryota; kingdom Viridiplantae; phylum Streptophyta; class Magnoliopsida; order Malpighiales; family Euphorbiaceae; genus Mallotus; species Mallotus nudiflorus. Next base: position 453,296 of record CANTUR010000121.1, read on the forward strand.
ATACCATAATCTCCTCTCATTCTTTTTCTATTTTTTATTTTATTATTTTGGTTCCATTAAATTTTAACATTATTTTATTTTTATTATTATGAAGAGGGTTACATGATGAGTTCACTTAAAGAACAAGTTCCATGAAGAGACTTGGAATGTCATTAATTGAATTTTGTAGCCATATATAGTTTCTAGGGTTCTAATTATTTATTTATTATTTTGATTGTTTTATTTTACATTTAGTTTTTCTAGGATTGTATTAATTTTTATTTTTTTTGTCACGACCCAAACCCGAGGGCACGTGACCTGCACTAGGGAATGGGTAGGCATAAGGCCCCCGAAACCCGTAGTAAGCCTAAGGGAGAAGAAAATAAAACCATTCATATTTTAAACTTTAATTAATAACAAAACATATTATCAAACTGATTTTTCTCAAAATATATAAACTCAACTGCTTAATAAAAATGTATTTCAATGTCTCATATTATAAATTGAATTTAAATCTTATACATAAGCGTATTTCGTACAAATAAACTACATAATTAAGTTTAAACCATACAAGTCCTTAGTACATATACTACTACAGCATCCTAGATTAATACACAGTACAGCTTACAATGACCTACATAAAATAGCCGGTGAAGAAGAAACCCGGCGTGGAGGTAGTCTGAGGTCGAACTCCTGAGCTCCTGAAAAAAAAATAAATTGAGGGGAATCAGACCTCACTGAGTAAGCCAATAAAAGAGCTGTACGGTTTGAAAACCTTTTTGAAAACTATATATATTTATAGTGAAAATAATTTATAATATATAATTATAGCTTTTGAAAAATCTTGGTAGAACCCTAAACCCAAATCTAAATGGCCAACCGGGCCCACTTATCCCAACTAGACTGCCGGTCCCCGAGAGCAAGGGCTCGGAGCCGTAGTCATTCACTTAATCCAAATATATGGCTCTGGCAGTCCCCGAGAGCAAAGGCATCGACCGAGGCACCCATCCCAATCCATTAATAACCTTACAATCACTGGCGGTCCTCGAGAGCAAAGGCTTCCACCTAGGCACCCGTCCTAGTTTAACATTCACCAATCATTTATATTATGGATCCATCTCTCAATCTCTACCACGTGCACATAGTCCTGGTGAACCCCACCAGGTAGCCCGTTCTACCAAAATTTCTCAAAATCGATTTTAAATAATAAATGCATTTAAATCTTAAATAATAACATTTAATTAAATAAATCATATATCAATATAATAAATATACGAGCACACGCATTCTTTAAATAAACAAATGCACAGATCATTCTATTGACTTACATGATGAATGTAAAAGCTGACGACCACGCGTTTGCCTCGGCCTCACAGCTTCTGCTCCAAAATGATCTAAAAGAAAATAATAATCGAATTTTAAAATATGACTATGGAATTGAAACCAACAATCAATAAAAAAATGAAATTCCATACTGACTCGAGGAAAACCAGACAAGACTCGACAGACAGGATTTAACCTAACTAACGGTAGAAATTTTACGGATATCACGTTTTACGAGAAAATCTACCGAAATTTTGGCAGAGTCTCCTCTGTAAAACGGACATCTCTCTACCAAAGGTAGAGCTAGACCTACATAGAAAATGCACTTCTAATATCCACAACCATTCACACTCGAGTCGGACTCCCAAAAATACAATTTGCCCCGACCGAGATCACAAGTCAATAAAATATCAAAAATTAAAAAATTAATAATATTTATTTCTCAAATATATATATTTCACATACATACATACTAGAATAATTGAAAATTATATAAAATCTCAATTATTCAAAATTGAACAATTAAATTTGTATTCCGTCACCAACAATATAAATATAATTATTATCCAAATGAAAACCTTTGTAATGTATTATATGAATATATATATACTTATATATATATTGGGAATTGGACATTTAAAATTTTACACTACTTAGGAAATTATATCAATTAATTTATAAAAATTATCTAAACCCTTTAATTATTAATAAAACTAATTAATATATATATTTTATCATATTTAGCGTAAAATTACATTTTTACCCCCCTAAAATATATGATCTACACAATGTGCTATTTATACTAAAATAATTCCTTAAAATTATTTAATCATCCCAAAAATTATTTTTCTCAAAATAAATCTTCCTAGTATAATTAAAACATTTAATGAACCAACAAATTTTCTCCCAAAAATATTATGTAACCAAAAATCAAATTTGGCATAAACTCAAATATATTTATAAAAATAGTATAAAAATCTCAAAAATTGTAATTTAAGTTCTAAAATTTATAATATTCACTAATAACCTCATTTATTAAAATTTCATAATTTATAACCATAATTTTTGAAATTAGCCTAATTTTAAATTTTGACATGAAGTATAGAAATTCCTAAAAATTGTATAATATTCTAAAAAAAATTATCTTCCTTACCCCAAATTTATATCAACTCATAATAACACCAAAATATCAATTATTATTATTATTTGCTATTTTTATAATTAATTCCCGAAAATTCCTAAAATAATATTAAAATATTCAAAAATTCACCAAAAATCAAAATAAATTCCAAAAATTATACAAAAATTCCTAAAGGTAGATTGAGCTACTAGGAATCACATTTGAAAAGGAAATTTGCATGAATCAAGCTAGATCAAGTTAAAAAAAAATTGAAACCCTAGAGTTCAAAAACTAAAAATCCTCAAAACTCAACCAAAAATGAGATTAAAGCTTAAACTAAGCTTGGAATGTGTCTCACCAGTGCAAGGGGAGGAGATTGGCACCAGAATGGAGGGAAATGGTGGCCGGACGAAGCTTGGGCGAGTTTGGAGCAACTCTCGGCTTTCTTCCTTTCCAGCAGTTCCCGGCGGCTCTGCAGGCGACCGGAGGTGAGGGAGAAGGAGGAGGAAGCGGCATATGGTGGTTGGAGGTGGGGGAGGCGCAGTGATGGTAGCAGTCGAGGGCGCCGCGCGGATGGGGAGAGGGGGGGGAAGCTTCGGCTCTGTTTCTGTCAAAATATACATACATACATACATATATATATATATATATATATATATATATATATATATATTATAAACTACTATATATGTATATATATATATAATATACTTATTATACATACATAGGTGTCTAAGTGAGTTTTAGTGTATATATATACATATATATATATATATACTTAAACATACACTATATGAAACTATATTATACATACATATTAATGATCATTAATATAATATATTCAATATATGACTATATATTAATATTTATTTATGCATGTATGTATATAGACAAATATTAGTACATAGGTACATATCTATATACATATACTACATATAGATACATATGTACACCAATTACTTTAATATACATCTAAAACAATTACTTTAACCCTAAATATAGTGTTAACATATACATAATATAATATCATGCAAAAGTAACTATTTCGAAAACTATTTGAGAAAAATATCCCTTTTTATTCAAACAAATATGTATATATATATAGGGTATTAAATTTTTATTATTTTCAGTAAGTCTTTGTAATAACCCTAATAGTGGGAATAATGAAATCTTGTATATGTGGTTGTATGTTTATTTTGATTAATTGGGTAGCAAAATTAGGTTTTTAATTAGGTAATTAATTAAAATTAGTGGCTATAGAGATAATTAGGGTTTGTTTAATTAAAATTGAGTTAGATTTAGGTCGATAGAGTTTGAGTTGCTTGTTAATTATTTTATTTATTAATAATTTATTGTTTAAGGTCACTTTAATTAAATTAGGTTTTTTAGAAGAAATAAGTTTGATTGATTGTTTAATCTTTTATTTGATTGTTTTGGTATCTTTTTATGTGTTTGGGCTTGTCTATTTATTTTATGTGTTGTAGGCCCTAAGCCCAAGTTAAGCTTTAACCTATACAATTAATTTTAGGTCTAGGTAGTTCTTTTGGCTAACCTTATAACTAGGCCATCTCATTTAATAGGTTATTAATTAATTTGGTATAAATTTTAATTAATTAAAATGCATTTTAAGCCCATAATTAATTAGAAATTAAGTTAGTGATAACTTAGGCCCATTTAGTTAATTAGATGTAGGCCGATCTAGGTCAATTTAAATTAATTTAGACTTAGCCATTAAATTAAGCCCCTTTTCCATAACTTGTAGATTTAATATCACCTTATAATTAAAACATGTAGAATTAGGCCTACTAATTTAAATACTTTATAATTTGTAGATTTATGCCCATTTTTAAAGTTAGAATAAGTAGACTTAGGTTTAATTAATTAAAATCAATAAGGAATTAGGCCCATTAGTCTTTGACTTGTAAATTAAAATACATAGATTTAGCCCATTTAATTAAAATCAATGTAGATTAGACTAACTTAGGGATTTTGAACTTAAATGAATACATTGTTTACATATAATTTTCATGGCTAGTTTGCCTGGAGTTAATTGCTTAAGGGTTTATATGAAATTGCATGTAAATAAAGGATAAGATAGTAATTCATAAAGTAATTCTAAAAGAAAACAAGACTGAAAGAAGTTGGTATTCTGTACCTAGAATCTCCTAGTTGTGATGCTAGCTTTCTTTTATAGAGTTGAGTACCAACATTTTTTATTTGTCCTAGTTATTACCCTTAATGGTGACTCCTCATCTCCACGCCATATCTTTGTGATAGTGGTTAGTGTGTTCTCTAGAGCCCTAAGCTCAAACAGTATCAAATTTGCTAAAATCTTTGATGCACACTAAACTGTACCATCTACAGTGGTGACTCCATTGGGGATAAGAGATACTAATTCTACTTGTGTTCTTTAGAATCATTTTATTAATTAATATTTTATTTTTGCATTCATTATGTATGTCCTTATTAATCGATAGTGCTGGTTTATGGTTCCATGATTCCATTAGCTTCAGAAGATTGTAAATTAGCTGACCATCACTCTTAGCCTTAACTCGGTTTAAGAGAGATTACCATGCTCATCTGACTAGAGTCTGTAACCTAAATCCTAAAAGGGGGGTAGTCTTTTCTCGAGTTTGCAAAGGATGTTAGGCCCATCTGACCTTAGCCTGTAACTCAAGTCTTAAAGGAGGGCATCTTGCTAAAGGAACCTTGACCTTTTTACCAGACTCAGCTCATGTAGTGACTTAGTCACTTCCTTGAGGATTACCCAAATTACTTGCATTTGTTGCCATAAGGTATTTTTATGTATAAAGACCTAAGCCCATACTTTAGAGGCCCATTTAGGTTAATAAAGATTGGTGTAATCTTTTATACCTAGAAATATTGTTTCTATGTTTTACTGCTTTGAGAGATTTGGCATGCACATCAGTTCTTGATATCCTCTATTGATATTAATGCCAAGACCAAAAATCCTAGGAAAAGAGACTCATTGTTGAATATGTGTGTGAGATGAATAAGGTTGGAAGGATGTATGTACACTTAACTTGACTTGACTTGCTACTTGTTGCATAGCACATGCATCATGCATACAAGCATACATGCATTTCATGCATCATACTAACACTTTCCATTACAACCATTATAGATTCATTCAAGTCATCCTGTGTTTGGAAATAGAGTAGTGGCAGATTAGTGAGAATAGATTTGAGTCCAAAATCAATAGCTAAAGAGATCCATCACAGTTTGGAAAAGAGCCCAATCAATCCGCTTTACCTAGAAGCTACACCAACTCAAACAGAAGAGATGGAACAGCAACAAGGAGGAAACTGGACCCTAGAAGATATTAAAGGAGCTTTAATAGATAACATGAGGGCAATGATGCAAGATGAACTAAGATAAGCACTGGTTGGATTAATGCCACCACTTGCTGCTACACCTCTAGTTATAGTAAATCCACCTATTGTGAGTGCATCATCTACTAATAGTGACAATGCCAGGGAGGCAACCTTTAAATGCTACTAGGAATGTACCTATTGTGGAAATGAAATTAGAGGATGTTGAGAGCTACATGGTTAAAAAAGAAAAAAAGGAATCACTTGAGCAAGTTTAAGAGTTAGAGTCCAAGTAAATGAAAGCACTGACTCAAAAGATGTCTAAAATGGAGGAATTAATGAGTAGACAGAGCATCAGATATTCATTTGACTTTGATGATAGGATGTAATTCGTGGAAGATAAGCTACTTGATAAGTTCAAGATACTATAACTGTAGAAGTTTGATGGTACTAGAGACCCAAAGATCCACCTTAGTCAATATGCAACTACTATAAGCATTACTAAAGCTCCATTATCTATAGTAACCAAGTTGTTTGTACTATCCCTGAAGGGTATGGCTATTAATTGGTATCATGGGTTAAAAAAGTCTATTCGAGCAAACTGGAAAGAATTGTGTACTACTTTTCTGAAACAATATGACTACAATACCAGGCCTGAAGTGTCCATCAGGGATTTAGAATTGACCAAGAAAAAGGCTAATGAATCATTTTCAAATTTGCTAACTACATTCATGAATAAGGCAGGATTAATGTAGAACAAACTAGTTGAGAAGGATCAGGTTAGGATGATACTCCAAAATGTGTCACTAATTTGGTTGAGAGGCTACAGATGATGAACCCTAAGACATTCATAGACATTTATGATGATGGATTATAAGTCAAGGAGATAAAAAATGAGAATAATAAGATTGCTAGAAACACTAAGGTAAAGAACTACCCAATCGGGGGCACGCAGCAACGAAATACTAGTTGGGTTATAGGAGTCCATGTTATTCAATAACCTAGGAGATTCTCCAATTTTAACCATCCTTTGTCAAAAGTCCTAGAGTGCCTAATGCAAAAGGGCTTACTTCAACCTTTACCTAATCCAAATCCACCAAACCTAACCTAGAAGATAAGCTACTTAATAAGTTTAAGATACTATAAATGTAGAAGTTTGATGGTACTGGAGACCCAAGGATCCACCTTAGTCAATATGCAACTACTATAAGCATTAATAAAGCTCCATTAGCTATAGTAACCAAGTTGTTTGTACTATTCCTGAAGGGTATGGCTATTAATTAGTATCATGGGTTAAAAAAGTCTATTAGAGCAAACTGAAAAGAATTGTGTACTACTTTTCTAAAATAGTATGACTACAATACCAGGCTTGAAGTGTCCATTAGGAATTTAGAATTGACCAAGCAAAAGGCTAATGAATCATTTTCAAATTTGCTAACTACATTCATGAATAAGGCATAATTAATGAAGACCAAACTAGCTGAGAAGGATCAGGTTAGGATGATACTCCAAAATGTGTCATTAATTTGGTTAAGAGGCTACAAATGATGAACCCTAAGACATTTATAGACCTTTATGATGATGGATTACAAGTCAAGGAGATAAAAAATAAGAACAAGAAGATTGCTAGAAACACTAAGGTAAGGAACTACCCAATCGGGGGCACATAGTAAGGAAATACTAGTTGGGTTATAGGAGTCCATGTTATTCAATAACCTAGGACATTCTCCAATTTTAACCATCCTTTGTCAAAAGTCCTAGAGTGCCTAATGCAAAAGGGCTTGCTTCAACCTTTACCTAATCCAAATCCACCAAACCTAAACACATCAGGCTATAACCCAAACACGCACTACAAATTCAATCAAAACCTCCAACACTCCACAAATAACTACATCCGCCTCAAACATGAAATCCAAAACCTTATAAATTATGCAAAGATCACAGACCCTAAAGACTTAAGCACCAGAAATAATCCTTTCTTAAACTACCAAAATGTACCATCTCTAGCTACCATGATGATCAACTCAATAATTAGTAAGGAAGAAGTAGCTCCTTTAAGGACCTAGACCATAAAATCAATGAGAAATCTCCTAAAGCCCTTACAAATGTGGAAAGGGAAGAAGAATTATTGTGTCAGCCTTTAGGCAAGTTCGACTATAAGGTGTTTGATAATAAATCACCTTCTTTTGACATACCCTTCAAGTCGATTATGCCTACAGGATGGGGTGATGACTTTGATGATGAGAAGCTGCTAGATAAGAAAGAAAAATGCACATTTGAGGTACAAAAAGATGAAGTCATATAGACAGTTAGCAAGAAGATGCAAGAATAGTTGTTACATCAACCACCTGAAGGATAACCACTATGAGACTCAGCATCCCTAGCATCTAGAATATGAAATTTTCTTATTGTAAAATTTTAGAACTTATTTTGTTGATCAATGATATGAATTCTAACCATGCTTGCTTATGTATTGTCATCCTAATGATACTGTGCATTGAGATATTGATAGTATATGCATGTTTGACATAAATTCAATTCAATTAGATTCATTCAGCATGACCACAAATGCAAATTAAAGAACATTCATATATCACATAATGTAACTTCCCAAAATAGGAAATTTGAGGAAAAATACAATGAATGATAAAAAAGAGAAAGAACAAAGAGAGAAAATAAAGAAAAAGGAACAATAAAGTAAAAATTAGAGAGAACAAAATTTAAGAGTAGCTGATAACATGAGTTGTATCATGTGATGTAATAAATGTTCCCATTTTTGCCCTACTAAATGAGTAAAATTGAATCTAAAATTTTTGTTCAAATATTGCATATCCATCTTTGTCTTACTGCATAAGTATCTAAATGGAAAGACAATACATAATGAAAGCTAAATCAAAGATATGAGATCACTATTTTAGTTATGTTTTCTCTTTTTACACCCTTTTGTGATTTTGTTTCTAAGTCTAGTGTCCTTTTGGATATAAACAACTTAGGTGGCTCAATAACTTGCATTGTAAGTCTTGTCTTATAACCATCATCAATTATGGCATCAGCATTAAGCCTTATGTTTTGCTCAAGAATCCTTTAAAGCTATAGGTCTTTGGTACTGTCCAGAAGATCTTGCCTTAAGGGACAACCCTCAAAATTAGTAATAATAGTAATGATGAATTAGAGATGACCATACTAATGGTAGAGATGTGATGGAGAAAAAGGAAGTTGAATCACGTGGCCAGAATAAAGTAATTACATAAGTTAATGATTACATACTTCAACTTACAATACGAGCAAGTTCAATTAATCTCAGTATCAAGAATTCTCTTTAGTCAGTTCACTCATTCCTCTGCATCTTCAATACATAAGACTGTAATTAATAGGGTTAGTAAGATAGAGGGTCAACAACTATAGTGAAAAAATTGAGTCTCTTGAACACATGAAAAAAAGACTGCTAGAATAGCATGAATGAATTCAAAATAAAGCTGGGGGCAAAATATAACTCTAGAGGCAGCTTTGGGGTGAAACAGTAAACACAACACTGGAACTTCAAAGATAGTGAAAGAGAACTCAGGGTAGAAAGAAGTAAACTACAAGCATACAAATACATCAATTATCATACGGAAAAAGCAGTAATAAAAAGAAAAGTTCAATAGTGCATCAATTAATTACAAGCTCCAGTGTAAAGCCACAGACCACACTTATTGGCCTAGTCATCAGTCTGATGAGCTGTATCAAAAGCTATGACATCAGAAGTACCAACAGTGAAGCATTTAATGCTCAAACCTAAAAGCTATTGATAAAGCACTCCAAGATTAACAACAAAGCTCTATTCTAAACATGAGACCTATTACGATCATACATGTCATACATAACATGCATACACTTATATACATTTGTTATGAAATACTTGCTCTGCATAATAAAGTCTTTGAGCCTAGGCGAGATTGTGCAAACACCTTGCTGCTAACATTTAAAATTAGTGTTGTAAAAGTGTAGAAAGGTAGCCAGAATGTTCACATCTGAAGGGAAAGGGTAACATTATCAAGGTGAGCCTAATACTCAATGGGACTTTAGACTGTAGGAGCCTAATAAATTATAGGCCTATCTAGAAATGGAATATCATCGACAGTGATACTTACAAAAGCAATACATTCATCAGCCTTATATATGGGAAGAATGCACTCAAAACTTAAAATGAACGCACTTTGAAAACTTCTCTGATCATAAAATGAGACCTCTAAATCATGAACCTTTTTTATGTAGAAGATGTTAAAAAGAGGAATGAAGCCCTCTACCATAGCATTAATGGAATGGTAGAAATACAAATGTAGCCTAAAGTCACAACTTCATTGGTGGAGTATCATGACCTTTGTGATTCAAGACATCATCATTATAATCAAAAGGAAGAATGCAAAAGAAGGGCATTGCATTTTCTTAAAATCTATACACTTGCAAATAGACCATACTAACTTATGGTATTTTATGCAGAGAAAAAGAAAAGAGAATGAAGAAGGGGAAAGGAACTGATGCATTAATAGGAATGGGCAAGATAGCAAATGCCAAATACTCATTAAAATAATAAAGGGAAGTAACAGTACTATATTTCCTCAAATCCTGTAATAAAGTACCATCTTAGTTATAAAATCATAAATTGAAAATAAATTCATCCACTTCATGAAATCAAGTGCAAAAAGCCTATCTCATGACCTTTGATTATACTGGCTTTCTTTTATGAAACTCGCAGAATGCAAATGATTAGTTAATAGCTTTGTGTTGAGAGTTTATAAACTCTAATCAATCTAATGCTTGCTTTGCACCCAAACAAGGGGAAGAAAATGCAAAAACAAAATCCATGGACTTGTAGTACAAATTGCTTGAATTCCAAAGTATCATTTCAGTCTATTAAATGTGAATATAATCTACTCCAATGCTTAGAAATGAGTGCGAGTACAAAATCCCTTGATGGTATCCACATTGAGTAATACGAGAAAGGTAGGGGAATACTAAGAGGAGAATAAAAAAAGAGCAAGCATAATGTACTCCAATGCTTATAAATGAGTAAGAGCATCAATGTGAACCTCTAACGGTATCCACACTAAGTAATACAAGAAAGGCAAGGAAATACTAAAAGAGGATCATGCTAAAGATCACTCTATTTACTTTAATTCTCTAAATGACAAAGAGTATCCAAAGGACCTTTCCAATGGTATCCAAGCTGAGTAATATCAAAAAGGTGGGGGAATACTTGGATAAGGAAGAAGAGCATAAAAATAATTTAAAGGCTATTTAATACATGAAATTTAATCTATTTATACTCAAATTCCATGAATTTTGTTTAGCAAATTCTCTCTAAAATTAGGTGTGGAAATAAGCTCTTCACTTCGTAAAAGATATGCTCTCAGCATAAGATGGTTAATTATGCCTCTAACCTTTGTAAATGGTAAATAAATAATAGTCATGAAAATAAAAAATAGTGACATTCGTTAAGCACACGCTATCTTATGAAAAGTGATGAATTTTTCTCATGAATTTTCAACATTATAATGTACTTTTGTACATTTATCATGATTGAAAATAACTTTAACAAGCCTATAGGAACACAAATCCCGAAGGATATGCACCTAACATGTAGAGTTAGTTAACACGACATAATTAAAACTAGTTAGCATAGAAAATCTAATCAGTTAACATAGCAAAATTCAAAGTCAGTCGGCCAAAGTTCTAATCCATGAACACAAAGGATTCAAAGCATTCAACTCCAATAACCAAAGATAAAAATTATAAGTAGTTATGGACTGTAGTATTATAAAGGAGCAATGCAAGGGTTGTAGTAAATCAGAATCATCAGCAAGCAATGAAAGGATTGTAGCTAATCATGAGCAATTATGGACTATAGCATCAAAGGTGAGAAATGGAAGGGTTGTAGCTAATTGTGAGCAATTATGGACTGCAGCATTATCAATGCTGAGTAATGAAAGGATGGTAGTAAATGTGCAAGTAATTATGGATTACATCATCATTGGTAAGCAATGAAAAGGTTACAAGTAATCACGAGAAATTATGGATTGCAACATCATTAGTGAGCAATAAAAGGGTTGCAGCTAATCATGAGCAGTTATGGACTACAACATCAAAAGGAAGTAATGGAAGGGTTACAGCTAATTGCGAGCAGTTATGGACTATAGCATCATATGCAAGCAATGGAATGGTTGTAGCTAATTTTGAGCAATTATGGATTACAACATCAATGGTCAGTAATGAAAGGGCTGTAGCTAATCACGAGCAATTATGGACTATAGCATCAAATGCGAGCAATGGAAGGGTTACAGCTAATCGCAAGCAATTATGGACTATAGCATCAAAGGTGAGCAATGGAAGGGTTGTAGCTAATCACGACCAATTATGGATTATAGCATCATCAGTGAGTAATAAAGGGTTATAGCTAATCATGAGCAATTATGGATTGTAGCATCATCGGTGAGCAATGAAAGGGTTATAGCTAATTATGAGCAATTATAGATTACTGTATCATTGGCAAGCAATGGAAGGGTTGTAGCTAATCGCAAGTAATTATGGATTGCAGCATCATTGGTGAGCAATGAAAGGGTTGCAACTAATCATGAGAAATTATGGATTACAGCATCATCACATCATTAGTAAGCAATGAAAGGTTGCAGCTAATTAAAATTATGAGCAATTACAAATTGTAGTGTTAAAAGGGAGCAATGAAAGGGTTGCAATTGCTTGAAATCATCAGTGAGCAAGGAAGAGATTGTAGCTTATCGAAAGCCTTGAGGAATTATGGACTGCAAAATCAAAAAGTGAGCAATAATATTGTTATAGCCAATTAAAGCTAGCAAGCAATTAAAGGTTGCAATTGATCAAAATAATTGGTAAGCAATGAAAGCATTGTAACAAAATCAAAATTCATGAGTTGTTATAGACTACAGCAGCGAAGGTAGACAAGAAAAGGGTTGTAGCTATTCAAAACTTGCCAACAATTATAGATTATTATAGCGTAAAGCCTACATTGAGGAATGACAAAAGCAACATTGCATAATTGAATGTTATAAACAAAAGCTCTATAACATAATAGGTAAATATCCTAACTCTTTACTTAGAAATTGTGTGCTTATTTGCTTTGTTGCAATTTGTCAAGCAAACAGTGACAAAGGGGGCAACTGTAAGTACCCAAATTTGGGATAGTTGAGTGTGGGTGTGGCAGAGAACTCTAATGATGAAAATATTATAAATAGGTCTTCAACAATTGAAGTTTAAAACCTTAAAAACCTAAATGCATTTTCAAAAGTGTTAATTTTTTTAAGGTCTTAATTATGATGTTTTTTATAAGGACCCAATTGAAAAGTTTAAATTCTTTCAGGGATCTTTTTATAATTAAAAAAGAGATTGGAATCCCCTTGCTCCCCCCTCCTCAAAATGGAGTATGGAGGTGTCTATTTATAGTGAAAAATATATGGAATAGGAGGGTATATGCATGGTCATGTGCACATCTTTAGGATGAAGTTATGGCCACACGAAGTGCACATGACTGTATACTTGACATGTCATCAGGCACTGGCGCATGGCCATACATACTTATGTGCGATTACATGTACTTTTGCACATTATGTACTCCATTCAGGGCTCTGTGGGCTTTTCCAAGGTTGGTTTCTAGGGTTTTGGGCCATCTGGATGCTTTTTTTAAGTCCATTTGGTCAAATTTGGCTTTAATTTTAGCATATGACACCTAGGGTTGTTTATGCGCACTTTTAAGCAATATGCACTAATCCTGAGGTTATTTTGGACTATTCCAAGACCACTTTCAAAGGTTTTGGAGCCTTTCTAACATGTTTCTGAAGTCCATTTTGTTTGGTTTGGCCTTGATTTTAGCGTATGACACCTAGGGGTGTTTATGGCTTTATGTGCACTTTTAAGCAACATGTGTTAATTCTCGAGTTGTGTTGGACCATTTCAAGACCACTTCCGAAGGTTTTGGAGCCTTTTGGATGTGTTTTGAAAGTTTGTTTTACCAAAATTGATTTCTATTTTTTCACAAAGTTAGGTTCCTGTAGGCACCCAATTTCGGGATAGTAGATTGTGGGTGCAATAAAGGACTCCAATGATGAAAATATTATAAATATATCTTCATCACTTAAAGTTTGAAACCTCAAAAGTCTAAATGCATTTTTAAGAAAGTTTAATTATTTTTTAAAGACTTAATTATGATGTTTTCTTTAACAACCCAATTGAAAAGTTCAAATTCTTTCAGGTGTCTTTTTGTAATTTAAAAAGGAGATCCAAATTCTATAATTCCAATTGAAATTACATAAAACATATCAAAATTATGTAATTCTGATCGAAATTATATAAATTCGGTCCAAATTAAACATTTTTTGTCTATTTTTTTTAATTTTACAATAAATAATTTTTTTGAATTGTGATTGGTCAAATAATTTGATAAATCCTTTTTTTAGGATTTATCTAAATTTTTCAAGAAATGAAAAGTCCTTTGAAAATTAAAACTCTATCACTATAAAGAGAGGAAGTCATAATAAGATATGTCTTTTAGCTAGGGTTTTTCTATAAAAACCCAACTCAAACTCTCCTAAGGGTCTTAGAACCTTTCTCTTTTCCTAGACTCTCAGGAGTCTTTCTCTTTTCCTAGCTTTTCCTTTTGTTCCTATGCAATATTTCAAAAATATTTTCTTATAAATACTTATTCTTTGAAGAAAAAGCAATAGGCCTTTTGAAAGGAGAATATCAAGTTTTGAAGATCCATTTAAAAGCAATAATGATTATACTATTCTGAGGGGCAATTATATACTACATCCATACCATCATCTCCTCTCCTCCTTTTTTCCATTTTTTATTTTATTATTTTGTTCCATTAAATTTTGACTTTATTTAATTTTGATTGTTATTTTTTTATTCACTAATCATTAATTCTTTTTTTTCTTGTTGGTGATTATAAAGAGGCTTACATGATGACTTCACTTAGAGAACAAGATACACGAAGATCTATGGAATGCCATGGATTGAATTTTATAGCCAAATATAGTTTATAGGGTTTATTTATTATTATTTTGACTATTTTATTTTACATTTAGTTTTTTTGGGATTATATTAATTTTTATTTTTTTATTATTTTCAGTAAATTATTGTAATAACCCCAATAGTGGGAATAATGAAATCTTGTATGTGTAATTGTATGTTTATTTTGATTAATTAGGTAGTAAAATTAGGGTTTGAATTGGGTAATTAATTAAATTTAATGGCCCTAGAACTAATTGGGGTTTGTTTAATTAAAATTGAGTTAGATTTAAGTGGATAGAGTTTGAGTTGCTTGTTAATTATTTTATTTATTAATAATTTATTGTTTAAGGTCACTTTAATTAAATTAGGTTTTTTAGAAGAAATAAGTTTGATTGATTGTTTGATCTTTTATTTGATAGTTTTGGTATCATTTTATGTTTTTTGGCTTGTCTATTTATTTTATGTGTTGTGGGCCCTAAGCCCAAGTTAGGCTCTAACCCATAAAATTAATTTTAGGTCTAGGTAGTTCTTTTGGCCCACGTTGTAACTAGCACATCTCATTTAATAGGTTATTAATTAATTAGGAATAGATTTTAATTGATTAATATGCATTTTAGGCCCATAATTAATTAGAAATTAGATTAGGGATAATTTAGACCCATTTAGTTAATTAGATATAGGCCCACTTTTAGAATTAAAAGTGATTTAGACTTAGCCCATTAAATTAAGCCCCATTTCCATAACTTTTAGATTTAAGATTGCCTTAGAATTAAAGCATGTAGAATTTTAGAATTAAAACATGTAGAATTTTAGAATTAAAACATGTAGAATTAGCCCTGCTAATATAAATACTTTATAATTTATAGATTTAGGCCCATTTTTAGATTTAAAATAAGTAGACATAGGTTCAATTAATTAAAATTAAGTAGGAATTAGGCCCATTAGTCTTTGACTCACTTGTAAATTAAAACATGTAGATTTATCCCATTTAATTAAAATCAATGTAGAATATACTAACTTAGTGATTGTGAACTTAAATGAATGCATTGTTTACCTGTAATTTTCATAACTAGTTTGCCTGGAGTTAATTGTTTAAAGGTTTATATGAAACTACATGTAAATAGAGGGTAAGATAGTAATTTATAAAGATATTCTAAAAGAATACAAGACTGAAAGAAGTCGGTATTTCGTACCCAGAATCTCCTGATTGTGGTGCTGGCTTTCTTTCAGAGAATCGAGTACCACCATTTTTTGACTTGTCCCAATTATTACCTTGGGTGGTGACTCCTCATCTCCACACGATGTATTTATGACAGTTGTTAGTGTGTTCTCTAGAGCCCTGAGCTCAAACAGTCTCGCGATTGCTAAAATCTTAGACGCATGCTAAACCATATAGTCTACAATCTGAGTCTAACAAAATGAACACCGACCCAATAAGTTGAGTTTTTTAAGAAAGTAATTCTCAAAATAAGCTTCGCATTGTTTTGATAATTCATATTTTGTAAGGTTGAAGCATAACTTAATGGCTTAGGGATCAATTTTGCATACTAGTTGGGTCGGTTTGGTTTTTAAGGTTGCACACTTTAGAGGTGTTATGAACGAGCATACTCTAGTCATCTTGGAGCTTCATTTCATCATTAGACCTTATTAGGGACAATCAAATTTGATGTATGATAGAGGTATAAGTCCTTCCTATTGCAAGAAGGACATAAGACAACCATTGAAGGCAAAGTAGAAGGAGGAAATAGTCAAGCTACTATATGCTAGAATCATTTACCTAATCCTAGATAGTTCATGGGTGAGTCTAATCCAGTGTGTACCAAAGAAAGGAAGCATCACCATTATGGAGAATGAAGAAGGGGAGAAGATTCCAACAAGAGTGGTAAATGGATGGAGGGTGTGCATTTATTACAGGAAGTTGAATTCAGCTACAAGTAAATATCACTTTCCATTACCATTCATTGATCAAATGTTAGAGAGGATAGCAGGACTTGGTTTTTATTTTTTCTTGTGTGGCCACTCAGGATACAACCAAATTGTAATAGCTCTATAGGATTAAGAAAAGAAAACATTCACATGTCCTTACGGCCCATTTTCTTATAGAAGGATGCCAATTGGATTATGTAATGCTCTAGTAACTTTCCAAAGGTGCATGATGGCTATATTTTCAGTCCTGGTGGAAGAGATCATAGATGTTTTCATGGATGATTTTTCTATATATGGAATTCTTTTGAATAATGTTTGGAAAATTTTGAGCAAGTTCTTGCACATTGCAAAGAGAATAAGTTAGTGCTGAATTAGGAAAAATGCCACTTTATGGTGGATGAAGGAATTGTTCTTGGGCATAAAATTTCAGCCTAAGGCATTAAAGTTGACAAAGCATAAAGGGAGACTATAGAAAAGCTACAGTATCCTACTAATGTCAAGGGAGTCAAGAGTTTCCTTGGCCATGCAAGCTTCTAAAGGCAGTTTATTAAAGATTTTTTAAAAATTTCTAAACCCCTTTGTAAATTATTAAAAAAAGAATCTCTTTTTTTTCACTAATGAGTGAAAATTAGCTTTTGACAGGTTAAAAAAAGCACTAATTTTAGCTCCTATAATTATGGCTCCTAATATGAATCTTCCATTCGAGTTGATATGTGATGCAAGTGATCGTACAATAGAAGCAGTTCTTTGCTAAAGAAAGGAGAACAAGCTACATTTGATTTATTATACAAGTAGGACGTTGACAGATGCACAACTCAATTATGCAACAATAGGGAAGGAGATTTTGGTTATTATTTTTCTTTTGAAAAATTTAGATCTTATCTTTTAGTTCTTATGAACAACAAGGACTCAAAATAAAGGCTCATTTAGTGGGCACTTCTATTATAATAATTTGACATCGATATCAAAGACAAGAAGGGATCCGAAAATGTTATAGCTGGTTATCTCTCTAGATTGGAGTTGGATTAATACAAATATTATGAGGAGGAAACTATCAAGGAGCTATTTCCATATGAGATGCTCTCAGCAATTAAAAGATTGGATGCTCCTTGGTTTATGGACATAGCTAACTTCATCTTAAGTGGGAAGTTTTCAGAAGAATTTGATAAACAACAAAAAAAGAAGTTCATCTACGACTCTAAGTCTTACTTATGGGATGATCCATTCCTTCAGAAGTTATACAATGATGGCATGATAAGGAGGTGCATAGCAAATGATGAAAATGGTGTAATATTGCAACATTCTCAAAAGATGGTCAATGGTGGCCATTTTGGTCCATAAAGAAAAATTGCTAAAGTTCTTAAAGTAGGTTTCTATTAGTCTACACTCTTCCAAAATGCTCGAGAATTTGTACTCAATTGTAATGCATGCCAAAGGAGTGGTAACATGATATGTTTATTATTTACGTGTCTTAAAGATGAATTTTAGGAATAAATTAATTTAAATAATTTTTAGGAGTGGTAACATGATATGTTTATTATTTAATTATCTTAAAGATGAATTTTAATAAATTTTAAATAAGGAATAAATTAATTTAAATAATTTTTAAGTTTAATTAGGACATTTTTTATAAGTTAGTATTTAATTAGGATTCTTATTTTTTATTGTCTATTTAGGAAGTTTTATTTGAGTTTTAATTAAGTTTTGTGTTTTAGGCTTAGTATGGGCCCTAGAATAAAAAGGAGTAGGTATGTCTTTGATATAGCATGGCATGCATAAGCCATGTGATGAAGAAATAAATGAGGAGAAGCCATGCGTGAGCTATGAAGAAGCCAACTACACTTGAATATTAACATAGCAATGTCACGACATGCACATGTCGTGTGAGTGAAGACTTCTGACCTAAAATGATGCACAGCTACTGAACTAGCTCGTGTTGGAAGTCATACTATGTGCTGAGTAAATTCACAAATTTATTTGAATGAAGCATAGTCATGCTTCATAATCATGTTACAAAGGCAAAAACTTCCTATTTTGAAAATAAGAAGGAAGTAGAAATCAAAGAGGACTCTTTCCATACCCTAGCACTATATAAGGAGTAAGCACCCTTTTGAAGGAAAAAAGCGGGTAGTCATATAGAAAAGAAGGCGGCTATATAGAAATCAATGAAGGCTAAGAGCTTATCTTATTTTCTATTTCATCTTCTTATTTTCTTGATTATGATTATGGATTTCACCATAGCCATATGAGGCTAAATTTTCTTTTAGATTCTTTGTGTTGTTATTTTCATCTTGTTATCATTTTAGGCCTATTTGATTTCATGTTTATAGATGAATTCACCAATGAGAGTTAAAGGAATTCATTAGCTTAAGACACTTAGAATTTAGATCACTTGACCATGAGAGTATGCGAGCTCTTCGGCGAGTCATGCCAATAAATTACAGTGACAAATTAATTACTAAGAATCTTAAATTATTAATCATGATAGTAGGTTAGGTTTTAATCCTTGCATGCTCAATTGAACTTAAGAGAGTCTTTAAGTAATTTAGAGTAATTACCCTTAACTAAATTCAAGATTTCTACTTAATAATGTGTTCATGATTGGATTAGAGTCTTTAATGTGTTCTTTCTTTAATTTTTAATTTAATTTTCTAATTGATTTTTTAGGTAACTTTTGCTGGTTTATGAATACTCAATCCAAAGGGATGAACATAGAAATAATTAACCCTAAAATTAAGATATCATGCAAGAAAAACGGAAAGGAAAAGCATGAAAAAGACAAGCAAAAGATGGCTGAAGATGAAGCACACCACCACTAGGTAGGAATCATGCTCTTTAAGAGTACACAATGACTAATCTAAGAGATACCCACAACAGTATTGTCAGGCCAACTGTCAATGTCAATACGTTTGAGATCAAACTAGTAATAATCTAAATGATCTCACAATTTTAGTTTAGAGGTCTCCCAAGCAAGTATCCTAATGCCCATCTAACTTTGTTTTTAGAGATTTTTGATACAATTAAGATGAATGGGGTTAGTCCTGATGCAATAAAGTTTAAGTTTTCCTTTTCTCTTTGAGGGAAAAGGCTAAGTTATCGCTAAACTCTTTAGCATCATAGTCAATCACTTCATAGGATATGATGTGAAGGACATTCTTGGGCAAGTATTTCCCACCAGGCAAAATAACGAAGTTTAGACAAGAGATCACAAGCTTCACTCAATATGGTGGTGAATCTCTTTATGAGGCTTGGGAACATTTCAAGAATTTATAGAGATAATGTCCTCACCATGGAGTCCCACAGTGGTTGCTCATTCAAACCTTATATCAAGGCTGGACATAGCCAATGAGGATAACTATTAATGCAACTTCCCAAGGCTCATTCATGTGTAAGATGCCTACAATCTTCTTAAGACTATGGCATCCAACAACTATCAATGGTATGGCGTGAGAAGCGCACCAAAGAAAGTGGTAAGAATGCATGAAGTGCATAGTTGGAATCTCCTTAATGCGAAGATTGATTTGCTTACGAAGAAACTAGAGGCATCAACTAAAATCTCTAATCCCGTGGCTATCTATTCTTATAAGAATTATGGAGGAGGACATTCAACCCTAGAGTGTTAGGAGGTTTTTCTTAGGATTCCACTATTGAGTAGCTAAATGCACTTAACAATTTCCAAAGGAACCACTAATTCTAACACCTACAACCTAGGTTGGTGAAACCATCCAAACTTTTCATGGTCTAACGAAGGTGGAGTACAAAATACCCATCAGTGGTTCAAATAACCACCTCTTAGATTTCAATAGAAGAACATCTTTCCTCAATAAAGTGAAATAAAGTCAAACTTGAAGTGATGATGGAGAAATTCCTAAAAGATCAAGAAAGGTACCAAAAAGACAAAGAGGAGTAAAAGTAAGCAATAAAGAATCTGACATCTCAAGTGGGATAACTTTTTGCCCATAACAAGATGTTAGAAAGCCAAATTGCATCACAAGCTTCAAGTTCAAGGTAAAGTGGAATGTTTCCCAGTCAATATCAAAATCCTAGAGAATAGGCAAAGGTGGTCGCACTTAGAAGTAGAAAGCAACTGCATGAAATAGAGACCAAGAACAATGTTACAAAAATCATTCATGATGCCTAAGAAGAGAAGACAAAACATTTATAGAACAAGGATGAGGAGAAGAAGAACTCACCTCCCTTGGCACTGCCACTGTCATTTCTTTAAAGGCAAAAGAAATCCAAGTTAGACAGGTAGTTTGAGAAGTTTATGAAGTCATTCTAGTAGCTCAAACTAAATTTACCTCTCCTGAATGTGATTAATACCATGCCTGCATACTCTAAATTCTTAAAAGATATCATCTCACACAAGAGAAAATTGAAGGATCATGAGACCATTCCTATCAATAAGGAATGTGGTGTTGTCATTCAAAATAAGCTTCCCCAAAAGCTTAAAGAGCCAGGGAGTATCACTATCGCTTTTACCATTAGAAATGAATTTATAAGTAAATCTTTATGTAATCTTAGTGCGAGTATAATTCCTCTTTCCTTTTGTAGACAACTCAACATTGGTGAGCCGCAACCAATGACAATGTCATTATAGCTCATAAATAGATCTATCATATACCCTTATGGAATTCTAAAAGATGTCCCAATCAAAGATTTCATCATCTTAGAAATGGAGGAGGATCATCACATTCCAATCATACTAGGATGACCATTCCTAGCCACAGTGAGAGCAATCATAGATGTTAAGAGAGGAAAGATTTTGCTAGAAATTAGAGATAATAAACTGGAATTTGATGTTTTCAAAATGGAAAAACAATCCTCAATAATGGGATCCTATTTTAGAGTAGATATGATAAAAAGCTAGGTACAAAAGAAATTTGAAAAGCAACTCATCCATAACCCCTATAAAAGCATGCTTAATCGATGATGTTACAGAGGATGGCATTGTTAAAGAGGTGGAAATGTCCATACACTATCTCAGTGCAAGTCCAACATTGAATAAACATAAATCAACCAAGTATGGGCCCTTACCCTCTATTATAGAAAGCCTTAGTATCATTGAGGAGGAAAATGCACCTAAAGTATAGCTCAAAGCTCTTCCTTTATTTTTAAGGTATGCTTTTCTTAGCCCTAACTCTACATATCCTATCATTATGAATGTTGAGTTAACTAATGAACAAGTAGATAAATTACTTAGGAGAGTTAGGGTTCACAGGAAGTCATAGGTTATACCATAGATGAGTTAAAAGGGATTAGTGCTTTTAAATGCATGCATAGGATTCACATGGAAAATGATGCTAAACCTACCATAGAACATCAAAGAAGGCTAAACCCTAACATGAAAGAGGTGGTTAAGAAAGAGATTGTGAAGTTGCATGATGCAGGATAGCCTATGGGTTAGTCCAATCCTTGTAGTCCTTAAGAAGGGAATTATTACAGCAGTGAAAATGAGAATAATGAATTAATCCCAACTAGGACTATCATAGGTTAGCACATGTGCATTGACTATAGAAAATTAAATAAGGCCACTAGGAAAGATCACTTCCCTCTACCATTCATTAACTAAATCTTAAAAAGGTTAGCGAATCATTCATTTTTCTATTACTTAGATGGATACTCTGGTTTCTTTCAAATTCCTATACACCCTGATGATCAAGAGAAAACCACATTCACATGTCCTTATGGAATATATGCATATAGAAGAATGCCTATCAGGTTGTGTAATGCACCCGCTACCTTCCAATGATGTATGATGTCTATCTTTTCTGATTTTATTGAGGACATTATAGAGGTTTTTATGGATGATTTCTCTGTATATGATTCTTCTTTTGATGATTGTCTTGATAATCTATCTAAATTTTTATAGAGATATGAAGATGCTAAGCTTTTGTAGAATTGGAAAAAGTGTCACATTATGGTGATTAAATGAGTGGTGCTTAGGCACATTGTGTCTAAAAATGGCATTGAAGTCGACAGGGCAAAAATTGAAGTGATAGAGAAACTTCCACCCCCCACCTCTATTAAAGGAATACAAAGTTTTCTAGGAATTTTTGGGTTCTATTAGTGCTTCATCAAAGATTTTTCCAAAATTGCTAAACCTTTAACTAAGTTGCTTGCCAAGGATGTTCCTTTCAAATTTTTTGATGAATGTCTCCTGCTTTCCACTTGTTGAAAGAAGCACTTATGTTAGCACCTATCCTACATCCACTAAACTAAAGCATTCCTTTTGAAATCATGTGTGATGCTAGTGATTATGCAGTAAGAGCTATCTTAAGGCAATGATGAGACAAATAAGCCTATGCCATCTACTATATAAGCCACACTCTCAATGAAGCTCAAGCAAATTATGCAATAACTAAGAAGGAACTTCTAGTAGTAGTACATGTTGTGGACAAATTTCATTCATATTTAGTAGGAAGCAAAGTGATTGTCTACACAGACCATTCAGCCCTTAAGTACCTCATAGCAAAGGAGGATGCTAAACCAAGACTCATTCGTCGGATCCTTCTTTTAAGAGAATTTGACTTGGAGATTCGAGATCATAAAAGAACTAAGAATTTGGTTGATGATCACCTTTCCTACCTTGACTAAAGTGCTAATCCAGACTCTCTTCTAATTTTAGATGACTTTCGAGGAGAACAACTCATGAGAGTCCAGCAAAGTGTCCTATGGTTTGCAGATTTTGTGAATTACCTTACATATGGCATTCTTCCACTGGACATTAATTACCATCAAAAGAAGAAATTCTTTTAGGACTCTAGGCAATACTTTTCGGATGAGCCCTATTTATATAAGAAGTGTGGGGATGGATTGTTGAGAAGGTGCATTTGAGATAAAGAAATTTCAAAAGTACTCACTGACTGCCATTCCCTTGAGTGTGGGGGACATGCAAGCTCTACCAAAATAGCAGCAAAGGTACTTTAGAGTAGATTATATTGGCATTCTCTCTTTAAAGATGTAAGGCAATTTGTACTTAGGTGTGATCATTGCCAAAGGACATGTGACATTGGTAGATTGAATGAAATGCTCCTTACAAATATTATTGAGAATGAATTATTTAATGTGTGCTGTATCAATTTTATGGGACCTTTCCTAAGCTCCTATGGGACCAAGTATATATTGGTTGGGGTTGATTATATGTCCAAATGGGTGGAAGCAATTGCTTCATTAACTGATGATGCTAAAATAGTCACTAAGTTCCTCGAGAGGAATATATTCACTCGCTTTGGCACCCCTAGAGCTATAATTTGAAATGGCAGTTCTCACTTCTTCAATCATCAATTTGAATTCATTTTAGCAAAATATGGGGTCAAGCATAAAGTGGTTACACTATACCACCCTCAAACCAATGGACAAGTGGAAAACTCAAACAGAGAACTGAAGACTATACTAGAGAAGATAGTTAATGCCTCGAGAAAGGATTGGTCCATTCATATGGATGATGCATTATAGGCATACTAAATAGCTTTCAAAACCCTAATTAGGACTTCACCATTTAGGTTGGTTTTGAGGAAATTGTGTCATCTCCCAGTTGAGTTAGAACATAAATCATTATAGGCTATAAGGTTTCTAAATTTTGATTTAGCATAAGCTGGTGCAAAAGTTACTTCAATTGAATGAACTTAAAAAGTTTTGCATGGATGCCTATAAGAACACTAAAATTTATAAGGAAAGAACAAAAAGATGGCATGATAAACATCTATAGAGGAAAGAGTTTCAAGAAGGAGATATGGTGTTGCTATTCAACTCTAGACTAAAGCTATTTCCAAGGAAACTCAAGTCTTGAAGGTCTGGACCTTTCAAAATCAAGCAAATCTTCCTTCATAGAGCAGTTGAGCTTTCAAATAGGGCAAATAACACCTAATGTCTCAAGCCCTACAATGTAGAGGAAGCTAGTTTGAAGAGTGTCTCTTGTACACTCATAGATCCAGTTTGAGCTCATAATTGATTGGTCAAGCTAAAGACCTTAAAATATCACTAATTAGGAGGTAACCTAATCATTTTTTTCTTTTTAACTCTCCTTTTTTTAGCCTTTTCTCTCATTTGTTTTTTCATTTGCTAATTAATTTACTTCACTTCTTTTATAGGATCAAGAATACGATTGCCATAAATAGCGACTGCTTTTATGAGCAAGTTTGCATGATCACATGGGGTAATGCATGGTCGTGTCATAGGCCATATCCAGGTACACCACTTAAACTTCAAATTGACAAACTTATACGTATAATGTATGGCATATCCTCACCGTGTCTTAAAACTCCATAAGTTATATACTGTGTCATGGCTTTATTACATGGCATATATGTGTTGTGTCACATCTTCAATTATCTTCTAGATAGTGACATGGCATGACAACACAACATCACTATGTTGTGTCACTCATCAATCACTTAACATGGTTTGCATGTTGTGTTATAACTTCCTTCATACCGTGTCACCCATGCTAACACAGCATCCATCATACCATGTCACTCTTTCCCTATACCATGTCAACATACCTAACATGGTATGCACACACAATATCATGTTGTGTCAAGACCTTTATCACACGGCATGTAAACATAGCCTCATATAGTGTTAAGACCTTTTTTATAAGCTGTTATGACATGGCATGATAGCATAACATGATGTTATGTAATCACCCTCCTAACATGGCATCCAGTATGTTGTGTTACACTTCCTTCATGTTGTGTCTTATCTTTACATTTTATTCCATAATGCAACACATCATGACCAAACGGTTTGCATGTCATGTCATGCCATGCCCTATAATGCACGGTCTCTAAGCACGGCATGGGAGGTCATGCCATTCACTTCCCCACATCACATTAGCCAACACAGTTTTTCTAAACTGTGTTCCTAAAATTGTGTTCCACTCCCTCTATATAAACATCCACTTCTCTAACCCTAACCATAATCCATTCTTTTCTTTTTACCATTCTCTTTCTCTTACACCATTCTCTCCCAATTTCTCTTCCTTGTTTCCTCCTCCTTGACTTAATCAACCCTTTTTCTTCCTTGTTTCTCCCTTCTAAACACCACACTTCTCTATTTTCCTTTGCATTCTCTACACATGGGAAAATCTAAAGTGTTTAGGAAATCACCATCATCATCAAAGAAGCGAACCCGTAACACATCCTCTCCTCCACCCTCTCCCCCTTCTTGCACGAGAGCATCACCACCCATCGCTCCAAATTCCTCATGCCATGATCAAGGAAGCCAATTTGGTATGTCTCACCCACTTCTTCATTTCACCAATCCTAATTTTAAAAAAGCATGTATTACTTTATTTCCCCTTCTAATATATCCTTTATATCACATTATGTTAGGGGATCTTACTACTATAAGCTTGCATGAATCAGTCTTAGGCATGATTGATAACTCAAAATGGGAGGATTTTGTGAAAATAAAAGAGACAATTTTTCATGAGTTATTTTTGAAGTTTTTATCCACTTTCTTATTCAACCCCAGTAATCCTATTGATTATGATAAAAAAAACGTACTATTATTCTAATTAGGGGGCAAACAATTCTCCTTTTCCTCAAATGAATTTGCTATACATTGTGGTTTTTATAATTCTATATATGTTACTAGTGGTGCGCTTGATAATGCACAAAGTATTCTTGAACCCGTAAACTATCATCAGTTTTGGAGGGAGATTATACATGTAGGAGTTGCCCAACAAACCTATAACCCTAGGGTTAGCAAGCGCACTAATATAGCCCATCCTGAATTACATTACTTGCAATGCCTAATAGCTAGCACTATTTATGGTAGAAGGGAGAGTACTAGGTGTGTCACACTTAGAGACTTGTTTTATCTGCATTATTTTGGAAGGTATAGTGCCTCATTTAGGATATGGTTTTGGTTTCTATATGGATCGTGTTTTGAGAAAAACAAATGGAGCTTTATATGGGGTTCATATATCACTCGGCTTGCTAGGAATCTATGAGTTTTTGACTCCCTTACCAACATTACTCAGTTTTGCACCACATTTCCCTTTAATATCACTTTCATGAAAGAGATTAGGGTGGTCATAGTTAGAGATGGTCGATATTTTCCAATTCATAACCAATTGAGGTGGGTACTGATGAGCCATAATAGGCACGCACCTTCATACCTCCATTTCCACAAGCTTCTCACGTTGCCAGACCTTCATCATCTTCCTATCCTCCACATTTTAAGGCTCTTATTCAGTATCACATAAAGCTTTTGTACTGGGTTATTGATGATCTCTTGAGGTTATGTCAGGCTTAAGGCATACCTCTTCCTCTATGACTTGTCTTTCCTGGTTCCACTTTTGCTGTTGCTACTGAGGGGCTTCCTAATGACATTGATCAGTTGGATGATAGTGGAGCTGCCCCAAATGATTTTTCTCCTATGGATGATTGACTTTAATTTTAATTTATAATTATGTTTTATGTTTCATATTTTATGATTTTCTTCTTTTTTTGTTATTTTCTTTTTGGATATTATGTGTATTGTTTTATTATTTTATTGTTTTATTATTTTCACTTTCTGTTTCTCTTTTGTTAGTTTTCTACCTTATGCTATCTTTCAAATGAACGAAAAATTTTAGGGCAGTACCCTTTCTCCTATTTTTACATTTTGATGTTCCTTGTATCTTTTATATTTTCAATTGTCATTAAGGATAATGCCATGGATAGTGTGGGGAAGGGTGCTTTGATTGATTCGTTTATCAGTTTTCATGTTTTCATTTTAATTAAAAAATAAAATAAAAAAATTATTTGGGGTTTATTAATTTTCCACTTGTTTCCCCATATTAATGATTTATTTGTCCTAAAATTTTTTAAATTTGCCTTTTTATACTCTATCACACTTAGGAATGTATTAGTGTATAAGCTTGTCTTTTGATAGAATTACCAAACTATCAGATGGTTTATTAATTAAGATAGTTAGACATAATTTTTATGTATAAAGAATTTAGGTCTTATAATCTAAGCATGATCCTAGCGATTAAAATTGTTCATGATTTTAGGAAGGATTGCATTTTGAATTTCAATTAAAAACCCTCTCATTCTTTAAGTAGGAGCAATATTTAAATTTAAATTCTTATACACTTTGAATCTATTCCAATTCCCTAATTAGGGTATGAGTATCCATAAGACTCACTCAATAGTATCCACGTATAGTAATACAGGAACGGCAGGGGATTACTCATAGTGGAAAGATTTAAATGGAGAGAAAAATAAAAATTGTGAAATGGAGTGCAAAATGCATTCACAACCATATCAAGAGGAAATGTAGTCCTTAATGCTTTCTTTTCTAGATTTATGCTCACTTGATTTCAAAGGGTTATGTGCTTGGGTTATAACTAGTAAATTATTCATGTATAATGTATTTTTGTCTAATTATCTTCTTTAGTAAACATGTTTGAGTCTTGATGTTATCAAGATTTCATGTTTTAA
This sequence comes from Mallotus nudiflorus, assembly GCA_947683625.1. Lineage (NCBI taxonomy): Eukaryota > Viridiplantae > Streptophyta > Magnoliopsida > Malpighiales > Euphorbiaceae > Mallotus > Mallotus nudiflorus. Next base: position 481,438 of record CANTUR010000121.1, read on the forward strand.
AAATTGTATGTCCCTAATTATGTTTTGAGTTTAATATTTTCAAATTTTGGTTTTTGCTTAAGGATAATCAAAGCTTTAGTGTGGGGGAATTTGATATGTTTATTATTTATGTGTTTTAGAGTTGAATTTAACAAATTTGAAATAAGGAATAAATTAATTTAAGTAATTTTTTTGTTTAATTATGAGAGTTTTATGAGTTAGTATTTAATTAGGATTGTTATTACTTATTATATTTAGGAAGCTTTATTCGAGTTTTAATTTAATTTTGTATTTTATGTCTAGTGTGGGCCCCTAATAAAAAGGCGTTGCTATGGTTTTGATATAGCATGGCATGCTTAAGCCGTGTGATGAAGAAACAAATGAGGAGAAGCCATGTCCAAGCCATGCGTGAGCTATAAAGAAGCTAACTGCACTTGAATATCAATATACTAATGTCATGGCATGCACATGTCGTGTGAGTGAAGAAATCTGACACAGAATAATGCATGACTAATAAACTTTCCCGTGTTAGAATTCATATTATGTACTGAGCAAATTTGCATATTTATTTGAATGAAGCATGATCATGCTTCAAAACCATGTCATAAAAACAAAAACTTCTTATTTTGAAAATAAGAAGGAATTAGGAATCAAAGAGGACTCTTTTTTATACCCTAACACTATATAAGGAGTAAACACCTTTTTGAAGGAAAAAGGTGGGTAATCATAGAGAAAAGGAGGCGGCTAGATTGAAATCAATGAAGACTAAGAGCTTATTTTATTTTTTATTTCATCTTTTTGTCTTTTTTATTATGAGTATGGGTTTCACCATAGCCATGTGTGGCTACATTTTCTTTTAGGGTCTTGGTTAGGAGAAGCTATTCCATGATATGAATTGAACATAAGTTTTTATATTTTATTTGAATTTTAGTTAATTCTTTATGTTGTTATATTCATCTTATTATCATTCCATGCCTATTTGATTACATGTTTATGGATGAATTCGCCAACGAGAGTTAGGGGAATTCATTAGCTTATGACACGTAGAACTTATATCACTGGACCATGAGAGTAGGTGAGCTCTTTGGGGAGTCATGACAGTAGATTATGGTGACAAATTAATTGATAAAAATCTTAATGATCTTGAATTAAATTATTAATCATGAGTGTAGGTTAGATTTTAATCCTTGTATGCATAATTAAACTTGAGAGAGTCTTTAAGTAATTTAGAGTAGGTTAGATTTTACCCTTTACTGAATTCAAGATTGCTACTTAATAATGTGTTCATAATTGAATTGGAGTAGTGAAACTTAACCTAGGCTATATGTTTACAAATATTTGATTTTACTTTTAATTATGTTTTTGTTATTTAAATTTTAAACCTTGCTAAATTATTCAATTTACTAGTTGAGATTATAGGTAAAAATTGTTCCTAGTCAATATACAGTTTTTGAGTGAATGATTTTTTCTACTGCAACCACAAACATGTGCTAGCAGATTTAAAACGCAACATAACATTTCAAAAAAGCATGAAATGCTTCAATCAAGAATTCTAGAGGTGGAAATATTTGATGTTTGGGGCATTAATATCATAAGATCATTTCCTATGTCGAAAGGAAACAAGTACATACTTGTTTATATAGACTATATGTCAAAATGGGTGAAAGCTCAAGCTTGTTCAGTCGATGATTCAAGGGTGGTTTGTAAATTCTTAAGGAAGCTTTTCTCCTAATTTAGGATGCCTAGAGCTATCATAAGTGATGGGGGAATGTATTTTTGCAATAAAAATATAGAAATATTGTTAGCTCGTTATAGGGTCAAATAAAAAGTAGTAACCCCATACCGCCCTCAAATAAGTGGGCAAGTTGAGGTTAGCAATCGAGAGTTGAAGAAAATTTTAGAAAGGATAATGAGCAAGTCAAGAAAGGAATGGGCAAGGAAGCTTTACAATGCTTTATGGGCATACTAAATAACGTATAAAATACCTCAATATAGAGATTGAGCATAAGGTTTATTGGGCAATCAAGGCTTTAAATTATTATTTTAAGAAAATAGCTAAAAAGAGGATTTACAATTGAGTGAGCTAGAATAAATTAGAGAAACCATATATGAGAACTCAATAATTTACAAGGAACACATAAAGAAATGTTATGATGCAAAGGTTAGGATCAAAAGGTTCAAAGAAAGTGATCAAATGTTGCTTTTTAATTCAAGGCTCAAATTATTTCTAGGCAAGCTAAATAGTGGATGGTTGGGGCCATTTATGGTGACTTACATATATCCTTATAGAGCCCTAGAATTATGCAACATATAAGGAGAAAAATTCAAAGTGAATGGGTAGAGATTGAAGTTTTATCATGGAGGCATATTGGAGAATTTTTGCTAATTTCCTTACTTGATAGATTCGATGAAATAAAAAACATTATGGTCTAGCTCATGGACCATAAAGAGTGCTTCTTCAGGGCTCAACCAAGTTTGTTCATTTAATTTTTTATTTTAATTTTATGTTTAATTTCATTTTTAGAGTTATTAATTTTTATTTTTAATAGGAGGAGCTCTAGAATATGTTTTGTAAGTGTATTTTTAGGTGGAAAATAAGTGGTTGTCATTGAATGATAATTTATAATTGCATTTGTTTAATATTGCTTGTTTTGTTAAAGTGGATAGGTTACACACCCTACTGTGCAACCATGTGACCTGATGCATGATTTAAATTGTGAAAATTTGACATTCAGGCACAGCTGTGAGCATTAGGGCACACAGTGATGCCTAAACAAGTGCAATTTTTAGGTAAAAATTTGATTCAATCATAGCTGTATGCACCTTGCACACAACCGTGCCTAAAAATAGCAAAAATTTTAAAAGTAGTAGTGTGCCTAACAATTTTTTTTGGGAAACACGATTTTTTTTAAGTGGAAACTTTTCCACTTCCCCAAATCTTCCCACTTACCCATATTTCTCCACTTTTCCACTTCCCCATTCCTAGGGTTCCTAACTTGGACTATTTTTCCATCTCTCAATTCTTACATTTTAATAATAATAATAATAATAATAATAATAATAATAATAATAATAATAATAATAATAATAATCTTTCTTTTTCATTTTATTTTCTCTATTTACCCTCTTCTTCTCTCCTCATACCATTCGTTACATTTTTTTTATTCTTTAATTACATTCACTCTTTTCTTTCAAAATTCCATCCTAGAAAACATTCTTCCCTTTTTTCAATCTTTTATTCTTCATCAATGCCATTAATTTCTCCTCTCACCATGGAAAGAGAACCAAGGAAGAAGTCATTGCCTTCAAAGATGCGTGGTCCCTTTTGAAAGAGGAAGCATAGTGGAAGCTCTTTAAATTTGGGTGGTATGGATGAGGAAATTTTAGTAAGGCACTTCCCCAAACTTATTAGTTTTAGGCATGTGGGGCAAAAGAAGAAATTTGAGAAAATGATGTCTAGGAAGATTGTGCCTAATAGATACGTGAGTGTTTCATCATTCAATAATGTTGGTTTACTAGATAAGGTCAATGTATATGTGAATAGGATTGCTTGCGAAGATTTCGTGATGATGCAAAATCCTACCTATGCAAGACCAATTTGTAATAATTTCTTTTAAATTTTTACTTTGATGAATACAATCTTATGATTGAATTTTGTTTATGAAATGAGAATCATAAACTTGGATTATTTCAGCTTAATGACGTATTTCATTTTTCTAAAAACCAAGTTGCTAATGTTGAATATGATAGAGATATCTTTTAGAGAGAAATTATAAGGAAAAGAGAGGTCTTGCATGAGCCTAGGTCTGCAAAAGAATCTCACATTCATTTGTCAGCATTAAAATATTTACATAGGCTTATGTCTCATTCCTTGTTTCCAAAGAAAGAAGGGGATGTTGTGGTTTCCATTACTGAGCTCAACAACTTATATTGTATGGTAAATAATAGGAAATTGGATATTTTTCATGCCATTACTGTCAAATTAAGAGATATTGCTACTAAGATGACTAGAGCTATTAATAGTGGTGGTATACTTACCACTATAGCTAACCACTTAAGCTTCGATATGGAGAACATGCACTTTGACATGGTTAAAGGTCAATCTTTAATTGACACATATATGATGCAAGCCATAGGTTTGGTTATAAAGGGTTTTAGAGGGACACCCTATCATCCGTGGAAGAAGGAGATAAGTGAAGAAGTTAAAGAGGATGTGTGTTTTCATTTTAAGTTTATTGAATAATGTTTCTTTTGTGCATGTTTTTATGTTTGAGTTATGTGAACATGTTATGCTAGGTTTATATTTTCATGCAGTTTCATTTGAGTTTGGAACATGTTATGTTTGAAGTTATTTTTATTAAGAAAGTTATGTTAACTAAAAATTCTATTTTTTTTTCATGTTCTTGATTAATTTCTCCTCTACTTTTAAGTTGTATTGTGTTTAAGTGATGTTAAGATGAAGTTCAAGTTAAAGTTACATCAATTTGATGTAAAAATTCAAAAGTATCAAATGCTTTTAGTTTTGATACAGTTGTGCGCCTTTAGTGCACAATTGTACATGTATAGAGTATGGAGTTCAAGACTCAGGTGTAGTTGTGTGGCCTCAGCACACAACTGTGCATAACTAGATCAATAGCAAGTGGGCTATGTGCTCACAGGCACGGCTGTGCGGCCTTAGCGCACAACCGTGCAAGCTACTTCTTTTAAAGGGAGGCAAAATTTTACTAATTTTTTATTAAGTAATGAGGACATTGGATGTTTTCAGTATGGGGGAGAGAAATTAAATTTTTAAATATTAAATATTAAATTTCAAATCTTAATTTTTAATTTTCAATTAGTTAGGAATTTAATTTTTGAATTTTATGATTTCCTTATCTTTTTAGGTTTTAATAATTAAAAATTAAAATTTTATTTAGGATATTCAGTTTTTAACTTTTCAATTTTGATTTTTAAATTTTATTAATGTTGTTTAAATAATTTTTATCTCTTCTAAATTTTATTAGGATTAGGCTTTTCAATTCTTTTAAACTTCTTTCTTCTCTTTAAAGGATTAACCTTTTTTACTTCACCCATATTTCCCCATGCTCAATTTTATTTCTATTTTATTTCTTTCATTCCTTGAAATCTAATGTGTTTCTTTTAGTATGAATAGAATGAAGAACCAATAGCTTGTTGGTAAGGGAAAGAAGCACATTAGAATAAAGGGTAAGCCACTTGACATTAAAGATGACTATGATGCTTTCTTCTCCATTTATTCTAAAGAAGAAGGTAAGAGGCTCTACTTGTAACTAAAAAGAAATTTAGTATGCCTAAGTACTTTAATGATATGGTTCTATAAGATAAAGGAATGAAGGATTTCATTAATACTTTATGTGAATGAATGGGTTGGAAGCAATTAAAATCAATTCAGTATGATGTGTTATTTGAGATAACAATTGAGTTTTATAGTACCTTAAAGATTGTAGATGAAATTCAAGGAGTCTTTTCATGTAGATTTTTAGGCAAGAATATAGTTTTGATTATGAATTGATAACTTATATCTTTAGCTTTTCTTATGGAGGTATTCGTCAACCTCCACCTGAATTTAACATGAGTTAATATTGGTCTAAAATCATTGGTGGGGATAAAATGTGTGATGGATAAGTCATGACTAGTGGTCTAATTCATAGTCACTTATGTTTATTAATGCATAATTTCATGTCACACATAATTTTTAGGAAAAAGGACAGCACAAAAGTCTCTCTTGATGAATTGTTCTTCATATTCTGCATGCATACTAACACAAGGGTGAATAGCACCTACTTTGTTTTTTATTATATGTGGCATGCTGTGCAGGGTAGGAAGGCACAAATATAAATGGGGCATATTGGCATGGGCCTAGCTATGTTCTTTGTACCTTATGAAATTGCTAGGCACGATCTTGAGCCATTTGAACTTGACTTTTTTAATGAAGAATACCTTATAAGAGCTAAAATCATCAATGAATAAGGAGAGTTAGAGGATGACGATTCTAGGAGATGCTATTTGATTCATCAAAATGCATTGGAGCTTTGCAAAGTCCCTCTACCAAGAGTTGTAGAAGAGTATGAAGATATCAGTGAAGATCAAGAGGACCGACAGGCTCTACAGGTTCGATTAGGAAAATGAAAGAGAGCTGAAGAAAAGGGTGACAAAATTATAAAGGAAATAAAAGAGATGATAAATCTTTTTAACCATAGAATTGGGACTAATTGTGGACTTGTCAAATGAGTTGGAGGTTTTTGAAAGGAGATGTGATGCAAAGATAGGAAAATGGCAAGCTGAAATAAAAGAGTTTAAATAATAAATCTTTCAAAGCAAGGTGATGAAGGGGCCAATTAAAACTCTAACTGAGTTCATTTTCCTACTTACCTCCCCTCCAAGTGCATCTAAATAATCAAAGCATTGTTTCCTTTTTTGTTTTGTTTTTTAACTTATTGTTTGCATGCTTAGTTATTATTTTGCACGAATAAAGTACTTCTACTTTAGTTTTTGAACCTATTCTTTTGAAGAGTTTTTATCATTAAAGATGGTTTTCTTGAATAAGTGTGATAATTTTCCTTTAATATTTTGTTTTGACTTGTAAATTAGAAGAATAACTTGTGGTTAGGGATTTTTTATTTTTAATGAACTTAATGCTTGCTATTTTATTGAATGATTGAACTTAGAGGCTAGATGTTTAAGAAAGATGCTTGTAAATGGGAATTTAATTTCTTCTCTTAGAGTATTTTAATTCATATGTATATAGTCACCTATAACCATTTCTTTTTAAAGATAAAATGAGATGGATCATAAAATGCACTTATTATTCTACTCTAATGCTTTATATTAGAGTAATAGCATCAAAATGACCCTTTTGAAGGTATCCACAATAAGTAGTATGGGAAAGGTAGGAAATACTGAGATAGGAAAAAGTTTGAATAATTAAATAAATTGAGTGTCAAATGGTTAACTTATATGTGTAGAATTTTGGATTGCCTAAATATTAAGATAATTCCTATGTACTTTCAATTTTCTTGAGTGTCAATTGTTCATTTTCATTAATTCAATGGAAGAGTATGCTCTTCACATAGTAAATGCTACATCCTTAATCTCAAGTTATTGTTTTAATTTATAGTTCTTAAAATTTATATTAAAGGAAGATTATAATGGTTAGTCAAGTCAAAACCAGCTAATAATTTTGATTCTTTATATGAATAGGTTGTTTTCTTATTTTGCTTGAGGACAAGCAAAGACTCAAATGTGGGGGAATTTGATGAGTGTGACAAATATCTTATTTTGAACATTGTATATTAAATATTTTATATTAATTTAATTGCATGTTTGTTTGTTTTTTAAATATTTTAGTTAATTTTTAATAGTTTGTTTAGTTGTTAGGATTTTATTAATTTTTCTTATTTTATTGTTTAATTATTTAATCTTTATTTAAATTTTGATTTTATGCTGCATTGGAGGGAGTTTAAAAGATTTGAAAGATTTGAACAAGTCAAGATAAGGTTTGGGAAGAAGCATAAGTCAAGACCTTGAAGAAAAGTGGAGTCTTTAAAGGTAGACTGATTTTGTTCAGCCACATAAGAAGTACACATAGCCACACTTGATAATAAATAGACCAGCATAGCCACACACACACTACTGCACAGCCATGCAAGTTCAATAAAACTGTTCCCGTGTAGCCATGCTCATGTGTAGACAGCAAGGTTTAATACACATCTAAGATTTTAACAACTACGACATTATTTGAGCTTAGAGCTCTAAGGAACACTCTAACCATTATCATAAAGACATGGTGTGGAGATGAGGAGTCGACACCCAAGGTAATAATTGAGACAAATCAAAAGTAGTGCTACTCGATTCTTTTAAAGAAAGCTAGCACCACAACCAGGAGATTTTGGATACGGAATACTAACTTCTTTCAGTCTTATGCTCATTTATAATTACTTTATGAATTGCTATATGATCCTCTATTTACATGCAATTTCATATAAACCCTTTATTGAAACAATTAACCCTAGGCAAACCAGTCATGGAAAATACATGTAAACAATGCATTTATTTAAGTTCATAATTCTTAAGTTAGTCTAATCTATATTGATTTTAATTAAATGGGATAAATCTACATGTTTTAATTTACAAGTGGCCATAAAGACTAATGGGCCTAATGCCTATTTATTTTAGTTAAGTAAACCTAAGTCTATTTATTTTAGTTCTAAAAATAGGCCTAAATCTACAAATTATTAAGTACTTAAATTAGTAGGCCTAATTCTACATATTTTAATTCTAAGATGATATTAAATATACAAGTTATGGAAAAGGCTTTAATTTAATGGGCTAAGTCTATATTAATTAAATTACACTAAAGTGGGCCTATATCTAATTAACTAAACGGGCCTAAGTTATAACATAAAATTTAGTTGATTATGGGCCTAAAATCAGTTTTATTTAATTAAACCTAATCCTAATTAGATTAGTAAACCTATTAAAGTAAATGTGAATCTAATTATTAAACCTAAGAAACCTAAAATCATGAGCTTAAAGCAAACACATCGAAAGCATAATATAAAAATCATAAAAATTAACAAATCAAATATAAAATAATTAAAATAATTAAACAAACAATTAATTAAGATGCATAAATCGAAAGAAAAAAAATATGAAAATAATAAACTAAACTATATAATAAATAAACTACATTAATCATGCATTTAATGATATCTAACCCTAATACCATTAATTTCAATTAAAGCTTTACCAAATAAACGTAATTAACTAATCAATTAATTAAAATAAAACACACAACCACACACACAAAATTCCACTATTCCACACTATTAGGGCCATTACAAATATCTACTGAAAATAAAAAATTAAAATTAATACAACGCATAAACTAAAATGAATAAGACAAAAAATAAAATAGCCAACAAAATAATAACAAATAAATAAATAAGCACCCTAAAAACTACATTCAAATACAAAATTTAATCCATGGCATTCTATGGATCTTTATGGGTTTCGTTGTCTATAGTGAATCCATCATGTAACTCTCTCCACAATCACAAACATGGAGAACAAAATAAACAATGATTAGTGATAGGAGTCAAATTGTATACCCTAGTCTCTAAGACTTAGTATAGAGCACGTAGGGTGTCGAACACTTAGGAATTTAGAGTAATTTTATATTAACAAAGTAGATACTTAGATGGATAGGCAAAATATTATAATAAAAGATATTGAATGTTCTAACTATCCTAAAATTACTATGAATTACAAAGTACTATAATTAATCTAAATGTACTAACAATAAATTCAATTAATATTCATTAAAACTATAATTCAAAATTAATCAAGAACTATTATAATTAATAAACACATGCAATGATTGGAGAGTGTGACCAAAAATCCTTAAGAGCAACTCTCGTTGTCAACTAAGGGTATTTCCATCTAAAGTCTACAAGCACTCTCATGTTATTGTAAAGATAAACAAAAACCATAAAGTTCCATGCCAATCCTTTGACCCCTCAAATTGGATTTCTTGTCTCCAGGTACTTTCATAACCTTTAAGTGAATTCAATTGCATTTCCACCCAAAATGCCCTAACTCTTATTGTGGACATTTGATTAATACATCATAAATGGTGATCAAGCATATATAACACAATTAAGTACTCAATTGAAATCAAATCATCCATACATTATAAAAGATAATTCATAGAGTAACTCATCCTTACAATTCTAATAAACAAGGAATTAGTTAAGATACATATTGATAATTATCAAATAACCATAAGAAACTAATCTAAACATCAAGTAAACTAAATAGAAGAAAAGAGAAAAGAGATAGAAATTATGTTGATGAAATATTCCTTGCTCTCCATGATGTTTATTAGATATTGAATAGCCTCCTTGATTATCTTCCTTGATTCCTTAAAAAAGTATAAATTCCTTCACACTGTCTAATCTAATAAATAAAACTAAGTATTACTCATTACTTTCTAATCCATCAATTATGTGTATTTTTTTCCATCCCTAAAATGAACACAACTTTATATATTTATAGGCTTCTTAGCATCTTAATTCATGTCCCTTTGAATGGATGTAAAAATGAAGATATGTGATTGAGAGGTGTATTGGTGCTGAGTCAGCACTGATGTGCCGACTCAAGAGCAACTTGGCACCATGACACTCTGTTACGACTCGGCACCACTGTGTGAGTTGGTACTTATGCTTTTTATCACGACTCGACACCACTCTGCAAGTCGGCACTCCTCACTTTGACCCTTGTCTTGACCTTTCTCAAGCCTTTCTTCATTCAATAGTATTCAAATGCAACTTTAAGCATGAGATTAGCCTTTAATAACCTGCAAATCACAAAAGCAACATAAAAGCACACACATAACAACTATAATATAATAATTAAACACAATCCAAAGGCAAACTAAAGAAAAAAGTCATTAAAATGAACCTAAATGACTATGTTATTTTGCATATTATCAAATTCCCCCATACTTAGACCTTTCTTGCCCTCAAGCAAGAAATAAAAACCTAAATGAGAAAGTAACAAAAATCTTTTATCTTCTCCAAAATATTTATAGTAATCTCAAGAAATCATCTCAACCAAGATGAGAATTTAAGAAAAAGGTAGTTAATAACTAAGCTTCCAATGCTCAACAATGATAGAGAAAAAAAATTTTATGGCATAATCCATAAGTTCAACAATATACCTCAAAAAATTAAGAAAAAAATCAAAGAATATAAAGTCAAGGTGCTAATCAAGCTTTCTAACCATAATGCTCATTCATCAAACTTAGGACTTCTAAAAACTAAAATAGCCATGGAATAAGAATTAACCACACGCATTGACCAACAATTATCATGGAATTTTTAGACATAGCTTTTATACTTATATACTTTTATGGACTAATTTAAATTTCTTTCCAAATGAATGTAATTAAGGAGCATACTCACTTACACACAACTTACTCGAAATGTAATTACTTGTAATGAAATACATTCTTTCCGACTAAGTGTAATTAAGGAGCATACTCACTTACACACAACTTACTCAAATGTATCACATTAGCAAGCTTTTTTTTTATAGTGTCCTCATCCATTATTGAAAAGATAGTTACTCGTATAATGGCTATAGTTTCCCTAAATCCACTTCAATACTTAAAAACCTAAACTTAAATCCTAACCATCCTAGTTCTAAGCACAATTATAAACTTAACTAAATATTCTTTAGATTTTGAAAATAATAATAAAAGATAAAAAGAAAAACTAAAATTTATGCCAAATGAAACTTTAAAATTCTACCAATTAAGCATAGGAAGATAATTACTAACATAACAAAAGAAAAGAAAATTCAATCGAAATGAACTTGAAAAGTTAACTATTTAATAGTATGGAGAAGATAAAATTAAGCAAAATTAAGCATAGATGACACAAAATAATAAAATATAACCCAGATTCATAAAGATAGACTTACACCTAATAAAATGACAACTACTACTATTCCTTCCCCCACACGTAAAAATGCACATTGTTCCCAATACGATTCCAAAATGAAAAAGAAAGGTAAAGAAATACTCCCCTAATTGTTTGAAAGAGTTGGTGGAGGAGACTCAATTGTCGTTGCATCTCCTTTTGATTCTCCAACATTAGCTCCCAAATATAAAACTCTCCACTAGAAGAGCCACTTGCGCCACCTTGCATAGGCAAAGTTAGAAGAGGTACATTACCATAGGGCACCACTTCTTCAGAATGCTCAATCCCAACATCTTCCTTCTCTTCTTATGTGTCCTCTACTTGAAGAGGATGTTCTAAACCTCTCTAACATGATTAAGACCTTGCCAGAATCAAATGAAAGGAAGCATCTAGAACTTCACCTCTTATAAAAGTTAGCTTAGTGAAATAAAAACACTCAACAAAATGGTCAAATCAAGGTTAGTATTCAAAGACTTAGTAATGATAACAATAACACGACCACAAGTGTGTGGGGCATTCTTACGTTTAGCACATGTTAAAAGTTAATTAAAAATCCACTATGTTCAACATACCTGCTTCTTATTATGAATGCACCACATAAAAAATAATTCTTATGCAGAGACTCTATTAAATTTAGACTTGTGGAAAACAACACAGACAAGGACTTTGTGTAATAACCAAAATTTTAATCTTCAATGAACACTACCTTACCTTTCTTGGGTTGAAAAGTGGATGGCCAATTAGTAAAAAATGTCCAATATTCATCAACATGAAAAGACTTAGGAGCTTCACACATACCATCCTTCTTAAAATCATACACCCATTGTATGAAAGCATAAGTAAGTTGGTATTTATTCCCTAGCATGCTAAATTCAAGAATATGGGAATTATTTGATTTAACTTCTAAAGATGTATAAACTTTAGTAATCAACTCGTCATAAGTATGCTCTTGTATGAATATAAACTTTTTAAGTCCACAAGTAGTCAATAATTGATTAAAAGAGTCGTGTGTGCTTACATCTTAAAGTAAGGAGGAGGGGATATACTTACAACTAATGATTTCCCCAAACTTAAGAGTTGTGAATCTAACACCTTCCTCATATGAAAGAGTGGGGAACTTGGCCTTATAAGTGGGTGCAAAATCCTCCTACTGATGCTCTCTTTTAACTTGAGGTTTTTTTTATGTAGAACCCCTTAGCTTACCCATTTAATTATGATTAGAGAAGAAATGAAGAAGATGGTGAATATAAAGGGTTATGGTGTAGAGAAGAGAAGAAAATGTGTAAAGAAAAGAAATAGAAAGGAAATAGGAGTGTAGTTTTCGATTAGAAGAAGAGGTATATGCAGAGATGATGGTATGTAGAATAGAATAAGAAAAGAAAAGAAAAGAATAAGTGGTGAGAATTGTAAAAACATAAGAAGGTGAAAAGATAGAGTATAGGAATTGTAAAAGATGTGAGTATTTAGGAATATAAAATTAAAAAGAAAAAGGATTGTATGTAGGTATGTAGACTAGGGTGTAAGAAGACAAAAGAAATAAAATATATATATATCTCTAATAATAAAAAAAATAAAATAAAATAAAAAATAGGATGAGAGAAGAGAATGGAAAAGAAATGTATGTGGTGCTAATGTGGACATGCATGGCATGAGTTAGCACAAGTAGTGCGACTCATCACCATTTGGCCTCGGTAACAAGTCAGCATATTAGTGCGACTTGTCACCAATGGCCCTGGTAGTGATTTGGCACTGTTGTTCGACTCATCACCATGGCCTTGGTAAACCCTTTTTTTAATTAAATTAAAAAACTAAATGTAAATGTACAAAAATAAAGACTGTGTGTATATAAACTAAACTAAGCAAATTAAAATATACTGATAAAAAATCTTGACCAGACTGGAAATATTAAAAATAAACTAAAAAAAGAAAAGTATGAAAAGAATGAATTGCTATATAATAAATACTACTAATATTACAATATGATTCTAATCAAACTTAATAAGAACAAAAATATATAACATATAATATATAATATATAATCTATACCAAAATTAAATAGAAAAATAAAAAATAAAAAATAAAAAAGTGGAACAATACCTTGCAATGTTTAATAGTCTATAGCTTGACCTTACCTTGTTCAATTATAGGTGTAAATAAAAAGATAGACTTGTTTTGATCGATAGCTTCACCAATCAAATAAGGCTTGAGATAATGGCCATTAACCTTAAAGAATTTCCCCTTAACATTAGCAATTTCAATTGCCCCATAAGGATGAACCTTTATAACCTTGAAATAGAGAAATGTTTGCTTTAATTGATCCCATGTTGTGATTGATTTACTGAGTAAACAAACAATCCAAAATTATGCCTTCTCCTTAACTAAGAATAGGAAAAGCCTAAGCCTTATTGCATCATTCATCACACCATTAATTTTAAAAGTTGCACACACATTGAGGAAAGTCAATATGTGAGCATAAGGATCCTCTCCTCGTAAGCCTCCAAACTGATCATTTTGCACCATTTGACTGAATGATGTTTGGCTAATGTTTATTTCTTCAGTTCAGCTATTTCATTAAAATTTTATTAGTGCACTCTTCTTTTACTTTGTTCCCTATGTAAAACACATGAAGTTAATTCAATTTTAGGATCAAAGTATAAAGTATTATCACTAACATTTCGAGTAAGCATCATAAAAGTAAGATCATAATCAAATAATAGCAAATTAATAATTACTAAAATAAAAAAATAAATGTAAAATTAAGGCCTAAAACAACTTTTTTCAACCTTAAATTGATAAAAATTCTAAAAAAATTCTCCAGCAACAGTGCCAAAATTTTGATGTGGGTCAAATTGTATAACCTAGTCTCTAAGACATTGTATAGAGCAAGTACGGTGTCAAACACTCGAGAATTTGGAGTAATTTTATATTAACTAAATAGATACTTAGATGGATAGGCAAAATATTATAATAGAAGATATTGAATGTTCTAACTATCCTAAAATTACTAGGAATTACAAATTACTCTAATTAATCTAAATATACTAACAGGAAATTCAATTAATATTCATTAAAACTATAATTCAAAATTAATCAAGAACTATTATAATTAATAAACACATGCAATGACTGGAGAATATGACCTAAAATCCTTAAGATCAACTCTTGTTGTCAACTAAGGGTATTTCCATCTAGAGTCTATAAGCACTCTTGTGTCATTGTAGAGATAAATAAAAACCATGAATTTCGCTGCCAATACTTTGAACCCTCAAAGTGGATTTCTTATCTCCAGGTACTTTCCGAACCTTTAAGTGAATTCAATTGCATTTCCACCCAAAATGCCCTAACTGTCATTATGGACATTTGATGAATAAATCATAGATGGTGATCAAGCATATATAATACAATTAAGTACTCAATTGAAATTAAAATTATTCATTCATTATAATAGATAAAAATGTAGTTCATAGATTAATTCATCCTTACAATTCTAATAAATATGGAATTAGTCAAGATACATATTGATAATTGTCAAATAACCATAAGAAACTAATATAAACATTAAGTAAACTAAATAAAATAAAAGCGAAAAAGAGATAGAAATTATGTTAATGAAATCCCCCTCGCTCTCCTTGATGTTTATTAGATATTGAATAGCCTCATTGATTATCTTCCTTGATTCCTTCAAAAAAGTATGAATTCCTTTACACTCTCTAATCTAATAAATAAAACTAAGTATTACTCATTCCTTTCTAATCCATCAATTCTGTGTATTTTTTTCCATCCCTAAAACAAAGATAACTTCATGTATTTGTAGGCATCTTGGCATCCTAATTCATGTCCCTTTGAATAGATGTGAAAATGAAGAGATGTGATGAAGAGGTGTATTGGTGCCAAGTCAGCACCGATGTGCTGACTCAAGAGGAACTCAGCACTATGACCCTTTATTACGATCGGCACCACTGTGTGAGTCAATGTGATCTCTTTTCTATAATACTGGCTAATGACGACTGGGCACCACTATGCGAGTCTTCACTTATGCTTTCTGTCACGACTCAGCACCACTGTGCAAGTCGATACTCCTTACTTTGACCCCTGTCTTGAGCTTTCTCGAGCCTTTCTTTATTTCGTAGTATTCAAATGCAACTTTAAGCATGTGATTAGCCTTTAATAACCTACAAATCACACAAATAACATAAAAGCACATAAATAACAACTATAATATAATAATTAAACACAATGTGAATGCAAACTAAAGAAAAAGTCACCAAAATGAACCTAAATGACTATGCTATTTTCCATATTATCAATTAGTAATTGAGCAAAATTAAATTAAATTAAACTAAATGAAACCAAAATAACTAAAATAAAATAAACAAAAGAAGGTAGAAGAAAAAATGATTGGATGGATGCAGTATTGATTTGCTCCTCATAGAGATATAAATCACTGTTGTTTTCTAGAATAAGTCTTCAATGCTTGATTTTCTCTTCTCCAAAAGGCTTACTAGCTTTTTCTCTAAAAGAATAGTACATCAGAAGAATTTTTTTTTTTTTGAAAGCTGTGTAAAAAGCAAATAAGAAGAAGATGAAGTCCCCCCCCCCCCTCCAGGAGAGTTGAGCTGGGTTTATATAGAAAACCCTAGCTAAAAGTCATGTATCTCAATATGGCTTCTCCCTTTCATAATGATAAAGTTTTAGTTTAATAAGGACTTTTAATTTCCTAAAAAATTTAGATAAATCCTAGAAAGGGGATTTATCACATTATTTGACCAATTAAAATTCAAAAAATAATTTTTTTCATTTATTGAAAAATAAAAAATATAGACAAAACACATTAAATCCCGACTAAGATTATATAATTATGATCGGAATTACATAATTCTTATTGGTTTTATGTAATTTCAATCAGAATTATATAATTCCGATTGGATTTACAGAACTTCGATCTTCTTTTTTTTTAACATTTAATTACAGAAAGACTCTTGAAAGAATTTGAACTTTTCAATTAGGTTCTTAAAGAAAACATTATAATTAAGACCTTAAAAACCAATTAAGTTATTTTGAAGATGCATTTAGCCTTTTAAGGTTTCAATATTCAAGTGATGAATATATATTTATTGTATTTTTATCATTGGAGTCCTTTGTCACACAATCACTCAATAATAGCATTTCAAATTGAAATTTTGAGTTGTAGATTAGATGTGGTTTAAAGGTTTTTAAATTGTAACAACCTTGAGAGTTGTTAAGGACTAGAGTCTATAAATAGGAACCCCCATGAGAGCATTTGGGGACATCTAGGAATAATCTTTCATTCTTAGAATAATTCTTTATTTTCAATTTTCTTAGGAATCAAAGTTAGTTTTGATTCAAGTTCCTCGTTATATTAAAAAGAGATTTAATTTGAAGTTTTAAAGGAACAAGAGCTTCTATTGCTTTATTTAACTCTTGTGTTATTATTTTCTTTAATGAATAATAATGATTGCATTTCTATTTATTACTTCATCTTCTTCTATTTCTTTTAATATAATTAACTAAATATATTTTTAGGGTTCTTATTTCAGTTCAGCTATGTGCATATTATGATTAAACCTGAGCTTTTAATCTTGATTCATTGGTTCTTGTTGAACTTAATGTCATTTTAGGCTTGATCATCCTTGGATTGAATTCACACTTCAAAATTTGATTGAGAAATAGGTTTTGTTAGATTCAAACAATAACCTATTAGTTGCTTACTTAATATAAAGAGATTTAGGTGACTAATTGGTGTGAATCCGTAAGTATATGGGTCAAGTTATATAATAGGACTATAAGTAAAGATATCGATCCCATAGGGAAGAGGTTAAGTACTAGTTCGCTTGATTTATATGCTTGTTTAAACATATCAATTTTTATGCTGTAAAGCAATTAAAATTAAAACTAAATTAAATTTTTTATGAAGAATAAGTAGTGTGTAGTATGTACTAGAGTTTCTCTTTTCACTTGGATCTGTATTAACTTAAAATCTAATTTAAATAATCTCTCTCACAGTCATGTTTAAGATGCTACCACTGTGATTCTTATAAATCTCTCTTGAGTATTTACAAGGTGAGCTTATTATTTTAAATATTAATTTGAATAAAGGGACTCTCGCCTTACAAAACTCTAATCAATAGATCCATAACAAACTTAAGCTCTAAAGGTAAAATGAAATATTAACTCTTAACTGGTATCTCTACTTAAATTAAGATTTAATAGTTTTTATTCTAGATCCCTAAGTGTAAATCTCCTCTCGGTCTCAAAACTCTTAGCATATGATAACTCAATATAAATATTACAGCTGTAGGTAGAAATCTCCTCTCGATCTCAATATACCAACTTAAATAATTGAATCATTCATCACGCATAATAATAAAAACCATAAACATAACATGAACTGAGATTATATTTAAAAAGAAGTGTGAGTTCAATGCATCTCTAGGTTACTCAGATAACTCTAGTACAAAATGAGATTAAGCTACCATGTTCATATAGGGAACAAGAGAACAATTAGCAAACATAATCAAGATACAAAATGAGAAAAGAAAAAACTCCCTAATACTTGTCAATGTAGCTCTAGATTGCTGATCTCTTCATTGTCTACTTATAGTCTAATATAGATGAATGAGCTTCACTCTCTGTCCTCTCTGTAATTCTCTTTTTATTTATTATATATTTTTCTCTATCTCTCTATAGTTCTCTTACTGTAATTTTTGTTATTCCTTACTCTACGAGTTTATGATGCCCTTATATCCTCATAAATTAGGGTTGCACATGGCACATGCGTGCTTCTTTTTATCAGGGTAGGATTTTCTTAAATGTGCAAGCATGGCCATGCAAATCCAAAATTGGGTTTGCACGGCCGTGCACATACAATGGATGTCTTTAACACAACCATGCTTATGCCTTTCACATCCGCGCACTTTTCTTTGTATTTTTTGGCACGACCGTGCTTGGTATTGCATGGCTGTGCCTTCCTTCCCATATATGTTGGCACGACCATGGTTGGCATTGCATGGCCGTGCATGATCAATGCACACCCATGTTCCTTTCTTTGACTTTTGTTGATCTTTGACTTTTTTGCACTGTTATGATGCATATTGCACGCCTATGTATTTTAATTCATACATACAAAATAAAAACTTAGTGAGGAGAATACAAAGATTGGACAAAAAATATAAAACTCCTAATTTATTTAATTAAGTCCTATTATTTTCTAAATGCTAATTCTATTAATTATTATGCAAAAAATAGAAAATTATGCACCTAAAATGAGATGTTATTAAATTTAAATAAGCCTAATTTTTAATAAGAAAATGGAATTATCAAATACCCCCACACTTGAACTTTTGCTTGTCCTCAAGCAAGAACCTTATTATAACAATAATATAAGCATATTAAAATAAAATTAAGGATAGTTTAATCACTAAAATAACAAGTTATTACAAATATTATTTAGCAAAATAGAGTTAATAAATCGAGAAAAACACTGTGAATATTACCAAGTGAAGCATACATCTCAAATGAATTATTCATAAGAATTGATGAACTAAAACTTATAAACCAAGGAAAGTCAAATATATTTAAATTATTAGTTAGCCCTTAAGCTAAATATGAAAACTAGCTGAATTTTTATTTTATTTTATTTTAATTTTTTATTTATTTATGCTGGATTATAATCCCTCCCAACTTTGGTATTCCCTATCGTTCTTATATTACTAAGTATAAGTAACACCGTTAGGTACCTTTGGATTACTTGTACTCAATTTGAGCATTAGAGTAGAATGGAGCTTATTATAGGCTTTAAAATCTTTTTGCTTCTTTAATCACCCTTTTTTTTTACTCAGCTTAATTATCATATAGTAGAAAAAAGGCTTTCTTAATAATAAAAATCTATTCAAATTTCTTGATTACCAAAAATTTTATCCAAAAATCCTTTTAAATAAAACAAAAGAGAGGTATATATTTAGGTTGATTAAAAGTTAAAAGGTCTAATTCTCAAGCATTAACAAAGCTTTAAACCGTACACTACAAGAATTGACCACATATTGCATAAACTAAACTAGCTAATTTTAATTTTAACATACAAAGCTTATGATTATAACAAGTAAGGAAAAATAAAAATGTGGGATATTATTACTATTATTATTATCATTATATATATATATATATATATTTATTTATTTAACATGAACTATAATGAATAAATGACAAATCACAAAAAATTAACAAGATAAAATACTCAAAGGTAAAGTAAGGAAATACTCCCCTCACACTTGAATTGTACATTGTCCTCAATGTGTTGCACTACAAGTGGAAGGTAAAGTAAAGGGTGTCAGATGGTCCACATGAAGATGCAAAGTCACATGCCTCATGAAATGAATATACACGCTTATGTTACATGTGAATGCATGGATCATGTGCACACCTGTGCACATTAAAAGCTTGAAAATGGCATGGTCGTGCTAGATAAAACATAGTCGTGCACCTTATAAGCATTAAAATTAGAGGGCCATGCTAGGTAAGGCACGACCATGCACATTTTGGCCATAAGAATTGCATGGCCCTAATAGGTGAGGCATGACCGTGTTTTGGTGCCCGATTGCACGGGTGTGTCACTTAGTGGCACGTCCATGCTACTTTTATGAAGATTAGCCCTCTTTATGCATGCATACATCATACAATAGTAACATATGTTCCTACTTTCAAATTATCATTCAAAGTCAATCCAAACATTTTCAAAGTCAATCAAACATTCAAGCACACAAACAATTATAAAAATTTATAAATAAAGATAAAAGTAAAGAAAACTTCCCTAATTTATTTCCAAATGCTACAGTACTCTATATTCTAAACATCACTCATGACTTGAGAAGGGTCTTTGTTGCATGTATATCTAGGGTATTCAAAAAACTGCATGAAGAATAAAGCTCCTTAGGGGTATTAAACTAACTAAAAAAAATTAAATGAGTAAATAAAGAAAACTTGGGTTATCTCACAAGAAGTTCTTTATTTATGTTTGATCCTAGGCTTGACTATGGCCATATCGTTCTTCATTTCTCTGTTGAATGCAAAGTCTCCTTTCTCTTCATTATAGGTGATGGTCCTTATGGTGCAACTATCTCAGCTATAGGTGCCTCTTATAAGTCCTTATTGCTTATGAGTTGTGATATCTCCTCCCAAAAATACAACTTACGTCATTGTCCATTCACCTTGAAGGGTTCACCTTTATTGCTTTGAATTACCATTACTCTCTGGGGAAATACTTCAACTACTGTAAAGGCACCAGACCATCTAGACTTTAGCTTCATAAGGAAGAGTCAGAATCTTAAATTAAACAGAAGAACCTTGTCCCCTTTTTCAAAGTGCTTTGGCTTAATCATTGCATCATGCCATCTTTTAGTCTTCTCTTTGTAAAGTTTGGCATTCTCATAAGCCCTATTCATGATTTCCTCCAGTTTATCTAATTGGAGAAGCTGCCTCTCCCTTGCTTTCTTGTCGTCCATATTCAGGGTTTTGATAGCCTAGTTTGCTTTATGCTCGAGCTCCACTGGAAGATGACAGGCCTTACCAAATAAAAAATGATATGGTGACATTCTAAGTGGAGTCTTAAAAGTAGTTTGATAAGCCCATAATGCATCATCAAGCTTAAGTGCCTAATCTTTCCTAGAGTTGTCCGCTGTCTTTTTTAGAATCTTCTTAAGTTCTCTGTTACTCACTTTAGCTTGCCCATTGGTCTATGGGTGGTCCAATATAGAGATTTTGTGCTTTACACTATATCTTGCTAGGAGGACTTTAAACTGTTTATTGTAGAAATGACTTCCTTTATCACTTATAATTGCCTGAGGAGTCCTAAATCTTATAAAGATCTTTTTTAGGAACTTGCATACCACTTTGGCATCATTAGTAATACAAGCCTGAGCCTTAACCCATTTTGACACAGAGTCAACATAAAAAAGAATGTATCAACTCCTAAAGAGAGGAGGGAAATGGTCCCATAAAGTCTATACCCCATACATCAAAGAGTTCAACCTCTAGAATTTCATATTGTAGCATCTCCTCTTTCCTTGAAAGTCCCCCACTGCGCTAACACTTATCATATTTCATGACAAAGTTTCTAGCATCTTTAAATAGGTAAGGCCAATATAATCCACTTTTAAGTATTTTAGCTGCTGTCTTGTTTGGTCTATAGTGTCCACTATAGGGAGAACTATGATAGTGGTGCATCACATCATATGTCTCTGAGTTAAGAATGTACTTCTCACCAAGCCATCATCCCACACATAGCTCTTTACACCATGTGTGAGCTTCTTTCTTTGTTGATATAAGAAGTTCTTAGGGAGTTGGCTACATTAGAGAAAATTAGCCAAGTCTGCATATTAAGGGATAAATGTAAGTGCAAATAGTGTCTCATCTAGAAAAGTCTCCTTAATGGATGCTTCATAATTGTTCCCCTTTTCTAAGTAAGAGAGGTGGTCAGCTACCAAGTTCTCTAAGTCATTCTTATCTTTGATCGCCATATCAAACTCCTGAAGTAGAAGTACCCATCGAATCAACCTTGGCTTAGAATCTTTCTTGGATAATATATATTTAATAGTCGCATGATCTGTTTACACTATCACTTTCAATCCTAGAAGAAAAGAACAAAACTTATCAAAAGCAAACACAATAGCCAAAATCTCCTTCTCTGTTGTGGCATAGTTAAGTTGTGCTTTTGAGAGAGTCTTGCTAGCATAGTATATCATATGCAACCTTTTATCTTTATACTACCCTAGAACAGCTCCTATGGCTGAGTCACTAGCATTGTACATTAGTTCAAATGGAAGGATCTAATCTGGTGGTACCATAATGGATGATGATGTGAGTTTCTTCTTCAACCTATCAAAAGTAGATTTACAATCATTAGTGAACTTAAAAGGAACATCTTTTTCTAGTAACTAAGAAGGAGGTTTAGCAATTTTAGAAAAATCCTTAATGAAGCATCTGTAAAAGTTGGCATGTCCAAGGAAGCTTCTAACACCCTTTATATTGGTTGGATAACTGAGATTTTCAATTCTCTATCTTGCCTCGATCAATCTATATTCCCCTTTTTGAAATCTTGTGTCCCAACACTATTCCATCATCCACCATAAAGTGGCATTTTTCCTAGTTTAGCACCATAATCTTATGTAAACAGATCATGCGACTATCAAATATCTATTATCCTATGTTTATATAAATTGTCCACGTAAATCTTATTATTTATATATATACTATAATTTAAACTTTTCACTAATAAAATATATTTAAATAAAAATAGATAATTTATTAATAAATAGCCCATGCAACACATTAATAAATTACTAGTATATATTAAATGTTGAACCCTAAAGTCATTAAACCTAAATTATGACAAGTGTCTATCCTCATAATTTATCATTCACTTATACTTAATGTTTAGAATTCTGAATATTTTTCTTTAAGAAAATATTAAAAAACTATTTTTTTCTATGTAACTATATTTTTTACCCTTGCAACCATATTTTTTAATGGTTAACATTATCATCAAACAATCATATTACTTTAATGCTGTAATAAATATTTATCATAATTTTTTGATATTATTTTGTAACTAAAATGCTAATATACATCTTCCAATACTGCTCAAATTCTTAAATATTTATATATCATTGCCTCCATAACCTTCACAATTTCAGGTTATTATTTCTTTTGTTCCATTTAAAACACTATAGAAACTAAAAGGTTTAGTTTGTTATTTGTATATTCTTAAGTCACTTTTGTTTTCTATTCTGCCCAAAAAATAAATAAATAAATAAACCCCATCAACAATGGTTTCTTTGATATATCCAGTTTATTTATTTATAACTTGTTGGCTAATAACGTTTGAGGTTTTGCAGGTCTGACATTATCATTTTAAAGATAAAGAAACAGTAATATCTCTGGTATTGTTATCAGGTATTCATGTTATTCTATATTTATGTATTTTTTTTCCTATTTGGCTGCTAGGAAAATTTAGATAATGATAGAAAAATTCGATTTTGGTTAATGATACATGAAATTATATTTATTATTTTGTATATTTTTTACTCTAAAATCAAATCGATAAATTCTCTTGATAGGTGGTCTGCAAGTATGATTATATTATTTATTTGTATTTGTATTTGGTATTTTTATGTTGTATTGTTAGTACATCGGAATATGTTTATTGTGGTTATTACAATATTCTGAATTTTTTTTATATTTATTGTGGATTTAGATTTGGTCATCTTATGTAATAACCCATATTTTTCTTAAATTATTTTAATATATATTGAGATATGTAGTGTTAATAAATTTAAAATTTATATTTATTTATTTTACTATTTTGTGATTAATAATTATTATTTTATGTTAAATTATATTTTCTACGTAAATATTTTATTTTAGAAACTTATTATTTTAATTATTTAATTTACATTATTGATTTTTATTATTTCGGATTGTATTATTTTAATAATATTAGTTTTACTGCATTATTATTTTTATTAACTTACATTATTTATTTCATAAGAATTATTAATATCATTATTATTTATTGTTAATTTTGTATGTGTGTATATATTAATATATGTGTGTGTGTGTGTGTCTATATATATATATATATAATGAAGATAAAAAACATAAAACACAGAGACTTCACCCTTCCTCCTACAAGCCCGATTTCCCTACCATCGGTGTCCCTCCCACATCTCCGACCGACCACCCTCCTTCAGCCAGCAGCTTCGACCCCCTTCCTTCTTTTTCGGCACCGGCAGCAGTAGAAATAGTAACAGCGGCAATAGCTTCTTTTTCCAGCCGTTCTTCCATTTTCGGCCACCTTAGCTAGCCATTCCGATGTCGATCGACAATTCCAAGCTTCTTTCAAGCTTAAATTTGATCATTGCTTAGTTTTGTTGAATTTTATATTTTTAAACTTTAGGGCTTTTATTTTTTTAGGGTTGATTTCGGTTGATGTTTGAAAACTCCCTTAAGAAACTTTGATCCTTGTTGCTTGAGTTTTATGAATATATATATATTTTTTTAATTTTTGGAATTTATTTGAATTTTAGTGAATTTTTTATTGTTTTGTTATTATTTATTTAATTTTCATAAATTAATTTATTTAATTATAAAATTGGTTGATTTGGTGTTATTATATATAGTTATTAATTTTAGTGTTGAGAAAATAAATTTTGAGAATATTGTGTAATTTTTAGTAATATTTTTAGTTTATGTAAATATTGGAAAAATTAGGTTAAACTTGTATTTTTATTGAAATTATTGGTTAAATATATGTTTTAGATAATATTAGTATAATATATGTTGATAGAATAATTTTAATTATTTTATATAATTTTTGAGGAAATTATTTAGTACTATGTGTATTTTGAAATTATTAGGGTAATTATGTAATTTTGTTAGAATTATAGTTAAATATTATGTTTTAATTGGTTTTAGAATTATTAAAGGTAATAAAATGATTTTTATAAATAATTTACTATTTTTAAATAATTAATACTAATTTTCAAAAATTATTTTCAAATAATATATTATTTACTAAATTGATAATTAAATGGATTTTTAATAACTTTTAATATATATTTAGGCTATTTAAGCTATTTGAATATATAAAAGTGATTTTTACTATTTAATATTGAAATATTGAGGAATTTGGATATTTAATAATATTATATTATTAATTTGGGATTTTTATTTAATTATTGTGGAAATAAATATATTGAGTGTACTGATGTTTAAATATGCTATATTTTAATATTTTGAGGATATTTGTGGAATTTATTGATTTTTAATATATGTATTATATTATTTGATTGTTTGGTGGAGTTATGGACTTTGGTTGAGAAATTGTGTAGTTCGGGATTCGAATTGAAGTTATTAAATATTCTGTGTTTAGAAATGCATTTTCTTGTAGGATCGGATTTACTTTTTAATAGAGAGATGTCTGTTTTACCGAGAAAGCTCTGTAGAATTCTGGTAAAACATGACGTCACGTCGATCTTGAGTTTTCAATTTTGTTTGAATTCCATTTTCCTAGATCAAGTCTCTTTAGAAGTTTAAGTTAGAATTATTCTAATTGTTGTTATTATTTTATTATTTAGTTACTCTAAGACCGAAGCCTAGTGTACCGGGCCTGTCAAACCAATCTCAAGGAGAGCAAACTTGTGAGTTGTTATTTTATATATACGTCACATTTAGGATGCATGTTTTAGTATATATTCATGTTTTGATTTGTTTTTATTCATAAATTGTTTCAATAAATGTTTAGTATATTTTAGGTATATTTTTTATATATTTCTAAATAAATGCATGTTTTACTTTTGATATATACTTAGCATGTTTTAATATATTATTGGTTTATTTTTGGTATATTTCATGGTTGATTTTAATTTATTTGACATATATATACTCGAAATATACTTAATTTATTTTAAGTATGTTTTTGGTATATATATGTGTCACGATCCAAACCGGGAGTCATGACCGACGCTAGGGAACGAGAATTCTTTCAAATCTGAAACCCGTAACAAGCCTTAAAAAGAAATAAGCATGCAATAATAAATAAAATAAGCACCATAATAAAAATTTCAAATCACTATAATAAAAATAAACTCTATCATATCATAAAATAAAATATATTAATACAATATTGAGAAAAAGGCCTCTAAATTACAGCCAACATACAACAACTACAAAATACAACTTACTACTGAAGTATTTTAGAGTCCAAATAAAATTAAGTAAGTTGTTTACATAAACAAGCGGGGGCTGAAGAAATCTAGCAGATAGGCCTACTGCTAAGGTCTGAAGAAGAAGAATCTCCTGAAAAATCAACTGAGGGGAGTCAGACCTCACTGAGTGAATTGTTATAATATATATACATACATTTCCTAATGTCAAATGAAATCAATCATCCGTATATAATAAATATATATACAAGCATTTCACACAAATGCTGAAATCACTTTATATATAAATGTTGAAAAATATATGTTTATGAAGGATCAAATAGAACCCTATTTAATCATAACCTCAATCAACAATAATAATTGTCTTTAACCATACTAGTTCACTTAATTCCAAATAAATTCACTTATTCCATATGGATAGTAGACTGGCCCCGAGACACTTAGTCAACCGAGCTCCAGCAGTCTGACTGTTAGTGTGATTGGTCTCGAGACACTAGCTCAACTGAGCTCCAGCAACCACACTATCAATCACATCAATATTCTCAATCAATCAATCAATCTCAATCAAATCATAATTACCATAAGTAATTCTCACTCAACCCTAAATCTATAACACCAGTACATACACGGTCTTAGTGCTGCCCACTAGGTAGCACATTCTATCGATATCCTTCATTTAAAATAAAACATACATACGGGAAAATAAATAATGCAGAATAACAATCATAATGATAAAATAGACAACATATATACTAGAAATATACCTAAAAGAGACTAAGTATATTTTGAGTATATATATATGTCAAATAAATTCAAATCAGCCATAATATATACCAAAAATAAACCAATAATACACTAAAAACATGCTAAGTATATATCGAAGATAAAACATGTATTTATTTCAAAATATACCAAAAATATACTTAAACATTTAATAAAACAATTATGAATAAATACAAATCAAAACATCCATCCTAAGTGCGATGTATATATAGAATAACAACCCATAAGTTTGCGCTCCTCGAGACTAGTTCGACGGGCCCAGTCCACTAGGCCTCAGTCTTGGTGCAACTAGATAATAAAATAATAATAGAATCAGAATAAATCTAACCGAATGTTGTAAGAATTTCTAAAAGACTCTAACGGAGAATTGAAAATTCAAACAAATACAGAATTTCAGAATCGACCTGATGTCACATTTTACGAGAATTCTACTAAAAATTTGGTAGAACCTCCTTTGTAAAACGGACATCTCTCTACTAAAAAGTACAGTCGGTCCTATAAGAAAACACACTTCAAAATAATAGAATATTCAACATCTTCGGTTGAGACCCCGAATTGCACAATTCCCAACCGAAGTCCACAATTTCACCAAAAATCAAATAATACAATAAATATATTAAAAAAATCAATAAATCTCACAAATATCTTCAAAATATCAAAATATAGCATATTTAACATTAAAATACTAAATATAATTACTTTCACAATAATTAAAATAAAAATCCCAAAATAATAATATAATATTATTAAAAAATCTAATTTCTTGATAATTCAATATTAAATAGTAAAAATTCACTTTATATACTCAAATAACATAAATAGCCTAAATATATATTAAAAGTAATTAAAACCCCATTTAATTACCAAATTAGTAAATAGTATATTATTTGAAAACTATTTTCAAAAATTAGTATTAATGAGTTAAAATAGTAAATATTTATAAAAATCATTTTATTACCCTAAATAATTCTAAAACCAATTAAAACATAATATTTAACTATAATTTTAATAAAATTACACAATTACCCTATTAAATCAAAATACACATAATATAACTGATATTCCTCAAAAATTATATAAAAATCATATAAAATCATTAAAATTATTCTATCAACATATAATATACTAATATCATCTAAAATACATATTTAACCAATAATTTCAACAAAAATATACATTTAACCTAATTATCCAATATTTACATCAACTAAAAATATTACTAAAAAATTACATAATATTCTAAAAAAATATTTTCTCAACACTAAAATTAATAACAACTTATAATAACACTAAATCAACCAATTTTATAATTAAATAAATTAATTTATGAAAATTAATTAAATAATAATAAAATAATCAAAATTCATAAAAATTAAAATAAATTCAAAAAAAATATATAGCATAAGCAATAAGGATCAACATTTGCAAAGGGAGTTTGCATGAATAAACAAGATTCAACCGAAAAAAATTAGAAAACCCTAAAGCTTAAAAATGAAAAATCAAAAAAACTCGCAAATGACCATATTAGAGCTCAAAAGGAGCTTGAAATCATCTTGGCTAGAGCTAGAGGAGTTGACAGAGACCGGAAACGTGCACATTGGTGGCCGAAGGAGGAAAAATGGCCGAAAAGTGAAGAAACTGCCACTGTCTCTGTTTTGCTTGTTGCTGGTGCGGGAGAAGGAGGAGGAAGGCGGCAGAGCTGCTGGCTAAAGGAGGGCAGTTTGGCGAGCAAGAGGAGGAGGCACACCAACGGTAGGAAAGTAGGGTTGCACGGGGGAAGAAAGGTTTTTTGTGTTTCTTGCTTGTGTTCTTCAGCTTTATATATATTAATAAAAATTTATAGTAAAACTATATATTATAATATTACTTTATATTAAATTAACCTCCACCACATATTATCCACACACACACACACACACACACATATATATAGACAAGCACATGTAATAATATATACACACATATAAAATTAACAATAAATAATAATGATATTAATAATTCTAATGAAATAATTTAACAATAATACAAATAATGAAATTTAATAAAAAATAATAGAAATAATAATACACTAAATTAATATGATTAAAATAATACAATCCAAAATAATAAATAGAAATACTGCAAATTAAATGTTTATAATAATAAGTTTCAAAAATAAAATATTTACGTAGAAAATATAATTTAACATAAAATAATAATTATTAACCACAAAATACTAAAATAAACAAATATAACTTTTAAATTTATTAACATTGTATATCTCGATATATATTAAAATAATTTTAAAAAAATATGGGTTATTAAAATATGGTTTATTTAATTATTATGAATGTTATTATGCTATATTTATTTTCCATATGAATGTTTTATTTAAATGAAGAATATCGATAGAACGTGCTACTTAGTGGGTAACACTAGAACCAAGTATGTACCGGTGCGATAGATTTAGGGTTGAATGAGAATCACTTGTAGTGAAATATGATATATGATTTTATTGATTGATTGATTTCAGATTTGATGTGATTAAGTAGTGTGGTTGCTGGAGCTCGATTGAACTAGTGTCTCGGGGCTAATTACACTGACAATCAGACTGCTGGAGTTCAGTTGATTTAGTGTATTAAGGCTAGTCTACTGTCCATAATGGAACAAGTGAATTAAAATGGAATTAAGTGAACCTGTATGGCTAGAGAGATATTGTTGATTGAGGTTGCGATTAAATAGGGTTTTATTTGATCTTTCATTAAAATATATATTTTTTAGCATTCTTATATAAAGTGTTTTCAGCATGTGTGTGAAATTCTTGTATATATATTTATTATATACGGATGATTGATTGCATATGACATTATTAAATGCATGTATATATATAACAATTCACTCAGTGAGGTCTGACTTCCCTCAGTTGATTTTTCAGGAGATTCTTCTTCTTCAGACCTCAGCACAAGCTCATCCGCCGGATTTCTTCAGCCCTAGCTATTTTGTGTAAACTACTTACTTAATTTTATTGTACTCTAGAATACTACAGTAGTGAGTTATATCTTGTATTTACTGTATATTGGTTGTATTTTCAGAGGCCTTTCTCTGAATATTGTGCAATATATTTTATTTTATGATATGACAGAAATTATTTTTATTACATTGGATTGAGATTTATTTATGGTGCATATTTTATTTTATTATTGTATGCTTTATTTCTTTTTAAGGCTTGCTACGAGTTCCAGATTCGAAAGAATTCTCATTCCCTAGTGCCGGTCATAACTCCCGATTTGGGTCTTGACATCTTAGGTTTATAATTTCTCCATTCTTAGTAAAAGTATTAACTTTTAAGAAGAATGGGTCATTGATTATTGTGAATGAGCTAACCTCCACAATGTAAAATAAAATTATAGAAAATTCTTACTACACTTGAGAAAGTTTCAACTTGAAAATGGTGCACATGGATTATAATCCATGCGCACCATTTTCAAGTTATATTTTTTTTACTTTTGGTTAGATACATTTTTTATAGTTTTTGGTGTTATTTTTAATGAATTTAATGATTGTGGGTGTCAATCCATGGTTTTCGAGCTTATTCAGATTAAGGTTAGGTTGGATTGTTTGATAATTCAAGGTGTGTTGTTAATAAACTATTTTGGATTTTTGCATGTAATAGTTGTAGGAATTAATTAATTAGAACTTCAGTTGCTATTTTTCCTTTCAACATTTGATACTTTTAGCTTATATAATATTAACTTACTAATTTCATCTCTTATAAGCCTATAGTAAAATTCATGAAATAAAGTAAGAATTGAAGGTAACTTTTGTAATTTTAGGCTTTATTAAGACTATTGAAAATCATTGATATAATTTATGGAATTTTATGGTAGGTTTATAGCAATTTGTGTGAAAAGATTTGAAATGTTTTAGTAAAACCAAAACCAACAATGTGATGCCTTGGAACACCCTTTAGAATGAATGTAACAATGGATGAGAAGGCTACGAAGAATAAGCCTAAGGTGATAGATGGTCCTATGCTAATTGAGCATGACTATGCAAAGCTGGAGAGGAGAAAGAGAAAGGAGGAACATTAAAGAGAGGTAAAAATTTCATCTCTTACTAGCTTTAGTCGTGAGTGAATCAATGGCACATGATAATAATGTCTATTTATTTTCTTTGATCCCCGTTGTATATTTAGTGTTAATCATTAATGCTATCTTTTATTTTAGAATTTTATTTTTTAATGTAAGAATCATGTGTTTGAGGAATGCTATTTTTATCATGTTGAGGGGCTAACACTATGTATATTATGCTGATTGAAAAAATAATATGCATTTGAAGAACTATCTATGGAGACAATGTCAGGTAAGTATTTCGACAATTTTTGTATAGGGTACAATTCATATTTTTATGCATGTAAAATTTAAATTAAATTTAAATTTACTAAAAAATTAAAATTTAATGACTTTGATCATTCAATTTGATATTTTTATAGTTATAGGTGGCGGGGTTTAACACGCTCTTAAGTGTTTGGTGGCCATGGTACTGTGTGGGCTCGAGGCATACTAAGAAATACAAAATAGGTCTTAAAGCCTAATCGGAGATGGAGTTACCATCCAAATAAAAGTTGAGACACACTTATACAGTAACTAGATTCCATAGAGTTTTCCAAAAGCCGTCATTAGAGAACGGGTTCGAAAATTAGGTTTGGGCTTTTGAAATTCCCACCCAACCTTGCAGTTGGCCTCCTTTTGTGTTTCATCTTTTATCACTTTTAATTATTTAATTATTTTTTTTATTAATATGCAAATAACAATTATCTTTAAACAATTTGTCAAATTTTATATTGAAGCCCAAATTTGTACATTAATTCTACTTCATGCATATGGTCCCAGTATTCATCAAAATAATGACTTACAAAATACATTTAAATCAAATAGGGAAGGGATTAAGGATTGCAACATTTTGTAGAAATAAAAGTATAATAAATCAAAAATAAACCAAGAGTAAACAATCATTAAACTCTGTATAAATATAAATAAAAGGCCTAAAG
Organism: Mallotus nudiflorus; assembly: GCA_947683625.1. Classification (NCBI taxonomy): domain Eukaryota; kingdom Viridiplantae; phylum Streptophyta; class Magnoliopsida; order Malpighiales; family Euphorbiaceae; genus Mallotus; species Mallotus nudiflorus. The sequence continues at coordinate 513,468 of CANTUR010000121.1, forward strand.
GGTCTTAAGCTAAAATTGGATAATCAAGATCACTCAAAATCCATATGATAAACAAAATATTAGCTCCCAAGACATATAAAACCTTACAAATGGAACCATTAAGTCAATTTATAAATCACGTCAATATAAATAAAGGTTGCGAATACTTTAATATTAACCCCAAACAAAATAGTAAAAATGATCATGCAAAGAAAAATAAAAGTACAAAAGTATGGGAATTCATAGAAATTCAAGTCATGCATAATTTATAAAAAATATGAAAACAAGGTCATGTGAGACCCTGTTATAATGGCGATCGCCTTATATATGAGGCAATCGCCTTATCTATGATATGCCTCTTTAAAGAGGCATCGCCCGATCATTAGGCACAAAAACTTGTAAAAAGGTAATAAACCTTAGTCTTAAGTAAACAATATATATACAAATACTTAAAACTTATAACTATATTTGATACCTTAATAGATCATATTAGGTACATGGTATAACATAAGCAATGAATGCAAGAGATGAGTAAACAAGCAAGTAAGTAAGAGGTTATGTAAATCTATAACTTTAACATCAAAGAGAAATAAAAATCATTACTAAAAAATAAGCTTTTCTAAAAGTAGTTGGCCCTCATAGTTGGATATGGGTGTTAAACTTCACTTGAATGCAAGTCCTTCATCATCTTCCTTCAAGAGAAGTGATCTTTTCAAGCTTAATTCCTTCTTTCCTTTCTCAAGAACATTTTTCCTTCTTTTTCCAGAGCTCCTCCTCTCTTTTTTTCTTTGAAACCCTCTTCTTTTTTTCTCAAAAATTAAAAATGGTTGCCAACTTTTTTTTCTCTCCTCTTTCTCCTTTTTAATCCTGTGCCTAGCCCATCCCCTTACTTTTGACCTTTTTTATTGCACTTTTAGCTCTCCCCTTCTCCCAAATATCTTCTCCTTATACAAAGGATTGAGTTTCAATTAAAGGTGGGCTTACCAAGTTTGCCACCATGGTCATCACTACATTTAATGTAAAGGAAAATGGTTGGTGCAGAGGTAGCACCTCTACAATAAGGCAATCACCTCTACAATAAGGTAATCGCCTCTTTGAATAGGCATTACCTCTCTAGCCCGACCATGTATTGGATCTAACGAGTCGAGGTGAATTGGGCCCATTTTATGGGTTTGCGCTTGGATTTTAGGATTTTAAGCTATTAGGTTTATTTTTAATAAGGTTTCAGGCTTTTTTTTTACATCCAAGTTATACATTTCTCATCATTGGGCTCCATTGTGGGCTAATCAAATTGTGCATCCACAGTTCACCCCCTATTACAAGTCAATCAAACCAGGTGTCTATAGTTTGCCCCTTGATTTTTTGAAAAACCAAATGCATGGAATGACTATTTTTTAAAAATCACATGCATAACAAAAGTAAAGGATGTACCTGACCTCTATGGTTCACTCGAGAGATGAATTCTTCAACTTAAAATGTGACCATGTTCCTTAGTTTTTCTTAGCCTGATCAGCCATTCATTAATATTTGATAAATCATCTGGAAACATAATTATGATCCTTGGGTTTTCTTAGCCTCGATTAACCACTCATCTAAAAGTGATTCATGGGTTTTCCTAGCCTGATACATCACTCATCTAAAAGTGATTCATGGGTTTTCCTAGCCTGATACATCACTCATCTAAAACATGATTCTCGAGCTTTCCTTGCTCGATACACCACTCATTTGAAATGTAATACTTAGGTTTTCCTAGCCCAATACACCACTCATCTGAAATGTGATTCTTAGGTGTTCCTAGCCCAAGACACCACTCATCTGAAACATGATACTCAAATTTTCCTGGCCTGATACACCACTCATTGAACTTGTGATTCTCGATTTTTCGTGGCCCGATCAACCAATTCTTGCATTATGAACTTCAGGGATACAACCTGACCAGTCACTCAAAAAAGCATGCACTTCAGGGATTCAAACCCAATTAGACACTTCTCAAAATGTGAACTTTAAGAATTCAAACCGAACTAGTCACTTCTTGAATATAATTTTTGAGAATTCCATTAATCCTTATCAATTACCTATTCAAAACATAATTCTCGGGTTTTCCTAGCCTGATATACCACTCATTTAAAATGCGATTGTCGAGTTTTCCTAGTTGGATGTACCACTCATCTAAAGTGTAATTCTTAAATATTCCTAGCCCAATCAGCCACTTCCTACATTGTGAACTTTGGGGATACAACCTGGCCAGTCACTTGAAGATTCAAACTCAACCAGACACTTCTTAAAAAGTGAACTTTAGGGATTCAAACTTGACTAGTCACTTTTTAAATTGTGAACTTTGGGATACAACCCAACCAATCGCTCAAGAAATTATGCACTTCAGGGAATCAAACTTGACCAAACACTTCTTGAAAAGTGAACCTTAGGGATTCAAACTTGACTAGTCACTTCTTAAATTATGAACTTTAGGAATACAACCCAACTAATAAAAAAATATGCACTTTGTGGATTCAAACCCAACTAGACACTACTTGAAATGTGAACTTTAGGGATTTAAATATGACCAGTCACTTCCTGAATTATGAACTTTAGGGATACAACCTGACCAGTCACTAAAAAAACATGTACTTCAAGGATTCAAACCCAACTAGTCACTTCTTGAACATAATCTTTAAGAATTCCATTAATCCTAATCAGTTACCTATTCAAAATAATTTTCAAGTTTTCCTAGCCCAATACATTGCTCAATGTGAAATGCAAACTAGAAAACATTTATTCTTTGACATCAACTTTCAAGAAACATATGAGGAAATCTTCCCTTTTTGTTCATCATTATCACTATTTTTATTATTTACAACGTCTTTCTCCTTCTTGCTTTCTCATTCTCTTTTCTCTTCATTTTCTTTCTTCTTCTTTCCGATGCTTACGTTCTTTCAAAATGGACTATAAGAGGATGCCACTTGTCTCTGAGTGGGATCGTGTTTCACCTTCCATAAGCACTCCACACAGTCTAGGATTATCAAAAGGAGACATTGTAAGCACCCAATTTCAGGATGATGGACTGTGGATGTGACAAAGGACTTTAATGACGAAGCTACTATAAATAGATCTTTAACACTTGAAGTTTGAAGCCTCAAAAGCATAAATGCATATTCAAAAGAACTTAATTGGTTTTTAAGGACTTAATTATAACGTTTTATCTAAGGATCTAATTGAAAAGTTTAAATTCTTTCAAGGGTCTTTCTATAATTAAAATTCTATAATTCCTATTGAAATTACACAATTCCAATTGGAATTACATAATCTCGGTTGAGATTAACCATGTTCCATTTGTATTTTTTTATTTTTTTAGTAAATGAAATTTTTAATTTCTGAATTTTAATTGGTCAAAATAATGTGATAAGTCCCTTTTCTAGGATTCATTTGAATTTTTCAAGAAATAAAAAGTCCATATTAAATAAAAAATATATCACTATGAAGATGGGAAGTCACAGTAAGATACGTTTCTAGCTAGGGTTTTCTATATAAACCCAAGTCAACTCCCCTAGAGGGGGTACTTCTTCCTGAACCTCTCCTTTTCCTTTTACACAATTTTCAAATAATATTTTCTGGAGAGGTACTATTCTTTGAAGAAAGGTAGAAAACTTTTAAGAGGAGATAATCAAAGCATTAAAGACCTATTCTAAAAAGCAATGGTGATTTATACCACTCTTAGGAGTAAATCAACACTGCATCTATACAATAATCTCCTCTCCTACCCTCTTATGTTTCTTTTATTTGATTATTTTGGTTTTATTTAATTATAACCTTATTTAATTTTTATTGTTATTTTGTTTAATCACTAATCATTGTTTATTTTTGTGTTTGTGTTTGTGTTTATGATTATGGAGGGAGTTACATTAATGAATTCACTTAAAGAACAAAATCCACAAAGATCCATCGAATGCCATGGGTTGAATTTTGTAACTAAATATAGTTTTTAGTCTTTTTTATTCATTTATTTATTATTATCGTGTTGGTTGTTTTATTGTGTATATTTATTTATTTAGTTTTTTTGGGTTGCATTAATTTTATTTTTATTTTTAGTAAATCATTATAATAGCCCCAATAGTGGGAATAGTTAAATCTTATGTGTGGTTATGTGTTTAATTAATTGGATAGTAAGATTAGGATTTTAATTGGATTAATTAAATTAATGGCTATAGAGATATTTGGGGTTTTTTAATTAAAATTGAATTAGACTTAAGTGGATAGAATTAAGGTTGCTTGTTAATTATTTTAGTTATTAATAATTTGTTGTTTGAGGTCACTCTAACTAAAATTAGGTTTTTTTAGAAAAGTAAATTTAATTGATTGTTTGATCTTTATTTGATTATTTTGGGTTTTTTTTTATTGTTTTTGGGCTTGTTTATTTTTATGTGTATTAGGCCACATTCCCATATTAGGCTCTAACTCATTTAAATAATTTTAAGTTTAGGTAGTTCTTTTGGTCCATCTTTTAATTAGCCCATTTCATTTAATAGGTTATTAATTAGATCTAGATTTTAATTAAAATTGATTTTAGGCCGATAATTAATTAAGTTTTAGGTTAGAGATAACTTATGCCCATTTAGTTAATTTAGACATAGGCCAACCTAGGATAATTAAAATTTTGTAGACTTAGCCCATTAAATTTAAGCCCTTTTGGATAAATTATAGATTTAAGATCACCTTAGAATTAAAACATGTAGAACTAGGCCCACTCATTTAAATATTTCATAATTTGTAGATTTAGGCCCATTTTTAGAACTAAAATAAATAGACTTAGGATCACTTAATTCAAATTAAATAGGAATTAGGCCCATTAGCCTTTAGGGTCACTTGTAAATTAAAACATGTAGATTTAGTCCATTTAATCAAAATCAAATGTAGATTAGACTAACTTAGGGATTATGAATTTAAATGAATGCATTGTTTACATGTATTTTTCATGACTAGTTTGCCTGGAGTTAATTGTTTAAATGAGGTTTATATGAAACTACAAGTAAATAGAGGGTAAGATAGTAATTCATAAAGTATTCTAAAAGAATATGAGACTAAAAGAAGTTAGTATTTCGTACTTAGAATCTCCTAATTGTGGTGCTAGCTTTCTTTTAGAGAATCAAGTACCACCACTTTTGATTTTTCCTAATTATTACCCTAGGTGGTGACTCCTTATCTCCATGCCATGTCTTTATGGTCGTGTTTAGTGTGTTTATTAGAGCGCTAAACTCAAATAGTATTGCGGTTGATAAAATCTTAGACACACACTAAACCACCATCTATAGTTGAGACTCCACTAGGGATAAAATATATTGATTCTACTTGTGTTATTTATAACTATTTTATTAATTATTATTTTATTTTTACATTCATTATGCATGTCCCTATTAACTGATGGTGTTGGTTTATGGTTCCGTGATTCCACTAGCTTTATAGGACTGTAAATTGTCTAGCCATCACTCTTAGCCTTTACTCGATTCAAGAGAGATTACTAACCTCATCTGACTAGAGTTTGTAACCCAAGTCCCAAAGGAGGGTAGTCTTCTCTTGAGTTTGCAAAGGATGCCAGGCCTCTCTAACCTTGGCCTGTAACTTAAGTCTTAAAAGAGCACATCTTGCTAAGGGAATCTTGAGCTTTTTCACCGGACTCAACTCATGTAGTGACTTAGTAACTTCCCTTAGGATTACCTAAATTGCTTATCTTTATTATCATGAGGTATTTTTATCTATAAAGGCCCAAGCCCATAATTTAAGAGCCCATTTAGGTTAATAGAGATTAAGCTAATCTTTTATACCTAGAAATACTATTTTTATGTTTTGCTACTTTAAAGATTTGGCATGCAAGTCAGTTCTTAATATCCCCTATTGATATTAAGGTCAGGAATAAAAATCCTAGGAAAAGAGGCTCAATTTTCAATATGTGTGTGGGAGGAATAAGTTTGGAAGGATTTATGTACACTTGACTTGACTTATTACGTGCTACTTATTGTATAGCCCATGCATCATGCATACATGCATTTCATGCATCATTCTAAAACTTTTTTTTTAACCATTATAGATTCATCTGGGTTTTCCTATGTTTAAAGTTAGAAATGTGGCAGACTAGTGAAAATGAATTCAAGCCCATAATTAATTGCAAAAGAGATCCTTAGAAAACTTAAAAGGAGTCCTATCAATCCACTCTACTTAGAAGCTACACGAACTTCGGCTAAACAAGTGGAAGAAATGGAACAACAAAAGGGAGGAAACTAGACCCTAGAGGACGTCAAAGGGGCATTGATGGATGACATAAGACCAATAATGCAAGATGAACTAAGACAAGCTTGGGTTAGATTAATACCACCACCTATTATTGCACCCCTAATTGCGGCCAATCCACCTATTGTGGGCACACCACCTACTGACAATGATGGGGGGTAACCATTAATCGCTACTAGGAATATACCTATTATAGAAATGAAATTGGAGGATGTTAAGAACTACATGGTTGAAAAAAAAGAAGAGAATTACTTGAGCAAGTTCAAGAGTTGGAATCCAAGAAGATGAAAGCACTGACTTGGAAGATGTCCAAAATGGAAGAATTGATAAAGGGTAGGGCATCAGACATTCATTTGACTTTAATGATATGATGCAATTTAAGGAAGATAAGCTACTTGATAAGTTCAAGATGCCACAGCCGTAGAAGTTTAATAGTACTGGAGACCCAAGGATTCACCTTAGTCAATATACAATTACTATGAGCACCATTAATGATGCTTTATCTTTAGTTACCAAGTTTTTTATACTATCCTTTAAGGGAATGGCTGTTAATTAGTATTATGGATTAGAGAAGTCTATCCAAGTGGACTAGAGAGAATTGTGTATCACTTTCCTAAAATAATATGGTTACAATACTAGGCTTGAAGTATCTATCAGGGATTTAGAATTTACCAAGCAAAAGCCTAATAAATCATTTTCATATTTTCTAACTAGATTTATGAATAAGGCAGGATTAATAAAAAAAAAAGCTAGCTAAAAATGATTAGGTTAGGATGATTGGTCGAAATGCGTCACCTAATTTGGTTCAGAGATTGCAGATGATGAACCCTAAGATATTTATAGACCTTTATGATAATGGGTTACAAGCCGAGGAGATCAAAAGTGAGAAAAAGAAAGATTTCTAAAAACTTCGAAGCAAGAAACTACCCAACTGTGGACACACAGCAAGGAAATACCAGTCGGGTTATGAGAGTCTATACTATTTAACAACCTAGGAGATTCTTGAAGTTTAGCTAACCATTGTCTAAATTCCTAGACCGATTGATATAAAAAGGCCTCTTTAGACCCTTAACCCCCTTTAGACCACCAATCCTAAATCTCACTGGCTTTGACCCAAACAAATACTATAAATTTCACCAAATCATTGGCCATTCTACTACATCTTGGATGCACCTTAAACATGAAATTAAAAACCTTATAGACTTTAGAAAAATCATCAACCCATAGAAATGAAATCCAAACCCAAAGACCAAAAAAAACCCTTTCCAAAATTACCAAAACATGCCTCCCCCAACAACCATGATGATCAAGTCAGGAGTAAGTGACGAAGAAGTGCTAAACTCCTCTGAGGACCTAGACCTTAAAATTAATGAGAAATCTCCTAATTCCCCTAACGATGAGAAAAGAGTGGAAGACTTATTGCGAAAACCTTCAAGCAAGTTTGACTATAAGGTGTTTTATTCCAAACCATCTTCTTTTGATATACCCATTGAGTCAATTATGCCTACAGGGTGGGATGATGAATTTAATGATGAAAAGCTACCAGATAAGAAAGAAAAATGTATGGTTGAGGTGTGAAAAGATGGAAAGAGGGATTGGACTATTGAGGCTACTGACATCTGGTACAATTCTGATAAAGAAAACACTGAAGGCTATAATGTATGGGTTGATAATCTAGGAAAGAGAAGACTTAAATGAACATGGGGATGACTTGATTCTTGAATAGCTTAAGAAGGCAAAAGCAAATATGAGCATTTGGGAGCTCGTCATGCATTCAAGTAGCCACATCAAGGCTTTGGTTAAGGCTTTAGCTAAAATGAACATCGAAACTACTGCAACTCTTGAGGCAGTGGTGGCCAAGGTTACTGAGAAAAATAATGGTGTCATTATTTTCTATTATAAGGATTTACCTATAAAAGGGAGGAATCATAATAAAGCCTTATTCATTATAGCTGAAGTAAGAGGAAAAAGGACCAATTATGTGACGGTGGATGATGGGTCTGCAGTTAATGTTTTCCCAATATAGATCTTGCCTAATCTAGAAGTGAAGGTCGAGTATTTAACAAAATTGGACCTTGTAATCAAAGCTTATAATGATAGCACAAGGAATGTAAAGGGACATTTATAGCCCTTATAAAGACCATGCCTATTGAAGCAATGGTGGAATTTACTGTGCTAGATATCCCTATCACGTATGCCTTACTTTTAGGTAGGCCCTACTATCATATTTTAGGAGGAGTGCCCTCAATTGTGCATCAAAAAGTGAAATTCCTACTTGATGGAGAAGTTGTAACTTTAGATGCCAAAGTGAACAAGTCTGTGTCCACAGTTATAGATAGTTAGAAGCAAGTAATTACCCCTCCTAGTTTCCAAATAGCCATGATCTCTTATGGAATTGAGATGGACCCAAGGGTTATAAGCATGATTAAGAGGATGAATTATCATCCCGGACAAGAACTAGGAAAGAATAAGTAAGGAAGTATGGAACTCTTAGATTTTAAAAGCCAAGATGATATAAGAGGATTAGGCTATGCAGGAGTTGGATTTAGCAATAAAAAAACTAGAAAAAGGTTTTTCAATGAGAATAACCTCTTAAAGAATATGGGACCACTAAAGGACAACATTATCAAAGAAAGAAAAAAGAAGTTATAGCTGGGTGAAAAGGAGCATGTCCAAGTAGCTAGTGTGAATATTCCTAGTTTTTTTAAGATCTTTAAGAAATAAATAATTGAGAGTCTGGTGCAAGATAACAAAGATGAGCTAATGAAGAAAGTTGTTGAAAAGATAGGGATTGAGGCCATTAAAGAGCTACTTTGTTTGCTGCCTAATGAAGAACCACAATAGGATTTAGCTAGCATTATTAATAATAGTTTTAGTGATGTTTTTTACAAATAAAATGATGTAATAATTTCTGATTTGTTTGAGGTTGAAAACGCTATTTTTCTTGTGGTCAATGATATGAACTCTGGTTTGGCTTATTTATTTGATGTTGTTTCTGATGGTCTTGTGCATTTTAATAATGATCATTCATACATGTTTGACATTTATTCTATTTAATTAGATTTATTAAACATGGACATAAATGAACAACCAAAATACATTTCTATATCATATGATTTAACTCCTGAAGAAAGGGAAAAATTTAAGAGAATACTAATAAAAAGAAAGGTAGTATTTGCTTAGTCCTATGAAGATATGCCAGGTTTAGATAGAGACACTATAGAACGTTATATTCTAATATATCTCTATAAGCTAAACCTGTCAAGCAAAAACTCCATAGGTTAAGACCGGAGTGAACAGAAAAGATAAGGGAAGAAATTTCTAAGTAAATCTAGGCTAATTTTTTAGAAGTGGTAGAGTACCCTCAATGGTTGGTAAACATAGTGCCAGTTCCCAAGAAATGACTTTCCTTTACCCCATATTGATTTATTTATTGATAGCGTAGCATCTAGGGTAATGTACTTTTTTATGGATGGGTTCTCAAGTTATAATCATATAATAATGGCAATTATGGACAATATCAAGAATGCTTTTATCATGGAATGGGGGACATATTACTACAAAGTGATGTTCTTCAAATTAAATAATGTAGGAGCGACCTATCAAAGAGTAGCAACTACTTTATTTCATAATATAATGCACAAAGAAGTGAAAGTGTACATTGATGATATGATGGTTAAATCAAAAACAAGGGAAGGACATTTGGAGGCTTTAGATGAGTTTCTGATATGAATAAAAAGATACAACTTAAGGCTTAATCCAAAGAAATGTATCTTTAAGGTCACTTCTAGAAAGTTGTTAGGGCACATGTCAGCAATAAGGGAATAGAAGTCAATCCAGACAAGATCAAAGCTATTCAGGAGATGTCAGTACCAAGAATGAAGAAATAAGTATGAGGGTTTATTAGAAAACTATAGTGCATTAGCAGGTTTATTATGAAACTTATCATGGTTTATAATCCAATCTTCAAGCTCTTAAGGAAGAATCAGCTGGTGGAATGGAACTAAGAATGTTAGAATACCTTTGATAAGACTAAAGAATACCTTACTAATCTGTCTATGTTAAGACCACCAAGACAAGGTAAACCCTTAATCTTATATTTAGCTTTAAAGGAAATGGTAATCAGGGCAATTCTATCGCAAGAAGGACCAAAAAGGGTAGAGTATGTAGTGTATAATCTTAGTAAAAAGTTCCTACCATATGAAGAAAAATATGAACTTATGGAAAAGACATGTTTGATTATGATATGGGCTATAAGGAAGCTAAGGCATTATTTCTAATCTTACAAAGTACAAGCTATTTCAAAGATAGATCCTTTAAGATAGTTGTTTCAAGCACCAAGTTTAACTGTAAAGATGTCTTGATGGTTGGTACTTTTTATTGAGTTTGATATAGAGTACATCACTACCAAGGTCATCAAAGGAAAAGTAGTAGCAGAATTCCTAGCACATAATGCAGGTAAAGGAAATGAGCAGTGGAATTTAGAATTTTTAAATGAGAACTTAGCAATAATATAACAATGTGAATGGAAGCTTTATTTTGTTGGAATTATGAATAATAAAAGAGGAGGGTTAGGAGTGGTTCTTATTACACTAGGAGGAGAAACCATCCCTATGGCTAAGAAATTAAACTTCAAAATTGAAAACAATATGGCTATGTATGAGGCATGTATCTATGGGGATAGAAGCAGCACTAGCAGTTGGAGCTAAAGACCAACTGGTTTATAGAGATTCCCTGTTAGTCATTAGTTAGGCTAACAATGAATGGGAAGTGAAAGAAGAGAGGTTAAAACTTTACATTTGCTATTTAAAGACATTCAAGAGAAACTTTACTAAATGTCTCTTCATACATTTACTAAGAGATGAGACACATATAGCAGATGCCTTGGCAACACTTTCTTCTATGTGGAATAAATCAATAGGGTTGATGATAAAGCCTTTGGTAATAATGAAAATGAAAATTCCATGTTATGGTAATGAACAAGCTATAAGTATCCATACAGGGCTAGAAGAAAACCCATGGTTTTATGACATCCAGAGATTTATTGAGGAAAGGAAGTACCCAGATGAAGTGACTCCAAAAGAAAAATATGCTCTTTTTACTCTTGCACATCATTATACAAGTCATGATACGGTATTATATAAAAGAATGATGAATGGAATGCAGTTGAGATGTCTTAAGAAGAATGAAGCATAGGAAGTGATGAGAGAGATTCATGTAGGGGTATGTTAATCTCACATGAATGGGATGATTCTAGCAAAGAAAATAATTTGACAAGGTTACTATTAGATGAGCATGGAAAATGATTGTATCCAAATATTGAGACAATGTCATCAGTGCCGAATACATGGGAATCTCAATCATCTTCCCCTTACAATGTTAAATAGTTTAACATCTCCATGGCCCTTTACAGCATAAGGGATAGATATAATAAGGGAGATAAGACTAACTACCTCAAACGGGCATAAATATATAGTAATGGCAATTGAGTATTTCAATTGATTGATAGAAGCATAATCCGTTAGTACTTTGAAGGCTAAAAAATGGCATAGTTCATTAAGAAGAATATCATTTGCAGATATAGGATCCCACATCATGTTATGATGGATAATGGTGTTCAGTTTAAGGAAGAGACGGCTGAGTTGCTGTAAAGATATAAGATTTAACATCATAAATCCTCACCTTATCAACCCCAAGATAATTGTATAGTTGAAGCAGCTAATAAGAATGTGAAGAGAATCCTCTCTAAGATGGTGAAAATGCAAAAAGATTGGTTTGAGTACCTCCCTTTTGCCTTGTAGGGATATAGAACTATGATGCACATTGCCATAGGATAGACACCATTCTCATTAGTATATAGTTGTGAAGCAGTTTTGCCTATAGAGATAGAAATAAAATCTTTGGGGGTTATTATGGAAGCATAAATCCTTGAGAGTGAATGGGTACAAAAGAGATATGACCACCTCATATCTCTAGATAAGAAAGGATGGATGCTTTATTTCACACTCAGATTTACTAGAGAAGAATAGCAAGAGACTTTAATAAGAAGGTTAACACTAGAAAGATAAAGGCAAGAGATATGGTGCTAAAGCAGTCAAGGGCAATGGTGTTTGATCCAAGAGGAAAATTTAGACCAAGTTGGGAAGGCCCATATTTAGTTAAGAAGATTCTACCTAAGGGAGTTGTAAAGATATCAGATCTAAAAGGGAATGAGTTCACTAAGCCAATCAACCTGAATCACCTCAAGAAATACTAACTTAAAAAAAAAAGGGTCTACTGGCTAGAAAACCTTAAAAGGCTAGTTAGGCAAAAATTAGGACATTCCCATTGTTCCAAAAACCCACAAAAGTCTGGCAGGAAACAATTAGTGAATAAGGTAAAAGAGGGTAATCCCACTAATCAGAAAACTCACAAAGGGCTGGTCAGGCATAGTTTAGGGAAATAAAAGTGAGAGAAAAACATTTAGTTGGAAAATCCGAAAGGACTAGCTGATAACATGAGTTATGTCATGTGATGTAATAAATGTACTCATTTTGGCCTTAATTAATGAATCAAATTGAAATGGATATTGCATATTGCATATTCTATCTTTATTATAAAGCATAACGACTTAAAAAAACAAAACATGAAAGCCTAAAAAACTAGACTTATGAGATAACTATTCTAGTTATGTTTTTGTTTCTTCGTTTGTGACTCATCTAGTAATACTTGAGTCCTTTTGTACTTAGCAAATCCTGGTGGTTCTATGGCTTGTATTTTAACCCAAGCCCTATAGTTGTCATCAGTAGTCATATCAGCATTCAAATGCATGTTCCACTCTAATGCTCTGTGAGGCCACAGGTTCTTCACTTTGTCTAGAAAATCGTGTCTCAGAGGGAAGCCCTCAAAGTTAGATATAACCACCATAATGAATTATTGGCGACCATATTGATGATAAAGGCATGAAGGGGAAAAGAAGGTGAAAAAGCACAATCCAGGAATAGGAACCCAGTGGTCATACTGGTTGATGGTTACAAACTTCAACCTCGACTAAGGATAGACCCATGTAATCTCAATATCAATAATGCCTTTCATCCAATCAATCCATTGATCTAAGGTGCGCTTGTCCTTCATCTTCAATGCATGAGATTGTATATGATAAGGTTGATAAGTTAAAATATTGGTAGGAGCATTAAGCAGACTCAATTTCTCCTGTAACCAAATCTAAAAAAAAGACTGCTAAGTTAAAAACCCGAAAGGGCAGCTAAGGCCAAAAAAAGGTTATATACCTGAAAGAAAAGCAAACTACCTGAGAATCGGTTCCAAATCTTAAAATTATCTGACCCAGTGATAGTTTTAACAATTATATTAGGCACAGGATTAGCTCAAGCTTCCACTTATTCTAGGATACTAACAATCCTTGTGTCAACATCTCCATAAGAAGCCACTACCAGAAAATCAGCATATAAGCAAAAAGAGACCGTCCTAATCCAAACAACACTGTTCTTGTCCCTAGTCATATAAGAAGCAATCAGAGAAGAAAGATTGATAGTCCTAGGGTTATGAGCATACATGTTGGTGTCACCTGGGGGCATATCAAAGAATGCCACTAATCTATCACGAAATTGCATCTCAAGATCAGGTAGGGCAATCATAGTGGTTTAGTCTATTGAACATCTGAGAATAGCAATAAACTATTTAATTAATTGACATAATTATTGTCCATTGAGTTTGAATATGTGGTCCTTAACATGCCAGAAGGTTACAGCAGCACGTAGAAAATTGTTGTCTAATTTTAGATGTTAAAGGGATTTTAAGGATTTGGCATGAAAGGGTAGTAGCCTATTCCAATCGTCTCCATTACGGCTTTTAAGAAATTTCTTCATCAAATTAAGGGTGGTTTATGTTATGATGAAAGTAAATAAAAGAGAGGAAGGGGAGACAATCCTTTTATAAGCCCAATATATGTAAAGGTTAATTTAGATGGGATTAGGATTTTCTTTGCTTTATGTTTTTGGATCAAATTGAAATCAACAATCAAAATGGAAAAGATCAAAGAACCAGAGCTGAATCTCTAATTGAAAATTCAAAATTCCAATCAGAATTTTAGAAATTCAATCAAAATTCTAGAAATCCAATCAAAAATTTATATTACCAATCGGATTTCCAAGATTTTTTATCAGAAAAAAATTTAGCATTTGATCTAAAATAGAAAGTCCATAATCCATTCAGAAAAGGTAAAGTAGTTCAAAGTGAAGAAGGAAATCAAAGCATAGACATGTAGGTACAAGTTCTAAAGATAAAAAGATCAATCATCCTAAGCTCTAGTGTCTGGCTAAGGACTCTACTCTTTAGCTAGATCGTCACTCTAATCTAAGGACATAAAAGTCCGAATGCCATTATCATTAAAACTGACATCAATTAGCTATCAGTAAAGCCTCTCATTCTCATACTCTAAATCCTCAGCATAATTTTGTTACATTAAGAATAGTTAGAATCATGCATATCATACATAACATGGATACATTTGCATACTTGTTGTAAATACTAACTCTTTAAGTATCTATGATCTGCATAGTTAATAATCTCTAGGAAGAGGTGAGTCTATATAGATACTCTGCCTGTGTCCAAGGGACCTATAAAATAAAGTATACTAATTCAACAACAAGTTTTGGTTTATATAGGATTAGAAATGAACATTGCACTTACATGTGAAGCATTTAGAGGAGAGAAGCTAGGAATCTGAGCTACATCAAAATACATATGTTGCTTAATAGGAGTCTATACCGCAGGAGCCTAATAGTACATGGCACTATCAAGTGGTGGAACATTGCCTAGAATGGTACTCTAGGAAGTATCACCTCGAGCAGCTCCACTTTACTAAGTATGCTCAAACTCCTGCTCAGTCCTCTTAGTGTCACCCTCAATCTCCTCCTCCATAGCAACATTAGTAGCTTTTTCAACCTATATAAAAAAGCAGATATCATCTATAATGATAAAAGAGATAAAGTAAAACAATAATAACAATGAAAGATACAAAGTAAAATGGTGACTGAAAGCATACCTCAACTGGGTTTGTAGGAACCTACTCTAGGAGATTCTCCTGAATGTACTCCTAATAGTGATGAGAATGTTTAACTAGAATTGAAGCATCATATCCCTCAAAAGTCACTCTAAGCTTAGGACTAGTCATGTTGTAGCTCTAGAACATCAAAGACGAAATAGAAGAAGGAACATGCCTCCTGAAAGGCCCTATATGCCATTGATAGACACACTCACCAAGATGCCACATTTGGCAACCATAATTAGGAACCAAAACTCTTATAGTCTCATGCCTCATAGTTGTAGTCATGAAATTGTATCACTGAATGTCTTCAGCACCAACTAGCAATCTGATTTGACCTATAAATTCATTCAGATAAATTTGATTTAGCTTTTATAATTGGTGAAATATTAAAAAATTAAATTTATCTCACCATGTCCCACTATAAGGAGTTTAGCTAATCCCATTAAGTTTATAAATCTTACTTGATGCTAGTTAGATGAGAAGAACCTCATCTCTACATCAAAGGAAGACTCATGTCAAAGGTAATGGTACTGAAGCCTCAGATCACCCTAATCTCATTGCCCCATATCTGAAGAAGGGGAAGTAGTTAAAATAAAAAGAAGAGGTTGTAAAAATGAGAAAAGTTAAAAAGGGTAGAAGATATACATGCAGGACATGTCATAAGCTGCACATCATCACAGCACCTCTACAGACAGTATCTAGTCTTTAGTAAAGATAGGCAAAAGTTGCAAATCTCCAATTGAAAGTAGGGACTCTAGCAAGGTCTTGAAGTGGATAAAAAAAAGCAATGCTAACCTTATGACCAGTCTTATAGAAAAAGGTAGTATCTAGTAGTATTAATAAGAAACATCTTACATTCTAAAGGATCTAACGAAGAGTAGTTGAGGGTAACCTCCTGAAACCCTGAACGAGAGAAGCAAGGAGCACATTCTTTTGATTTTTCCATATCAAAATGAACCCAAGCAAGTCACAAACATAATGACTCCTAACATCTTTTAGAGGGGTACAGTAGTGGATATCAAAAGAAACTAGGACACCCCGAAGGTAATCCCAATGATGATAGAGAAGCTCATAGGGGAAATAGTTAGCTCACCTACTCATGTGTGAAAGGTATGAGTGGTATCCATCCACCTCTCAATAAGAGTAAAAAGTAAATAGTGGTCTGACCTACCTCAAGCAGTCGGCAGAGCAATAATGAAGCATTGAAAGCTAGATGCCCATATGTGTTGTACTACCTCCCTAAATAAATCATGAAATAATTCTCAAGCCAAGTAAAAGCAACCTAAGAACTTCAATGGTTTCTGAATAAGATTCAAAAATGACAAAATCAAAGACAGAAGAAGAAAATTTACCTCATCTCCATCCTGGGAGCATCTATGGAGGTGTAAGCAAGTCAAAGGGAATACATCTTCCCTTTCATTAAGTCCCATATTATTTTAAGGAAATATAGTTGCAAAATGATTGGATCTAATTGTCTATAGCTACTTCTATGTAGTGTATGTGGTGAGCCATAGGACCAGACAGATTTCAAATTGGATGTCAAATGAAGAAATAATTGAAGAAAGAAGATTTAACAATCAAGAGAAAGTGAAAAAAGAAAAGCAAAGAAATGAAAAGGATAGGAAAATGAAAGAGATGGATTGGCAAAAGGAAGGAAAAAAGGTTTATATTAAAGTGGCAAGTGTCCACTTTAGTCCTTTAACTTTTTTGCATTTAAGTCCAACATTTTTCTTGTAATTTAGTCCTAACTTGCAATGTTGTATAATTTAATAATTCAGTTATTAAATTGTCAATAGAAATGAAGTCAACACTACACGTCTATATGTAGTGTATTTTCAATCAATACTATATGTCCGAGTATAGTCAACATTATATGCCCGAGTATAATGTATATTTCAACTAATACTTTGCTTCCGAGTATAGTCAACATTATATGCCCAAATATAATGTATCTTTTCAATCAATGCTATATGTCCATGTATAGTCAACATTATACATTTAAGTATAATATATTTTCAATCAATACTATACATCCAAGTATAGACAACATTATACACCCAAGTATAATGTATCTTTTCAATCAATGCTATACGTCTGAGTATAGTTGACATTATATGTCTTAGTATAATGTATTTTCAATCAATGCTACACGTCTGAGCATAGTCAACATTATATGCCCAAGTATAATTTATCTTTTTAAATCAACACTATACGTCCAAGTATAGTTGACATTATATGTCCAAGTATAATGTATTTTCAATCAATACTATACATCAAAGGATACTCAACATTATACGCCTAAGTATAATATATTTTTCAATTAACATTATACGTCTGAGTATAATGTATTTTTCAAAATACACTATACATCCAAGTATAGTGCATTTTCCATCCATACTACACGTTTGAGTATAGTCAATATTATACGCTCTAGTATAATGTATCTTTTTTATCAATGCTAGATGCCCGAGCGTAGTATTCTTTGATCAACACTATACATCAAAGTATAGTGCATTTTCAAATCAATACTATATGTATGAGTATAATGTACTCTCATATCAACACTATGCATATGACATATAGTGTGTTTTGAAATCATTCTGCCTGGTGCTACATAGCAACATAAGCATTCATAGAAAAAAGATGATCACTTATAGGAATAAGCCTCAAAGAGCACAAGCAAGTATCTAAAATTTTGTTCCTAAACAAATTGTGTGTTATTTGCTTTGCTGTAATTCTATAATTCTGATCAAAATTACATAATTCCAGTCAAAATTACATAAAACTAATGAAAATTATATAATTCTAATCAAAATTACATAATCTCAATTGGGATTAAACATGTTTTGTTTGTATTTTTTATTTTTTAAGTAAATAAAAATTTCTTTTTCTAAATTTTAATTGGTTAAAATAATGTGATAAATCCCTTTTCTAGGATTTATCTAAATTTTTTAGGAAATTAAAAGTCCTTATTAAACCAAAACTCTATCACTGTGAAGAGGGGAAGCCATAGTAAGATACATTTTTAGCTGGGGTTTTCTACATAAACCTAGTTCAACTCCCTAGAGGGGGGACTTCCATTTGGACCTCTCCTTCTCCTTTTACACAATTTTCAAATCATATTTTCTGGAGAGGTACTATTCTTTGAAGAAAAGTAGTAGGCTTTTGAGAGGAGAAAACTAAAGCATTGAAGACCTATCCTAAAAAAGCGACAGTGATTTCTACCACTCTAAGGAGCAAATCAATACTGCATCCATACAGTCATCTCCTCTCCTACCCTCTTCTTTTTTTTATTATTTTGATTCTATTTAATTCTAACCTTATTTAATTTTTACTATTATTTTGTTTAATCATTAATTGTCATTTATTTTTGTATTTGTGTTTGTGATTATGGAGGGAGTTACATGATGAATTCACTTAGAGAACAAAATCCATGAAGATCCATGGAATGCCATGGATTGAATTTTGTAGCTAAATTTAGTTTTTAGGTTTTTTATTCCCTTATTATTATCATGTTGGTTATTTTATTGTGTATTTTAATTTATTTAGTTTTTTTGGATTGTATTATTTTTATTTTTATTTTCAATAGATCATTGTAATAGCCCTAACAGTGGGAATAACTGAATTTTATGTATGGTTATATGTTTAATTAATTGGATTGTAAGGCTAGGGTTTTAATTGGATTAAATAAAATTAATGAAAATAGAGATAATTAGGGTTTTTTAATTAAAATTGAATTAGACTTAAGTGGATAGAATTAAGGTTGCTTGTTAATTATTTTAGTTATTCATAATTTTTTATTTGAGGTCACTCTAACTAAAATTAGGTTTTTTGGAAAAATTAAATTTAATTGATTGTCTGATCTTTATTTGATTTTTTTTTGTATTATTTTTGGGCTTGTTTATAGTTTTTTTTTTTGTTTTGGGCCCTAATCCTATGTTAGGCTCTAACTCATTTAAATAATTTTAGGTTTAGGTAGTTCTTTTGGCCCATCTTTTAATTAGCTCATTTTATTTAATAGGTGTAGACACCCAGTTTCGGGATGATGAGTTATGGATGTGATAGAAGACTCTAATGATGAAAATGCCATGAATAGGTTTTCAATATTTGAACTTTGAAACTTTAAGGATCTAATTGCATTTTTCAAAGAAATGATTTAATGTTTTCATTGACTAAATTGTAATGCTTTTTAGGGATCTAATTGTAAAACTTAAATTCTTTTAAAGGCCTTTTTGTAATTAAAAGTAAATAAAAAGAAAAAGAGGTCAAAATTTTACTAATTCCGATCGAAATTGTATAATTCCAATCAGAATTGTATATTTCTGATCGGAATTACACTAATTTTGATAAAAATTACACTAATTCTGATCAGAATTACACAATTCTAGTCAGAATTAGACCTCTTCTGCCCCGGTTCTTGAATTTTCCAAATAAATTAAGTCCTAATTGGCTAGAAATTCTCTTACAAATTATTTTAATACTATTTTAAGGAAATATAAGTCTTTTAGGAATCAATTTATAACTAGAGTTTTAAGATGTATCCTTATATAAGGAGAGTTTTGGCTCTGAAAATACAGGGGTATAAAGGAAAAAATGACGGGAATAAAGGGAAAAGAAAAAAAGGAACGAAGCAAAAGAAAAAAAAGAAGAAAAAAAGAAAAAATGAGAAGAAAAAGAGAGAAAGGGCAAAAAAAAGAGAACAAAATCTTATTCTCTACAAATTCTTTTTGCTTTATTTATTAATTAAGGATCTTTGAAGAATTTTTGAAGAACGATATTCAAAGACCTATCAAGAATGCTGATTCTACAAATCTTGATTTTATTGATTTTTATTTTGTTTTATTATTGTTATAATTTATTCACTAATCATAATTTTTATTCTTTTTTTTATGGTGATTATGGAGGAAAACACATGATGATCATACTTGGAGAATCAAATTGATAAGAGATCCATGAAATGCCATGGATAAACCCTTGTAGAGATATAGTTTCTAGATTTTTTTATTATTTTATTTTATTTATTTACTTTTATAGGTTGTACTAATTATTTTATTATTATTTTCAATAGATTATTGTAATAGCCTCAATAGTGGGAATATTGGAATTATGTGTGATTGCATGTTTATATTATTTTATTGGTTAGTAAAATTAGGGTTTTAATTAGGTAATTAATTAAAATTAATGGAGGAAGTATATTAACTTAGGTTGCATGTTAATGAAAATTAGGCTTTTAGAAGGAATTAATTTAATTAGATGTTTGATCTTTAATTTAATTATTTTAATGTGTTTTATTTGTTTTTGGGCTTGTTTACTTTATTTGATTTTGGGATTGTTTATTTATTTTTATTTTTTTGGGCTTATTTATTTATTTTTATGTGTTTTAGGGCTTAAGCCCATATTAGATTCTAATCCATTTAAATAAATTTAGGTTTTTTTAGGTTTAATTAATTAAAATGCATTTTAGGCCCATAATTAATTGGATTTTTAGGTTAGGCATAACTTAGGCCCATCTAGTTAATTAGATATAGGCCCACTTATTTTAATTTAATTAATTAGACTTAACCTACTTAATTTAAGCCTTTTCATAATTTGTAGATTTAAGATTACTTCAGAATTAAAATATATAGGATTAGGCCCACTAATTTAAATACATCCATAATTTGTAGATTTAGGCCCATTTTTAGAATTAAAATATATAGACTTAGGTTCATTTAATTAAAATGAAAAGGAATTAGAATTTAGGTTCATTTATTAAAACATGTACATTTAGTTCATTTAATTAAAATCCATGTATATTAGACTAACTTCGGGATTATATGTTTAATTGAATGCATTATGTACTTGTATTTTTATGACTGGTTTACTTTAGAGTTAATTGCTAGAATAAGGGTTTATATGAAATTGCATGTAAATAGAGGATAATATAGTAATTCAAAAAGTAATTCTAAATGAACATGAGACTGAAAGAAGTTGGTATTTCATATCCAAAATCTCCTGGTTGTGGTGCTAGCTTTCTTTTAGGGAATCGAGTACCACCTTTTCTATTTGTCCTAGTTATTACCTTGGGTGGCGACTCCTCATCTCCACGCCATGTCTTTATGATAGTGGTTTGTGTGTTCTCTAGAGCCTTAAGCTTAAATAGTGTTGCGGTTGCTAAACCCTGCCGTCTACAGTGGCAACTCCACTAGGGATAAGAGATATTGATTCTACTTGTATTCTTTCAAATTATTTTATAATTATTATTTTATTCTTGCATTCATTTTTCATGTCCCTATTAACCGATGGCATTGGTTTATGGTTCCATGATTCCACTAACTTTAAGGGATTGTAAATTAGCTAACCATCACTCTTAGCCTTAACTCAATTTAAGAGAGATTATCGGGCTCATCTGACCAGAGCCTTTAACCCAAGTCCTTAAGGGGGCAGTCTTCTCTTGAGTTTTCAAATGATGTCGGGCCCCTCTAACCTTAGCCTGTGACTTAAGTCTTAAAGGAGGGCATCTTGCTAGGGGAACCTTAACCTTTTTATTGGACCCTAACTACCTATAATGGCTTAGTTTAATTGAGAAGGAATTTGTCCCTCATTTAATCTGAGTAAGATATCTATGGGCCCCTTGATAAGATAGACTAAGGAAAATGCATGGCCATGCTAAAGTGAATTGATAAAGAGTTATCATTCTTAGTCTGCTTAGAGTCAAGAAATAATATGATTGAATTATATAAGGATGATAGAAACTATGCCTTATATTCAATCAA
The DNA here is from genome assembly GCA_947683625.1 of Mallotus nudiflorus. Classification (NCBI taxonomy): domain Eukaryota; kingdom Viridiplantae; phylum Streptophyta; class Magnoliopsida; order Malpighiales; family Euphorbiaceae; genus Mallotus; species Mallotus nudiflorus. The sequence goes on from CANTUR010000121.1 coordinate 535,527, forward strand.
GATATCGTGTGACAAAGGGATGACAATATTTATTATAAATTAGGTTATGTCAGATTATTAAATTCACATGACTTGGGTAGTCATAATGTCTTGCTAGAGGCCACTTACGACTTGTAGGCCTAAATAGAGAATAAAGGCCCACTACTAATATCATGTGAGCCTACAAGGTCACACACTTAGAATAAGCTAAAAATGGATAGGGGTTTGAGAAGCCCAAATATGCTCTGTGGAAATAAATATATAGTTTATTTATTTATTTAAGGTAAAGGTTATCTTAAATAAATGGGATATTATATCTGATTTAATTTTAAATAAAATCAGAATAATAATAATTGAGAAATTACCAAAAGCTATTTTGGTAAGTGAAACCCTAATTAGATGTCTATAAATATGTTATATTCTCTAGGATTTCACTAACTTAATCATTAGCCACCACTTGTAATTCATTTTTATTCTCTTAGAAAAATAAAAATATAGAGTGTTTTGTTCTCGATTTACGAGAAATCAGGAGAAGTGCTAGCACACAAAGTTTTTCATTTTAATAAAGGGCTAATCGTGTGGATGCTTATAAAGGATAGATTCTTTGGGAGACATCTTGATCTGAACTACAAAAATCAAAAGCTCGAGGTAAGGTGTCACCGGAGTAAACCTCCTCTATGCCTTCCAACAGTCTTACCTCTTTTGTATTTGTAATAAGATTTGAAAACCCTAGTTTTAAATCAATTAATCGAATTACTTGAATCTAGGTTAGGGTTTGTGGTTAAAATTTCTAATTTCTACTGTGTTTTTGAATCACGAATCCCAACACTAGGGACCCAAGAATTCACCTTAGTCAATACATAACTACCATGAGCACCACTAAGGCTCCTTTATTCGTGGTTACCAAGCTATTTGTATTGTCATTTTAGGGCATGGCTATCAATTTGTATCATGTGTTAGAGAAGTCTATCCGTGCAGACTAGAGAGAACTGTGCACTGCTTTCCTAAACTAATATGACTATAATGTTAGGTTTGAAGTGTCTATTAAGGATCTAGAACTGCCAAGCAGAAGCCAAATGAGTCATTCTCGAATTTTCTAACTAGGTTTATGAATAAAGCGGGACTAATGAAGAACAAGCTAGTTGAGAAGGATCAGGTTAGAATGATAGTCCAAAATGTGCTACCTAATCTGGTTAAGAGGCTACAGATGATGAATCCTAAGACATTTATAGATCTTTATGATGATGGGTTGAAAGCTAAACAGATCAAAAATGAGAAAAATAAGGTCACTAGGAGCACTAGAGTGAGGAATTACCCAATTAGGGGCACACAATAGGGAAATACTAGTCGAGCTATAAGAGTTCATGCTATCCAACAACCCAGGAGATTCTCAAACTTCAACCAACCCTTATCCAAAGTCCTAGATCGTCTCACCCAAAAAATCCTTCTTAGATCTTTAACCCCTACTAGACCACTAAATCCAAATCTCCCTGGCTTTGACCCAAACAGTTATTATAAGTTTAACCAAGTTGTTGGTCACCCAACTAATTCTTGCATGTGCCTTAAACATAAAATCCAAAACCTCATAGATTTTAGAAAAATCATAGACACTGAGAAATCAAATCCAAACCCAAACACCAAAAATAATCCTTTCCCAAATTATCAAAACATGCCACCTCCAACAACCATGATGATCAACTCAGGAGTAAGCAAAGAAGAAGTGCTAAACTCTTTTGAGGATCTAAACCTTAAAGCTGATGAGAAATCTCCTAGTGCCCCTAAAGATATGGAAAGAGTAGAAGACTTGTTGGGTCAGCCCTCAGGCAAGTTTTATTATAAGGTGTTTTATTCTAAACCATCTTCTTTTAACACATCCATTGAAACAATTAAGCCTATAGGATGGGGTGATGAGTTCGATGATGAAAAGCTACTAGTCAAAAAGGAGAAATGCATGGTTGAAGTATAGAAAAATGGAAAGAAGGATTGGATTATTGGGGCTATTAATATTTGTTACAATTCTAATAAGGAAGGGATTGAAAGATATAATGTATGGCTTGATAATCTTGAAGTCAGTCATGTTACCAAAAATGGGAAGGGTTATAAATCAGTGGAGAAAACTATAGAGAGAGAAGAAGCTGTTGAAGGAGAAAACTCAGATGAACATGGCAATGACCTAATTCTTGAATAGCTCAAGAAAGAAATAGCAAATGTAAGCATATAGGAGCTCTTGATGCACTCAAGTAGCCACAAAAAAGCTTCGGTTAAGGCTCTAGCTAAGATAAACATTGAAACTACTGCTACCCCTGAAGTAATGTTGGCTAAGGTTATGGAGAAAAAGGATGGGGTTATTACTTTCTTTGATGAGGATCTACCTATAAAAGGAAGGAATCATAATAAAGCTCAGTTCATTCCAGTTGAAGTGAGAGGGAAAAGGACCAATTATGTGATGGTGGATGATGGGTCCATAATTAATGTTTGCCCACTATAGATTTTACTCAATCTAGGAGTGAAGGTAGAGGATTTGGCAAAGTCAAACCTTGTAATTAGGGCTTATGATGATAGCATGAGGAATGTAGATGGAACATTATAAGCACCCAATTTCAGGATGCAATTATGCTCAATTGCAATGTAAGCCCCTATGATGAATTTATTTAAAAATTGAACTTGGTTGTCGATTTTCTGGACTTTACTAACTAAATTGCAACATTTTTTAGGATTTAATTACAAATAAGTCAATTTTTTGGGGGTTTTTTGGTAATTAAAAGTTAAAAAAAAGGGTTAGCGTTTAATGCCGATCAGCATTGCACAATCCGACGTGTAAAAAGTCCCATTTTTTCATGTACTTTTTTCTTATTTTTTGTTGATTTTTTCAATGTTTTCATTGGTCAAAAATTGAATTTTATTATTATTTTTTATCTGGAAAATATTTTGATGCATTCAAAACACGTAACTTTTAAAAAATCAAATCCTTATCAGTCTGTTTTGATGAGGAGATGAGTATGTTCCTCCAAAGGAGGAAGCTAGTACACACAGACTCCGCTTTAAAAAGAAAAGAGTTTGCGTGCGTGAAGGGAGGGCTTTTTTTACACACACAGACTGAGAGAAAAAAACTAGAAACCCTAAAAAATGAGACGTGAAGAACACATCGCGTGTCTTTCAAAAAACCCTAATTTTGGATGCTGTCAATGTCTTTAAACGCAATTAAATCCTAGTTTAGAATCAATAACAATTCAATTTCAACGATGAAAATCCTAGTCTGAGGGGCTAAAAAGAGCATTTTGCACAGCATCATCACAGTGTTTTTTCATTCTTTTCTTTCCTTAATGAATTTTATTTTATTTTTGTTATTGATTTGAGTATTAAATTTCACTAATCTAATTTTTTGTGTTTATTTATTTTGATGCTCAATTGTGGATTGAGGACCTATGTTCAAATGAACAGAAGATCCATGGAATGCCATGGATAAACATGTATTGTTATTTTAATAGTTCTTAGGATTTTAATTTTATTCTGCATTTTGGTGTCCTATGTAGATATTTTAATTCATGGGTGTATAATTGTTTAATTTTGTACGTAGTTTGTAATAGTCCCAGTAGTTTGTAATAGTAAAAGATTTAATTTTCTGCATTTAAAATCAATTAGTAATTAGGCTCAATTGGGTAAAAATTAATTAAAATTAATGGTGGCAGTAGCTTAAATTAGGGTTTGTATGTAATTAATTTAGAGTTTTTAGAAAATGACTATAATGTTTGTTTGATCCATTTTTTTGTGTTTTATTTGTTTTGGGCTTTTTTTTTTATGTTTTTATCTTTTTGGGCCTCAAGCCCACATTTAGGTCTAATTCACTTAATAAATAGGCTTAAAAAATGATTTAGGGTTTTAAATAAATTAAAATTAATTTAGGCCTATTAGGTTAATTAGATTTTAAGCCCACTTAGTTAATTAAAAACTTGTTTAAACTTAGCTCAGCCCACTTAAATTCATTTCTTTTAAAATAAATAGACCTAGGCTCACAATTCACTTAAAATAAAACCAAATTAGACTTAGGCCCACTAATTTAACTTTCTTTTAAAATTGAATAAACTTAAGCTCATTCTTTAGACAAACTAAAATAAGTAAATCTAGGCTCACTAATTAAAAATGTAGGCCCACTTTTAGTCTCTGTCTCACTTGTAAATAAAATGTAAATCTAGATAACTTTTTAATAAAATTAACATAGTTTAGACTTATGGACAACGTGATCTTGAGTGCTTTTTTTATATGTAATTTTATTGACTAGATGCCTAGGGTTTGATAGATGTCAAATAGGGTTTAAATAAAATTGCATGTAATTAGAGGATGAAATAATAATTTATAAAATTATTCTAAATGAACACGAGACTAAGAGAAGTTAGTATTATGTATCCAAAATCTTCTGGTTGTGATGCTAACTTTCTTTTAGAGAATCGAGTACCACTAATCAAATTGTCCTAGTTATTACCCTGGGTGGCGACTCCTCTTCTTCATGCTATGACTTTGTGACACAGTAGTGTGTTCCCTAAGGCCTTGAGCCTAAACAGTGTTGCGATTGCTAAAATCTTAGATGCACGCCAAATCACACCGTCTACAGTGGTGACTCCACTAGGGATAAGAGATACTGATTATACTTGTGTTCTTTAGAATTATTTTATCGATTATTATTTCATTCTTGCATTGATTATGCATGTCTCTACTGAACCGATGGCATTGGTTTATGATTCCATGATTCCACTAGCTTCATGGAGATTACTACGCTCATCTGACCAGAGTCTATAACCTAAGTCCTTAAGGGGGGTAATCTTCTCTCAAGTTAGTAAAGGTTGTTGGGCCCCTCTAACCTTGGCCTATAACTCAAAGTCCATAATGGAGAGCATCTTACTGAGGGAACCTTAACTTTTCACCTGACCCTAACCATATATAATGGCCTAGTTATTTCCCCTACGATTTTACCCAAAGTGCTTATTTGTTTGAATTTCCATGAGGTATTTCTATTTATAAAAGCCCAATCCTATATCTTTAAAGCTCATTCAGGCTAATAAGGATTAGGTTAGACCTTTATATTTAGAAATGATGCTTCTATGCTTTTATCTTTTAAGAGAGATTTGGCATGCGTGTCAGCTCTTAATATCCCGTGTTAATATGAAGGCTAAGACCAAAAATCCTAGGATAAGAGACTTGCCATTGAATACATGTGTGGGAGAAATAAGGTTAGAAGGTTTACTTGTATGATGGCCTGTCGATTGCTTCTTGATACTTGCTACGTGCTAAGTGCTTGGTTGCTACTTGTTGCATAGCACGTGCATCATACATACATGCATACATACAGTCCATGATCATACTAACACCTTTTTTTGTAGCCATCATAGATTCATCTGGGTCTTCTCATCTCTAGGGACAAAAAGGTGGCTGATTGAATAGAACAGATCTAAGCCCAAAGTTAATAGCTCAAGAGATCCTTCAAGAAGTAGAGAAGAGTCTAATCAATCCACTATACCTAGATGCTAAACCAACTCAGACTGTACAAATTGAAATGGAACAACAACCAGCGATGTGGACCTTAGAGGACATTAAGGGAGCTTTGATGGATGATATGAGAGCTATAATGTAAGATGAACTGAGATAGGCTTTGGCTGGACTAGTACAACTTATTATTGGACAACCACCTACTACTGTTGTTAAACAACCACCTATTGCTACTATTAAACAACCACCTGCTGTAGGAGCTCCACTTGTTGTTGTAGCTCCTCCACCTATTGCTAACAATACTGGGGGGCAACCTGCTACTAGAAATGTGCCTGCTACTGATGTGAGACTGGAAGATGTTGAAAACTATATGGTAGAAAAGGCAAAAAGAGAGTCACTTGAATTGGTCCATGATCATGAGTCCAAGCAGATGCAAGCACTGACTCAAAAAATGTCGAAGATGGAAGAGCTGGTTAGAGGAAAAGGAATGGAATATTCTTTTGACTTTGATGACATGCTACAAATTGAGGGAGATAAGCTGCCTAAAAAATTCAAAATGCCTCAACTACAGAAGTTTAATGGGAGAGGAGATCCAAGGATTCATTTGAGTTAATACACCACAACCATGAGCACTACTAAAGCACCATTATCAATAGTTGCTAGGCTGTTTGTACTGTCACTAGAGGGAATGGCTGTAAACTGGTACCATAGGTTACAAAAGTCTGTCAGGGCTTATTAGAAGGAACTATGTACTGCATTCTTGAAACAATATGATTATAACACTCAATTGAAAGTGTCTATTAGGGATTTCGAGTTGACTAAGCAAAAACCCAATGAGTCCTTCTCTGATTTTCTCACTAGATTCATGAATAAAGCAAGACTGATGAAAAATAAACTAGCCAAAAAGGATCAAGTTAGGATGATTACTCATAATATATCACCTAATTTGGTCGAAAGACTGTAAATAGTGAACCCAAAGATCTTTATAGATCTATATGATGATGGTCTGCAAGCTAAAGAGATAGAGAATGAGAAAAAGAAGAATTCTAAAGGCACAGTAACCTAAAATTACTCAATTAGAGGCATACAATAGGGGAGCACTAGTCGAATTATGGAGGTGCACGTAGTTCAACAACCTAGGAGATTCTTCAATTTTAATCAACCACTCTCCAAAGTCTTAAAGAGACTAATCCAATAAGGCCTACTCTAACCCTTAACCTTTTCCAAGCCATCAAACCCAAATGTCCTTAGTTTTGACCAGAATAGTTATTATAAATTCCACCAAGCTACTGGCCATCCCACAGACAATTGTATGTACCTAAAACATGAGATCCAAAACTTGATAGACTTTGATAAAATCACCGACCCTGAAAATCCAACTCTAACTTAAACACTAGAAACAACCCTTTCCTAAACTACCAAAATGTTCCACCACCAGCCACCATGATGATCAACTCAGGAGTTAGCGAAGAAGAAGTACTTAGCTCCTTCGAGGACCTCAACCCTATACCTAATAGAGAACCTTTCAGATAGCCATAGAGAGGAGTGGAAGATTTACTTGGCCAGCCCTCAGGCAAGTTTGATTACAAAGTATTCTACTCAAAACCACCGTCTGCTAATATCCTTATTAAATCAATTAAGCCCTTAGGTTTGGGAGATGAGTTTGATGATAAGCCGGTAAAAGAAGAACCTAAAATTCCCAAGTAGCCACTAAGAGGAGTTGAAGATATATTGGGAAAACCTTTAGGCAAGTTTGATTATAGAGTATTATACTCGAAACTACCCTCTGCTGACATCCCCATTGAATCGATTGTGCCTACAGGGTGGGATGATGAATTTAAGGATGAACCTTTGGCTCTTAAACAATCTTAAGAAGGAGTTAAAGATTTGCTGAATCAATACTTAGGCAAGCTCAATATGGAAGATCTAAAAAGGAAAGAAACATGCACAATGGAAGTGTGGAAAGATAGGAAAAGAGATTGAATCATTGGAGTTATTGACATCTAGTATGACTCTAATGAGGAAAGCCTAAGTGGTTTCGATGTCTGGAGTAATGATCGTAAAGTGAATCATGTCACTATAAGTGGGAAGAATAATAAAGCAGCATAAAAGAAAATAGAAACAGTAACAAAAAGAGAAGAAATAAAAGATGCAGAGATAGAAGAATAACAGAAAGAGGATCTGATTTTGGAACAACTGAAGAAGGTTAAGGAAAATGTTAGCATTTGGAAATTATTGATGCATTCAGGCAGCCATAGAAGGGCTTTTGTCAAAGCGCTATCGAACATGAATATTGAAATAGCCGCTACTTAAAGCGAGTAGAATTGTATAACCCTAGTCTCTAAGGACTTAGTATAGAGCAAGTCGGATGTTGAACACTCGGGATTTAGGAAGAAATATATATTAACCGAGCAAATACTTAGATGGATTCCTAATTACTATAATACTAAATAGAATAAGAAATATAATATATATAAAAGAGAAGCACAAATCAAAATTTAAATAAGAACTCATAAGAATTTATCACAAAACATATTGATTGGAAATTAGTGCGTATAATCTTTAAAAGTAACTCTCATTGGCAAATTAAAGTAAGGTTCCTAAAAGTAACTCTCATTATCAATTAGAAGTATTTCCCCTTAGAGTCTACAAGCTCTCTCAGTGTATTGCAGAGATAAGAGAAAATCATAAATGACATTATACTAATAAATCCATAAAATCAACTCTCATTGTCAATTAAGGATATTCCCATCTAGAGTCTACAAGCTCTATGTGTGTATTATAGAGATAGATAAGGAAATCACAAGTAATCTACTAATTGTCTCCCTTAAGATGAATTCCTTATCTCCAAGTAAGTCCAATTCTTAAGTAATCTTAATTATATTTCCACCAAATTACTCCAACTCTCATTGTAAGTAATTTAATTAAAATAAGTTATATATGGTGATCAATCATAAATAACTTAATCAAGCACTAATTGAAATTAAATCATAAACAAGATAAGATAGAAAATATAGTTCTTATTTAATTCATCATTGCTTCTTAACAAGACTTAGCCAAGAGACATGATTAGAAAATAATAAGAAAAGAAGTAAAGGAATTGATAAAACCCTTTTAATAATCTTCTAACACTTGCTGATGTAGAGCAATCTTCTTTTCTTGCTTTCTTCTAATTGATCTTCAAAACACTAGAATAAGCCTAAGAAAATAAATTTTGTACTTCTTATAATAATGATGTTCTCTTATAATAATTTTGTATGAATATATATCTAAATGAATCTCTTCCTCTTACAGGTTGCCACTGATCTATATATAGACCCTATAGGTGGTTAAAAAGGAGTTACAAATTGAAAAGGTGCCCTTTTACATAAAAGGTCATAACTCTATATAGTAATTTCTAGGGAATTTTTGTCCTTTTAGATGACCTTATCTAGAGAATTTCCCTTAGTGAAAGTCTTAATCTCTGAGTTATTTTTCTAGAGCAACTTAAATCACCTCATTTGGACGTTTGTAGAAGAAGTTATGGCCAAAATATGAAAACTGCTCAGAGTTGAAAAGTTACGTCTCATTGATGAGGCACAAGTGGAACTAGTCGGCACGACTGGCTTCTGTAACTAGTCATCCCTGGTGTAATGACTCGACATAATTCTAATTCAATTTCCTTTGTCTTTTCAAGCTTCATACTTCATTCTAACAAATCCAAGGTCCTTCTAATGCATCAATTGAACCTAAAAATATATAGAAAACATACAAACTACCATAAAAAGCATTGAAAACTAAAAATAACAATTGCATAACTAAATAAGCATAAAAAATTACTAAAATGAAACAAAATAACACTTATAATAGCTAAATAACTATGCAAGTTTGCTTTATATCACTACTCCAGAGGCTATGATAGCAAAGGTTACAAAAAAGAAACACAGGCTAATAACGTTTTTAGATGATGACTTGCCTTTAGAAGGAAGAAACCATAATAAGGCATTGTTTATGCCAGCTGAGGTAAGGCGAAAGAGAACTAATTTTACTATGGTCGATGATGGTTCTACTATTAATGTATGTCCTTTGAAAATCTTGCCTAACTTAGGTTTAAAAGTTAAAGACTTAATAAATTCGAACCTCATAATTAGAGCCAATGATGACAGCACTAGGAATGTGGAGGGAACATTCCAAGCTTTGGTTAAAACAGGACCTATGGAATCAACCATTGAGTTTACCATGCTGGACATTCCAGTCACTTATGCCTTGTTGTTGGGACGGCCATGGTTCCATGCCTTAGGAGGGGTACCCTCAACTGTGCATCAAAAGATAAAATTCCTTTATGAAGGAGAAGATGTGACCACAATGTTGGTGATATGCACTAGATCATTCATTTATGATTATGTATTGACTCTCTTATTTTATAATAAAGAGGTATTTCATTATCATTTGATTTTATGATAATTATATGAATGGTTAATTCTTACTAAGGCCATCAAGTATGTGAGTTGATAGTAAAACCCTTAGATTAAAATAAGAGTTCTATTCTAATTATCCCTAGCCATTTATTCATTATATAAATATTAAAGTATTAAGGCTAGTATGATGTTGATTGATGATTATATTTTACTAATCATGAATATGAGATATTAAGTCAACTCACAGGTACATGATGAGAGATCATGTACTGGATTAACCCACTATGAGAATACTGCATAGATTATTATCATTAGTATTTCTCATCAAAGTAATTTTATTTCGATCCATTAACCTTGAAATCATCATGGATTTCTACACAGGTATTTTATATTTTGACTCATTCTAACATTGTTTTTAACTGGACGATTAAATAGGATGTTGTTGGATATGAAATTAGTTATATGAGGAATATGAGTGATTTATAAGGAATTTATCCCTCATTAATATGAGAAAGATATCTATGGGCCCCTTGATGAGATAGACTGAAGGAAAATGCATGGCCATGCTGAAATGAATTGATAAAAAGTTATCATTTTCAATCTACTTGGAATCAAGTCATTATATTGAACTATATAAGGATGACATTCTATGCCTTATGTTCAATTAAGATATCATGTGATAAAGGGACGATAAAATTCATTGTAATTAGGTTATGTTGGATTATTGACTCCACATGACTTGGGTAGTCATAATGTCTTGCTAGATGCCACTTATAACTTGTAGGCTTAAATAAAGATTTAGGCCCAGTGCCAATGTTATGTGAACCTATAGGGTCACATACTTAGAACAAGCCCAAAATGAATATGGGTTTAATAAGCCCAAAATAAACTCTATAGAAATAAATTATTAAAGTGTTTTATTTATTTGTTTGTTTATTTATTTAAGATAAATGTTATTTTAAATAAATAAATAAGATATTATTTCTAATTTATTTTTAAAACAAAATCAGAATATAATAAATGGGAAATTACCGAAAGGTCATTGGTAGGTGAAACCCTAATTTGGAGTCTATAAATATGTTATATTCTATAGGGTTTAACTCACTTTTTTTCCTGCCTCCAAAAACAGTTTTCTATCTTCTTAGAAAGCAAACACAGAGTTTTTCTTTTAGTTCTTGATTTGTGAGACAATCAAGAAAGTTGTTAGCACACACTCCAATTCATTTGTGAAGGGTTGTTCATGTGGATACCATAGAGGATGCATCCTTTTAGAGACATCTAAATCTGAATAACCAAAGCAAAAGGCTCTAGGTAAGGTGTCACCGGTGTGAACCTCCTCTCATCCTTCCAAAAAATCTTGCCTCTTCTGCGTTTTGGCAAGATTCTTGAAACCTTAGATTTAATCAAGTAGTTGAATTACATGGATCCATGTTTAGGAATATGATAAAATTTTAATTTTTTCGCTGCATTTGTATCACGTATCCCAACACATAAAAGTCAGGACTAATGTTGTTGTGGCATCTATATTGGACAAATGGAAATAAGTGTGTGCACCCCCTAGTTTCCAAATTGCTGGGATATTTGATGGGACTGAAATGGATCCGAGAGTAGCAAAAATGATGGAGAGCATGAATGACTGGCTTGGACAAGGACTGGGGAAGAATGAACAAAGAAGTCCATAACTCCCAGAATTCAAAACTCAAGATGACACAACAGGATTGGGTTTTACAGGGGAAGCAAAGCCAAAAGATGGAAGGGTAAGGAAGAGATTCAATGCAGAAAAAAGGAAGCTTTATGCAAAAGTTGATGCTTTAAGTTAGAACTTTATCAAGTCAAGGGAAGGCAAATACTATCTGGGAACCAAGGAATCAGTTAGTGTTGCTAGAGTAGATGTTCTTGGGTTTGAGATCTTTAAAGAGTAGATTGTGGAGAATCTGGTGAAGGACAACCACTATAAAACTTAGCATCACTAGCATTTAGAATAGGAAATAAAATTTCTCATTGAATAAAATTTTAGTTTCTAGTGATTGATGATATAAATTCTGATTATGCTTATTTATGTAATCCTGATTATAATTTAGATCAGTATGTTTGACATAAATTCAATTCAATTAGATTCATTCAGCATGGGCACAAATGCAAATTCAAAGAACATACATATATCACATGATGTAACTTCTGAAGATAGGAAATGTTAAAAAAAAGAACAAAGAGAGAATAAAAAAGAGAAAAAAAGGAAAAAAAGAGAAAAAAAGAATAGTAAGGTAAAAATTAAAGAGGAAAATTCATAACTGACTAATAACAGGAGTTATATAATATGATGTAATGAATGTTCTCATTTTTGCCTTAATGAATGATTAAAATTGAATTTTAAATTTTTTTTCAAATATCGCATATTGGTTTTTATCATACCATATAAGTATCTGAATGGGAAAACAATACATGATGAAATCTAAATCAGAGCTATGAGATCACTATTTTAGTTACGTTTTCTATTTACCACATCTTTTTTAATTTTCCTTGTAAGCCTAGCGTCCTCTTTTGTACCTTGAGAATTCAAGTGGCTCAGTAACTTGCTTTTCAATCCATACATTGTAACTGTCAATAATTATTGCATCTACATCAAGCCTCATATTCTGCTCAAGAATTCTTTGAAGTGCAAGTATAGTTGATTTCATCATCCATAACTCGCTTCAATCAATTTGCCTACTCCTATGCATCTTCAATACATGAGATTGCAACTAATAGGGTTAGTAAGACAAAGGGCCAACAACAATAATGACCAAACTGAGTCTCTTGTGCACATGAAGAAAGTGATTTGCTATGATGAATTCAAAATGAAGCTAGGGGCAAAATGTAACTCTAGGACAAGTTAGGGGTAAAATGATAAATACAACAGTAGAACTTCAAAGTTAGTGAAAACGATCTCAGGGCAGAAAGGAGTATACTACAAGCATACAGATATAATAGTTATCATACAACAGAAACAATAATAAAAAGAAAAGTTCAATAGTGCATCAGTCAATCACAAGCTCTAGTGTAAAGCCATGGACCCCACTCACTAGCTTGGTTATTTGTCTAATAAATTATATCAGAAGCTTAAACATTAGAAGTACTAACCTCAAAGCATCCATTGCTTCAACCTATAAGCTGTTGTTAAGGCACCTCATTCTCACACTCCAAGATACGAATAAAGCTTTGCTCCAAACAGAAGACCTATTAGGATTATGCATGTTATGCATAATATGCATACATTTATTGTGAAATACTTTCTTTGTATAATAAAGTCTTTGAGCCTGGTCAAGATTGTCTAAACACTTTGCTACTAACATTCAAGATTAGTGTTGTAAAAGTGTAGGAAAGTAGTTAGAGTATTCACAGGTAAAGCATCTGAACGAATGAAAATAAAAGGAGTGACATTACCAAGAAGCATCGTCCTGGTGACCTCCAGAGGCTAGATAAGACTTTCAAGCTCCTTAAAATCAGTAACCATCTCCATAGTCTCATCAGGAGCAACATTTGGAATATCTCTCCATAGTAGTTAGACCATTGTAGGGTGTGGAATATGGTAATGAGAAGGTCTAACATGTCAATGATACATGCGCTCAGCCCTAAAAAGGGAAGAATGCACTCAAAAACTTAAGACGAATGCACTCTGAAGACTTCTTTAATGGTGAAATAAAAACCTCTAACTCCCAAATCTTTTCTTTTATAGGAAGTATTGGGAAGAGGAATGAGGTCCTTTACTATAGCATCAATATTCAGCCTAAAGCCACAACCTCAATGGTAGAATATCATGACCCTGTGATCCAAGACATCATCACCATAATCAAAAAGGGAAGAATGCAAAAGAATAACATTGCATTTTGACAAAATTTCTTCACTTACAAATAAACCATACTAACTTATAGTATTTTGTGCAAGGAAATAACAAAAGAATGAAGAAGAGGAAAAGAACCAATACATCAATAAGAATGACTAAGATAACAAATGCCAATCACTAGTCAAAATCTCACTCTGTGTAACAAACACCCTAACAAATACCAAAGGGAAGTAGTATAATTTTATCTCTTTTTTATTCTATAGTAAAGTACAAATTGAAAGAAAATTTATAAAATTAAGAGTAAATTCATCCACTTCATGATATCATATGCGAAAACTTATTTCATGACCTTTACTTTTAGTGGCTTTCTTTTATTAGCCTCGCAGAATTCAGATGTCTTGTTGATAGTTCTATACTGAGAGTTTTTAAAACTCTAATCAATCTAATGCTTACTTTACACCCAAACGATGGGAAGAATATGCAAAGAAAAAATCTATGGACTTGTCGTATTCAAAGTGTCAATTCAATCTTTTGAATAGTAAATGTGCATATAATCTACTCCAATACTCAGAAATGAGTACGAGTACAAATCCCTCAATGGTATCCACGTTGAGTAATATGAGAAAGGCAGGGGAACACTAAGAGGAGAATCAGAATAAGAGCAAGCATAATGTACTCCAATGCCCAAAAATGAGTAAGAGTATCAATGTGAACCTCTGGCGGTATCCACGCTGAGTAATACAAAAAAAGGTGGGGGAATACTAAAAGAGGACCCACGTAAAAAAAACTTGCTCTATTTACTCCAATGCTCTATAAGAGTATGGGTATCCAAAGGACCTTTCCAATGGTATCCATACTAAATAATATGAGAAAGGGGGGGGATACCTGGATAAGGAAGAAAAGCACAAAAATAATTCAAAGACTATTTTGATACTCTGAATTCAATATTTTTATGCTTAATTTCCATAAGTTTTGTTTAGCAAATTCTCCCAAAAATTAGGTGTGGAAGCTCTTCACCTAGTAAAAAATACACTCTTAGCATAAGTTAGTTAATGATGCCTCTGACCTTTAGAAATGGCAAATAAGTGACAGTCATGAAAATAAAAAATAGTGAGATTTGTTAAGTACATGCTATCTCATAATAAAAGGATGAATTTTCTTATAAATTTTCAACATTATAATGTACTTTTATTCATCATGATTAAAACTAACTTTAATAAGTCTATAGGAATTATAAATCTAGAAGGAAGTGCATCCAACTTATAGAGTTGGTTAACACAATAGAATTGAATTTAGTTAGCAGAGAAATTCTAATCAGTCAACACAGTAAAATTTAAAGTCAGTCAGCAAAAATATTGATCAGCCAGCATAAAGAATTCAAAGCATTCGACTCAAACAACCAAAGATAAAAATCAGTAAGCAGTTATGGACTATAGCAACATCAAAGCGAGCAATAAAAGGATTGCAGTCAATTTGCAAGCAATTATAAATTATAATATCATCAATGAGCAATTATGGACTGCTACATCATCAGTGAGCAATGAAAGGGTTACAGCTAATCACGAGCAGTTATGGACTGCAGCATCATCAGTGAGCAATGAAAGGGTTACAGCTAATTGCGAGCAATTATGGATTGCAACATAATCGTATAGATCAATCAACACTACATGATCGAGCATAGTGTATTCCACTTTAGTCCACTACTTTTGTGTGCATATGAATTCAAGTTCTTTCATTGCAATTTGGTCCATAATTGCATTCTGATTAGGAACATGTTCCTAATTAAATCATGACATTCATCAAAATAATAATTCATTGAATTATTAAAGCTGCATAATTAATCTGTGATTCTGAATTTTCTATCAAGTATAGAATACATAATAAGATTACAGAATTCATTTTTTGCATTGTACATGCATCATTTCAATCAAAGGATTCATATGCTGCACAGTAGCTATGATTTGAATTTCAAATGATTATGTTATATGATGCACAGTAGTCATAACCTTCATTATGTTATAGACTGCATAATAGTTATGGCATAAACTTTTAAATTCATCAGTGCTAGATGTTCCATAGGAACTATAGCAGATTTTCAATTCAACTTCATTAGAAGTCCCATATGGAATATAGTGTGCATCGTTAGACATCTCATAGGGAATATAACGAAATTCATCATTACTAGACATTCCACAGGAACTATAGCAAGTTTTCAATTTATCATCACTAAATGTCCCATAGGGAATATAGTGTGCATCATTAGACATCCCATAGGGAATATAATGAAATTCATCATTGCTAGATGTTCTATAGGAACTACAGCGAGTTTTGAATTTATCATCACTAGATGTCCCATAAGGAATATAGTGTGCATCGTTGCTAGATGTTCCACAAGAACTATAGCAAGTTTTCAATATATCATCACTAGCTATCCTATAGGGAATATAGTGTGCATCATTAGACATCCCACAGGGAATATAATGAAATCTCATCACCACTAGACATCCCACAGGGAATATAGTGTGCATCGTTAGACGTCCCACAAGGAATATAACGACATTCATCAGTGCTACATGTTCCACAGGAACTATAGTAGATTTTCAATTTATCATCATTAGATGTCCCACAGGGAATATAACAAAATTCATTATTGCTAGATATTCTATGAGAACGATAGCAAGTTTTCTATTTATCATCGCTAAACATCCCATAGGAAATATAGCAAAACTCATTCGCACAAAGTCCACTAGACGTTTAGTAGGAAATATAATGAGACTTGTGAAACATTAATCCTTGGTCTACTTGATTAAATCTTAGGTTTTAAGAATCTCACCAAGACGTAAAAGAGGCAAGATTTTTTGGAAGGATGAGAGGAGGTTCACACCGGTGACACCTTACCTCAAGCTTTTTGCTTTAGTTGTTCGGATTTAGACGTCTCCATAAGGATGTGTCCTCTATAGGTATCCACACGAACAACCCATCACAAAATGAATTGGAGTGTGTGCTAGCAATCTTCTTGATTGTCTCACAAATCAAGAACAAAAGAAAAAACTCTGTCTTTATTTTTTAAGAAGAGAGAAAATGAATTTGGAGGTAGGAAAAGTGTTTTACACCCTAGAGAATATAACATATTTATGGACTCCAAATTAGGGTTTCACCTACCAATGACCTTTTGGTAATTTCCCATTTATTATATTCTGATTTTGTTTTAAAAACAAATCAGAAATAATATCTTATTTATTTATTATTTAAAATAACATTTATCTTAAATAAATAAATAAGTAAGTAAATAAAACACTTTAATTATTTATTTCCACAGAGTTTATTTTGGGCTTATTAAACCCATATTCATTTTGGGCTTGTTCTAAGTGTGTGACCCTGTAGGTTCACATAACATTGGTTGTGGGCCTAAATCTCTATTTAGGCCTACAAGTCATAAGTGGCCTCTAGCAATACATTATGACTACCCAAGTCATGTGAAGTCAATAATCCGACATAACCCAATTACAGTGATTTTATCGTCCCTTTATCACATGATATCTTAATTGAACATAAGCCATAGAATGTCATCCTTATATAGTTCAATATTATGACTTGATTCCAAGTAGACTGAAAATGATAACTCTTTATCAATTCATTTTATAATGGCCATGCATTTTCCTTCAGTCTATCTCATCAAGGGGCCCTTAGATATCTTTCTCATATTAATAAGGGATAAATTCCTTTTGAATCACTAACATTCCTCACATAACTAATTTGAAATCTAACAACATCCTATTTAATCGTCTAGTTAAAGATAATGTTAGAATGTGTCAAAATATAAAATAGCTATGTAGAAATCCATGATGATTTCAAGGTCAACGGACCAAAATAAAATTACTGTGATGAGAAATACTTATGACAATAACCTATGTAGTATTCTCATAATGGGTCAATCTAGTACATGATCTCTCATCATGTACCTATGAGTTGGCTTAATATCTCATATTCATGATTAGTAAAACATAAGCATCAGTTAACATCATACTAGCCTTAATACTTTAATATTTATATAACGAATAAATGGCTAAGGATAATTAGAATAGAACTCTTATTTTAATCTAAGGGTTTTACTATCAAGTTACATACTTGATGGGCTTAGTAAGAATTAACCATTCATATAATTATCATAAAATCAAATGATAATGAAATACCTCTTTATTAATAAAATAAGAAAATCAATACATGATCCCAAATGATTGACCTAGTACATATCACTAACAGTTTCAACTAAGATTATATGACTGAGTATAATCGTCTTCATACGACTGAGTTTGGTATTTCTTTTTAATTCAAACTATACGAATGAGTACAATGTACTTTAAAGTAAGATTATACGACCAAGTATAATCAGCATTATACGACCGAGTGTGAAGTTTCTTTTTAAAACAGACTATATGACCAAATGCAGCCTGCATTGTACAACCGAGTGCAATGTACTTGCAACCAAGATTATATGACCAAGTATAATCGACATCATACAACCGGGCGTGGTGTTTCTTTTCAATCCAAACTATACGTTCAGGTGTAATTGGCATTGTACGACTAAGTACGATGTAGTTTCAGCATCATACGATCGAGTGTAATGTTCCTTTTTAATTCAGACTATACATTCAAGTATAGTTGACATTGTACGACTGAGTGCAATGACTCCCTTTCACCTAAGATTATACGACCGAGTATAATCAATATCATACAATCAAGTATGATATGTTATTTCAAATCAACATTGTACATCCAAGTATAGCAAGTTCATAAGCAAAAGCTTCATGAAGCATAGGTAAGTATCCTAACTTCCAATTAAAAAACTGGGTGCTAGTTTATTTTATCGTAATTTATTGAGTAAACAGCGACAAAAGGGGGCAATTGTAGACACCCAAATTTAGGATGATGAGTTATGGTTATGGCAGAAGACTCGAACAATGAAAATCTCATGAATAGGTCTTCTATATTTAAACTTTAAAACTTCAAGGATCTAATTGCATTTTTTAAAGAAAGGATTTAATGTTTTCATGGACTAAATTGCACTGCTTTTTGGGGATCTAATTGCAAATCTTAAATTCTTTCAAGGACCTTTTTGTAATTAAAAATAAAAAAAGAAAAGAAAAAGAGGATAAAATTATTCTAATTTCGATTGGAATTATGTAATTCTGATCGGAATTACATAATTTTGGTCAGAATTAGACTTTTTCCACCCGGTTCTCAAATTTTCCAAATAAATTGAGTCCTAATTGGTTTGAAATTCTCCAAAATTATTTCGATAATGTTTTAAGGAAATAGATGTCTTTTAGGAATCAATTTATAACTAGGGTTTTAAGATATATCCCTATACAAGGAGGGTTTTGGCTCTGAAAATAGAGAGGCAGAAAGGAAAAAATAAAGAGAAGAAAGGGAAAAGAAAAAAAGGAACAAAGTAAAAGAAAAGAAAGAAGAAAAGAAAGAAAAAATGAGAAGAAAAAGAGAGAAAAGGGAGAAAAATGAGAACAAATCATATTCTCTATGAATTCTTTTTACTTTATTTATTAATTAAGGATCTTTGAAGAATTTTTTAAGAACGATATTTGAAGACCTATCAAGAATGGTGATTCTACAAATATGAGGAGTTCATTAAGATCATGTATAAGCATTATCTTCTTTATATTCTATTTGATTTATTTTATTTCGTTTCTTGATTTTATTGATTTTTATTTTGTTTTATTATTGTTATAGTTTATTCACTAATCATAATTTTTATTCTTTTGTATGGTGATTATGGAGGAAAATATATGATGATCATACTTGGAGAATCAAATTCATAAGAGATCCATAGAATGATATGGATAAGAACTTATAGAGTTATAGTTTCTAGGTTTTTTTATTATTTTATTTTATTACCTTATTTTATTTATTTATTTTTTGGGGTTGTATTAATTATTACATTATTATTTTCAATAGATTATTATAATAGCCTCAATAGTGGGAATAGTGGAATTATATGTGATTGCATGTTTATGTTATTTAATTGGTTAGTAAAATTAGGGTTTTAATTGGGTAATTAATTAAAATTAATGGAGAAGTATATTAACTTAGGTTGCATGTTAATGAAAATTAGGGTTTTATAAGGAATTAATTTAATTAGTTGTTTGATCTTTAATTTAATTATTTAATGTGTTTTATTTGTTTTTGGACTTATTTACTTTATTTGTTTTTGGGATTGTTTATTTATTTTTATGTGTTTTGGGCTTGTTTATTTATTCTTATATGTTTTGGGCCTTAAGCCCATATTAGATTCTAATCCATTTAAATAAATTTAGGTTTTTTAGGTTTAATTAATTAAAATGCATTTGAAGCCCATAATTAATTAGATTTTTAAGTTAGACATAACTTAGATCCATCTAGTTAATTAGATATAAGCCCACTTAATTTAATTTAACTAATTAGACTTAGCCCACTTAATTTAAGCCTTTTCATAATTTGTAGATTTTAAGATTACTTTAAAATTAAAATATGCAAGATTAGGCCCACTAATTTAAATACCTCTATAATTTATAGATTTAGGCCCATTTTTAGAATTAAAATAAATAGACTTAGGTTCATTTAATTAAAATTAAAAGGAATTAGTCTTTAGGCTCTTTTATTAAAACTTGTAGATTTAATTTATTTAATTAAAATCCATGTATATTAGACTAACTTAGGGATTATATGTTTGATTGAATGGATTATTTACTTGTATTTTCATGACTGGTTTGCCTTGGAGTTAATTTCTAGAATAAGGGTTTATATGAAATTGCATGTAAATAGAGGATAATATAGTAATTCATAAAGTAATTCTAAATGAACACGAGACTAAAAGAAGTTGGTATTCCATATCCAGAATCTCCTGGTTATGGTACTAGCTTTCTTTTAGTGAATCGAGTACCACCTTTTCGATTTGTCCCAGTTATTACCCTAGGTGATGACTCCTCATTTCCATGCCATTCCTTTGTGACAGTGGTTAGTGTGTTCTCTAGAGCCCTGAGCTCAAACAGTGTTGGAGTTGCTAAAATCTTGGACACGTGCTAAACCCTACCATCTACAATAGGTTATTAATTAGATCTAGATTTTAATTGAAATTGATTTTAGGCCGATAATTAATTAATTTTTAGGTTAGAGATAACATAGGCCAATTTAGTCAATTTAGACATGGGTCCACCTAAGATAATTAAAATCATTTAGACTTAGCCTATTAAATTTAAGACCTTTTTCCACAACTTATAGATTTAAGATCACCTTAAAATTAAAAACATATGAAACTAGGAAAACTAATTTAAATATTTCATAATTTGTAGATTTAGGCCAACTTTTAGAATTAAAATAAATAGACTTAGGATCATTTAATTAAAATTAAATAGGAATTAGGCCCATTAGTCTTTAAGGTCACTTGTAAATTAAAACATGTAGATTTAGTCCATTTAATTATAATCAAATGTAGATTAGACTAACTTAGGGATTGTGAATTTAAATGAATGCATTATTTACATGTATTTTTCATTACTAGTTTGTCCGGAGTTAATTGTTTAAATGAGGGTTTATAAGAAATTGTATGTAAGTAGAGGGTAAGATAGTAATTTATAAAGTAATTCTAAATGAATACAAGACTGAAAGAAGTTAGTATTCTATATGCAGAATCTCCTGATTGTGGTGCTAGCTTTCTTTTAAAGAATCGAGTAACACCACTTTTGATTTTTCCTAGTTATTACCTTGGGTGGTGACTCCTCATCTCCACGCCATATCTTTGTGATAGTGGATAGTGTGTACTATAGAGCCCTAAGCTCAAATAGTGTCATAGTGGCTAAAATCTTAAATGTGCACTAAACCCCACCATCTACAGACACGATTCCTCTTTTAGCATATTTGAGGAGTCATATTTGATTATCGACACCTGGATGGGTTGGTACTCGAATCCTTCTTATTTTTCTTGCAAATTACATTAGGATAGGATGTATTTATGTCCATTTACCATCCAATATTAGAAATAGGACTGATTAAATGTAAATCTTATGAATTTGGATGAATAAAATTGGAGATCGCCTGCTATTCTCCAACATACCGAAATGATTATCTTTGCCTTAAGTTGATCACCCTTTAGTAAAATATAATCATCTCTGTGCTAGAATAAAGGGGAATTGCCTCTTTCTCAGAGATGATCGTCACTATTATGGGGCGATTGCCTCATCAATGAGGAACTATGCCTCTATAAAGGGCATATTGTCCATTTTCTTTTTCTTTTAGTTTTTCTTTCAAAAAGCAATAAAATTACACTATATTAATTCAACTTCCCTAATTTCTTTTATAGCATGATGCATAAACATTCAAGGGTACTGGAAACTTTAGCTTGAGTCTTCTACAACAACTTGGTAGAGGATTAAAAGAATGAAATTCAGGACATTGGGTTTGAAGACTTTATACTTTCGCTTCCCGAAGAGCAATGATGGAAAAATTATTAGCAACTCCACACACTGATGGAGAGATGGTTTAATATGACTCATACCTTCCACCTTCCCTTTATGGAACTCACTTTGGATCTAGTCTCATTTACTGCCACCACCACAATTGAATGCACTGGTAATCCTATTCCCTTTATTGCGAGCTTGCATAAGCTATCTCCATATAAGGTTGCCTACATTGAGCATCTCCTTAGTATAATCCCGAACATGAAGGGGACACATACCATTAAGTTTGATTCGATCTGGTGCTTTTATACCCAAGATAGAACTGCAGGGATGGTCACTTCTTATGAGATTGACCAAGTGGTGTGGTCATTCTTGGTTTACCTTCTCAATACCACTTTCTTTGCCAACACTGCCAACTCATTTGATTTGATGCTCCTGATGTCTTTGCAGGACTTAGATCAAGTTGCTTTGTAGGACTTAGATCAGGTGGCTATATATGACTAGGGCAACTATGCTTTGGCCTACCTATATAGAAGTATGGATAAGGTAATACTCAGAGCCAAGAGGTTTTATGGCTTCTAGCATGCCATTCTGATAAGCTTCATTCTTCCTCTCCTTTCTAATTTATTTACTAACATCTGCCAATAATGTTTCTTTTACAGGTTTGGGCATTTGAGTTAGAGTTTCTTATCGAAGTGACTAGTGTAGGGAATGATTTTCCAGTTATAAGTAGGTGGGTTGCTAGTCATGTTTTAAAGAGGAATCTAACTCAAATGCACATCCATTGGCAGTATCTAAAGTCTCTGATACAAGATCCGGTACCTACAACAATATTAGTAATTTTTTTGAACTTGACTCACTTACCTATTGGCATTTTATAGATTTGGAATGACTTATGGGGGCATGAGAATGGATTGAATGTTAAGATGACCTACTCCAAACCACTAGCTCAGAGGAGAGTCATTATTTGTGGAAGCTATCAAGTTTGGTATTTTGGTGAGCAGGTCCTTAATTAGAATGGGGGTGCTAGGGCAAGGCTCGTTCCCATGTCCCCTCCCAAGAGTATGCTTTGGACACATAGGGTTGGAGGGTATTGAGCTTGATTAACCTGTTGTTAGAGAGCCGATTGTGGATCACACTGTATAACTCAAGAGCCAGTACTTTGAGTTTGTTCGAACTCACCTCCCATTGACAGTTCATTTATCTACTACCTCTCCCTCTCAAGTAAGTGTTTGATGCTTTGAATAATGTTTAAGATTATTATATTTTGACATGATTTTTTTATTTTAGGCTATAGCTATTAGACTTGCATCCTACACTAGGCCTCAGACACTAGAGAGATAGCTTTAAAGACCTTACATTGATCCAAGCAGAGAGGGGACTTCAGCTACAACTGACCGGATGAGACCCCTTACCACTTTTAGCTCCCAACTTATCACTAGTAGCTTCTCTTACACTCGCGATCCCTTAGTCTATTACTGGGTTCCTCCAAGAGAGTTATCTTATTAGTTCTTGACCCTGGATAAGGATCTTGCACCCGCATGTACCCCTGGGTGCACCATTCACATGAGCTCACTTTTGACCTATTTCCTAAATCATTCTTGACATGTTTATTAGTTTTAACATTCTATCAATAATGCATACTACTTTAGAGCAAGTTTTATACATGTATAAGATGATTGAAGCTCAAAGGGATTACATGTTAGACATCACCTAATAATAAAGGGTAATAATCCTTCCTATGTCTATATGTATGCATGCTTGCATGATTTACAAACCTGAGGCTTGTTTAAATTGGATCATGATGAGGCTAACTAGACAAGGATTGTCACCCTTGAGCACCAAACTAAGGTATTTCAAATTGACGAGGATAAGGATAATAAGGATAGGGCCAATGATGGTACTAGAGGAGGAGATAATCCTAGGGGCATTGAGTCAGATGCTTGGTGGATTAGGACCTATTGATTGTTCTTTTAATACTGCTATCCTTGCTTGCTTAATTTTGATATTGTAACATTTCACATCTTTTTATGATTGGAATATTTATAGAATTTAATTTTCATTTCAATCAACATCCATTTACATATGTAATTTAGCATTTTATAATTACATGAACCCCTTTTCTGGGCCGTCAAGTTCTAATTCTAAGGCTAAAACTGCATAATCTCATCAAGGACTTTTGACTATTCACCTCTTCTATCTATGTTAAAAAGGCAATCACCTCTTTAATGAGGTAATCATCTCTACATCAAGTCAATTTCCTCTTTTTAAATCCCTAACTCTTCACTTTCAGCTCAATTTTTGAACATCTTCTCCTTAAACCTCCATTTTATTTCTCTAAATAACTCCAAAAGCTTAAATCATTACTAAAAGAAGTCTTAAACTACTACAACCAATCTTAAAAAAATTAGATAGCTGATTATAGGCCAAATTGGAGCCATTCCACCTTTTAATCTTCATATCATTACATGCTAGGAGCATCAACTTCCCCTTCCTTTGCACTATAGCCCAGCTTTAGGATCCTCAAAAAGATGTCTTCTAGTTCAACACAACAGAACTATACCCCTTAGTAAAGGAATTTGAAGACATTCTAGGTTGTCACATGGATTCCACTTACCAACTTATAATCCCTAACCTTGGAATTCCAAACTTATACTTTATCCAATATCAGATGGCCTGAGCATAAATAGGAGAGAAGCCTATTGGCCATGGATGATGGCCTTCTACTTGTATGCTCAGTTCCTACTCATTTCCTTTTTTGGAAATTATGATTCAAAAATCCTCCACATCTTGGATCAAGTGGAAGCAGGACTCAATCATTTCTCTCTTACTTTAGCAGAAACCATCATTAGACAAGGTGATTCTCTAGGAGCCCACTTCTATTGGAGGTAAGTTCCTTTCCCTTGGATCCTTATTCCCTTATCATTTTTCCATTACATCCACCTACTTAACATTTTCGTAGATGTGGTTTTATAAGAAATTAGGAATGCTTGAACCCCCTCAAGACATGGCATGCTATAGAGCCAAGCATTACCGAGCTAAAAGGTTGCGCCCATACTAGAAGATGTCCAAAACTAGCTATCTACATTTCATGATACTATGATCCAATGGATGTGCTCCTAGTGGAAATTGTAGCATGTGAATATATGATCGTACACTTACTGTGTTTTGATTATTGGTCTTTATTTTGCCATGTTTTACAATCCTGCCCATCTCTACCATTAGTACCTTCATAAATAACTAATTGTGGAGTAGGTACATCAGTTCGAACTAGGATCCCTTTCTCAAACCTTCTTGGACAACTTAGTCACTACCTAGCCCCACATAATCATTCAAAGAAACATTAACTATAACGGAGATCCATCCACCGATGATCAATATAAGGCATGGATTCAATTGCAATAGATAGAAAAGAATGAGTTTGTTAGAAATAAAAGGACAAGGGAATTGCTAGCATCGAGTGCCCGGGGTGCTTAATAAAAGAAGAAAAGGCAAAATTAGTTTAAGAATTTAATCATCATTTCCTTTTTATTAGATAGAGATCGCTTTTATAGTTAAAAAATTTGTAATGGACACTTAACATAATGTTTAACAGTAATCAAAGCAATTTATTTCATTTAATTTAAGCACAATTTGCATATACATTTTGCTTTTGACACATCTCATGTCGTTAGTTTTCTTGCCCTTGCAAGTTTTCTAACTAACCCTTTTTTCCTCTCTTTCTCCTTTTATATGTCCTTAATTTTTGCCTAGATTCCCTTTTTTGAGGTTTTCAATCCAACACGACTCCTTTTATTATTTTCATTTATTTTTATCTCTAACTATTTCCCAGACAGCCTCTTTTCAATATTTTCTCCTTAGTGAGACTTTTACTAAAAGTACTTCTTAAGCTTATCAAAGTTGATGGGCTCTCTAAAATCATTTCCTTTTATGTCAAATAGGATAGTGACACCCTTGGAAAATAGTTTCTTTACCATATAAGTGTTAGAAATCAGTTATGGTATTTAGACATAAATACATGTGTTGTAAGCACAAGTCTAAATACAGTAAATTTCAAAAATTGGCTCATCATAACCCTTCATAAAATGAAGAATTTCATTTGCCCAAGATTCAAATTGCATTGAAATACACAACTAAATAAATTAGGCAATATACAAACAAATAATAAATAAATTATAAGTCTGTAAACTTACTTGTTGTAGAGCTTAGTATTCCTTGTATCTAATTCCTTGAATCAAATGCTTAGCCCTCCAAATGTAAGGCCTCTAGTTTGAAACACCAAAGCCTTATCTATCACTTACTTGTGTTAATTAAACTTAGTAACTTGTACTAATTTAATTAAGAGCACAAGTATAGAGTATATGTTTAGTATATGTTGTGTTTATTTTTGGTTTATGATCTTATCATAACCAAAATCACTTAGTGAATTTTACTTAACTCTTTAAGCAAAAACTCACTTAAGCATTATTTTTCCTCTTCAATCTCTTACCAAGTCTCTTGACTTGCCTTAGATATATCAAAGATATATGTGTAGTAATTTTCCACTATGGAAAAGTATGAATTAATTAATTAAGTGATTATTAAGTATGCCACCTTACGTATACACCTAACCATCTAAATGATTAAAAATGACACCTTAGGCATACTTTAGAAATATCCACTTAATTAATATGACACCTTGCTTAATTCAATAATTAAGCTTGCCACCTACACATATTAATGTATAAATTTGTATGTAAAGTATACATCAAATATATTAATTTACATATTAAATTATACATATACTTAGATATAGACATTAATTAATCTTAGGTCCAACACAAATTTTGGCCTATGTCCAAACCAATTTGGACCATTAACATAAGTCCATAAATAAATAACAACATATAAATATATATTTATTAATTTAATATATATTAATTAATATCAAATATTAATTAAATATTAATTAATAAATAATACTCTTATTTGAATTAGCTTTCATGATATACTAGAATCATTGTTCAAAACATAAATCTAATTCTATTAATCTTGATTAATTGATTAAACTCTTTTAATCAATAATTAGATTAATACAATAGTGAATAAATAAAACTCTTTAAGGTGTGACTTACTAGGTTCATGTCTAAATGGCAATGAAAAAATATAATATTAACATTTAATATTATTTCAAACTCTTTTCAATTCTAAATGTGAAAATCCCAATTATTCACATTTAGTTCTCATAAGCTGTGAGTGACCCCTAGTATCGATATCACAGCTACCCAATTAGAAATGAATGCATATTATGATTCACACGACCCTGATCATAATTACCGTGTACTAAATTCCTTTCATTAAAGATCCCAATATAGCCTAGAGTCAAGGTATTATCAAACTCTAATAGCTTTATTATATGACCTCATCTTAAGTTTTAATTCTTGATAAAATACAATAAATACTAGAACTCTTTCTGGTACTGAAACGCTTTTTCAGACTATGTTGTATTTATCCTGGCCAGGAATTTATTCATCAAGAATAAACTTAGATAGCATAGGATCTATCCCGGTTCACACCAGGTAATGAATCCCATCTTAGTTAAACATTCATCCCTACATTTAACTAATTAGAGCCACCACACGCCATATACCCATGTGATGATTAACACAAGTATGTAAGCGGTAACAAACTCTAACCACCTAAATGTGGATGACTATGTCACCTCAAGTCAAAGGACTATATGCACCATTATAATCTAGATTGTGATTGTTGATTATATGTGAATATCCTTGCAATCACAATACTAATGTCACTGTTCGATTAACCCATCCAATGAGTATCCACATGTCTATTCTGATTACTCATATCAAGTAGCATGAGTTTCACTACCTCCCACTATTATTATCTCACACTAATCAAGGAAAATAGACAGAGGTGATAGTCTAATTAATATTATCCAAATATTAATTAATTGACTACGAACAATTTATAGTAAATGTACTGAATAAATATGTAACTCATATTATCAACTCTTTGATAATAAATTTATTCAACATAATACTAAAGGATAAATACTCAAAAAAATAACATATTTATTTAAAAGAATATTTTATTGCCACATGGATTACATACAATGTCTAAATAATTACAAGAATGCCACTAGGGCATACCTTATACTAACAATAAGGACCCTCCCAATTTAGCTTGAACTTTCCCTATGGGTCAATTATGATCGGCTTTGTAAGCTTTAGCACTAAATCACCTTCTTTGATCTTCCCTGGCTTGATTTTCTTATTATAAACCTAAGCTACTCTCTTCTGATATAGCTAAGAGTGGTACATAGCCTTTATCCTTTTCTCATCTAGTAATGTCAGTTGCACTAATCGACTCTCCACCCACTGGTACAATAGGATTTTTAGATTCCAAGAGAACCCTTAATGACCTAATCTCGACCTCTATTGACAATACAGCTTCATACCCATACACCAAGGAATACGAAGTGACCCCAGTTGATGTTCTAGTAGTAGTTCGATATCCCTACAATGCAAACTACAAGTAATTCACCCAATCCTAATAATTCTCCATCATCTTAACCAAGATCTTCTTTACATTCTTATTTACAGCTTCTACTACCCCATTTGCCTATGGTCTATAAAGAGATGATTGATGATGCTCAATTTTGTATTCTTCTAATAGTGCGACTATCTTTGCCCTAAATTGAATGCCATTATCAATGACAACATGGTGAGGTAACCCATATCTTTAGATTATATTCTTCTCAATAAACCTTGACACTTGTTTTAAGCCAACAGTAGTATAAGATTCAGCTTCAACCCATTTGGAGAAATAGTCAATTGCCACTATGATGTATCGATGGTTATTTGATGCTCTTAGCCTTATCTCTTCTATAATATCAATTCCCTAAACTGTAAATGGCTAAGGAGAAGTCATTCCTTGGAGTTCTATAGAAGGTAGATGGCTTATGTCCTCATAAGCTTGGCAGTTATGGCATTTCTTTACAAACTTAATACAATCTATTTCCATGGTTAGCCAAAAATAACCTTAACGAGCTATTTTCTTTACCAGGAATGTCCCATTCATATATGGTCTGCATACTCCTTCATGGACTACTTCCATAAGTTTATGAGCTTTATCTTTATCAACATATCTCAAATGAATGCTAGTAGGCATCCTTTTATATAGCATTTTATTATAGTTGATGGATTGCCATGATAGCATTCATAGCGACATCCTTTCTTTTTTATCAGTATCCTTAAGGAACTATCCCATTACAAAATATCACTGTAGATTATAACACCAAGGCTTCTTGGTGGTAGTATCAACTAGTATTATCCTTATTTCTTCATAATAAGGGTTTTGAGATTTCATTAAAATTAGGGGGCTTAACTTCTGTTTGTCTCCCACTTTCCCATATAGAAGCCAACATGGCTAGAGCATCTGTTATCTAATTCTTTTTTCTTGGTAGGTGAATAATTTACACTAGGTAAAGAATATCAAAATAGCAATAAAATAATCCCAATATAAAAGGTAACTTGTCTTCATTTACCTCCCACTCTTTAGAAGCTTGTTTCACAACCATCATAGAATCACCATACATGATGACATCCTCTACCCCTACACTATGCAATGCTTCTAAATAGAAGATACAAGCCTCATATTCAACTTGATTATTCATTACTTCAAACTCTAATTTTTTTGCCATTAGGATCATTTTTCCTTCTAGTGTGATCAGGATTATG
The DNA here is from genome assembly GCA_947683625.1 of Mallotus nudiflorus. Taxonomy (NCBI): domain Eukaryota; kingdom Viridiplantae; phylum Streptophyta; class Magnoliopsida; order Malpighiales; family Euphorbiaceae; genus Mallotus; species Mallotus nudiflorus. The sequence continues at coordinate 565,396 of CANTUR010000121.1, forward strand.
CCAATACCGGCCCCCTTATTATTGACAGCCCTATCAAAGTGCATATTCCATCCCTGTACCTCTATTGCACCTAGATGTTTATTAAGAAACTCCATTTCCCATTCTTATTCATCAGCTACTAGATTTTGAGCCAAAAATTCCACTACCGCCCTCCCTTTTACTACCTTCCTTGCTACATAGTCTATATTGAATTCAGTAAGCAAAACCAGCCACCTAGCTAACTTTCCCATTAGTGATGGAGTTAACTTAAGGTACCTAAGGGGATCATGTTTAGAAACTGACTATACTCTACTTGACTATAAGTAATACTTGAGCTTCTTTATCGCCCAAATCACAACTAAGCATGTCTTCTTTACAAAACTGTAATAGGTTTCATACTGTAGGAGATTTTTACTTAAGTAATACATTGCATGTTCAACCTTACCTTCACTCTTTTAAGCTAACATTGCCCCCATCACATCCTTTTCAATCGCCAAATGAAGAATTAAAGGTTTACTTGGCTTCAAAGGCTGTAAGACTAGAGGATTCATTAAATAATTCTTAATAATGTCGAAAGCCTATCGACATTTATCATCCTAGATTACTGGTTGATTCTTCCTTAGAAGCTTGAAAATTGGCTCATAGATTATAATCAACATGGCTATGAACCTACTAATCTACTGTAATTACCTAATGAGCCCCCTGAATTCTTTTCATTCTTCAATGTGGTCATTTCTCTAATTGCCTTGAACTTATCCAGGCCCACTTTTATTCTTTTCTAACTGACAATGTGTCCAAGTAGTTTCCTAGATGTCACCCCAGAAACACACTTTTTCATATTTAGTCTGAGGTTATACTTTTCTGCCCTTACCAGGAACTTGCCTAGAGCTTTGAAATGTCCTTCTCTAATTGTAGACTTCACCATCATATCATCTATGTACACTTTTATCTCTTTATGGATCATATTATATAATAGAGCAGTTACCATCCTTTGATACGTGGCCCCTACATTCTTTAATCCAAATGGCATTACCATATAACAATAGATGCACCATTTAGTGGTGAAAGACATCTTTGACTTATCTATTACTGCTATAATGATCTGGTTGTATCCCAAGAACCCATCCATGAAAGAGTACACTGCACTAGAAGCTATACTATTAACCAACATGTTGATTTGTGGTAGTGGAAAATCATCTTTCAGGAAAGCTTTGTTAAGATCTCTATAGTCCACACACATTTTGACCCTTCCATCTTTCTTAGGGACTAGAACTATGTTCACCAACCACTAGGTGTCTTCCATTACTTCTAGAAATTTTACTTTCAGCTACTTCTCAACTTCTTCCTTAACTAAAGGAGCCCATTCTGGCCTTCGGCTCCTTTTCTTCTATTTTTTTAGTAAGATGTGAGGATACCTAGGGAACCTATGTTCCATAATCTCCTAGTTAATTCTTGATATATCCTCGTAGCCTAAGCGAATACTTTCTATCTCTTTATTAATGTTTCTTTCATTTTTCTCTCTCATCATAAGTTAAATAAGAAGCAAGCAATATATTTTTAGGTTATTATTTGTGCCTAAATTAAATGATTCATTTTGCATGAAATTAATGTCAAACATATGCATGAAATGATCATCATAAACAAAATAACCATTAAGACACACATCACATAAATAAGTAAAGTCAGACTTTATTCCATTCACTTTTGAAAAGAACAAGTCATCAATTTCAAATAGAGTAGCAAAGGATATATCAAAGTCATCATAAAAAACATCCATGATGGAATTGAGGACATAGGTTTTGAGATCCAGCTCCTCATTCTAACCATTAGCATTTTTCAGTTATGGAGCAACAATGTTCTCCCAGACTCTTCCTCAGTCGGTATCAGCCCTTCCATAGGAACTTCCTTAGTTGTAGCTTTTTTTACCCCATTCACAAACTTAGCATAGATTTTGAATCTTAATACCACTTCCCTAGCCATCAAAAAAGGTTCAAGAGCTCCCTTATATAGATAACTGATGCCTTCCCTCATAAAAGTCTCCTATAAAGCCTTTCTCTCAACCATAACTTCTTCCTCTCTCTTCTCAAGTTAATCCTAAATATCAAACTCTTCCTTAGAATCATTAGCCCTATTATATCCTACCCTATGCTTCAGAATTGGTACCTTGTGCTTCATAAATTTTGTGGGTTCATTTTAGTTCTTTCTTAGTCCTATGTCAAGCATGAGTTTCATGTTGTGCATCATGTTCAGTACCCCCTCATCTATCTCATCCTCATAAATTATGCAAACTTCAAAACTCATAATTATAGGGATCTCCTCAGGAGCCAACTTTAGAGTGACCACAACAACTTTAGTTTCTACAGAGATGGTAATAACCTTGCCTTCGAATGGACACTTAATTTTATAATGGATAGTAGAGGACATACCACCCAAAGGATGAAACCATGGCCTTCCCAAGAGGATAGCAAAGGTCACTAGAATTATCAATTACATGCAAGTTGACCCAAGTCTCAATAGGTCCCATCTTGGTCAAAGCCATGAATGTCCCCTCAACAAGCCTCTTCATATCATCATAAGCCTTGATAATCACTTTAGAAGGCCTCAAGTATACTACAGTCAACCCCAACTTTAGCAAAATCTTGAATGGACACACATTAATGGTAGAACCATTATCTACCATCACACAATAGGTCATCTTTCCTTTTACTTTAACCTTGATGAATAAAGCTTTAGGTGATCCCTTCCCTCTAAAGGTAGATTGTCATTAGAAAACATGATGGCTCTTTAATGGATTTCCATTATTAAACAAACCATTTGTTAGGGAGTACAGCTTATAGAGATCTTTTTCTAGTCTAGAGCCAAAACTAGTGCTTCCTGATGGTCTCTGAAATTCATAAGCAACTCTTAAACATTGGCAATGGTCTCTTCTTCTCTCTTTACCTCTTTCTTTGAATTCTTTATCTTTTCTAGTTCAGGTTCAGCAGTTTTGGTTTCTTCTTATTTCTTTTTTACCTTCCTAACTGGCTGGCCCACTCTACTCTCCTCATCTTCTCATAAGTCAATCCATCCCTTATCCTCACCATTGGAGCTCTAAATATCCAAAACATGCACAACAAGTTCTATAGTTTGTTCATATTAGTCCAAGTAGTTGGGTTTAGATTTCGATGAGCTATGGTTGGTATCTATAAAAGAGTTCAAGACTTGATGTTTCATTAAACCCGTGTTAATCATTATAATAAGAGTATTTGATGGTAGTACATTTTGATAATTAGGTTGAGGGTTATTTTGGGTGTTTAGCTTTTTAGTTTTAGGGTCGATGATCTTACTTGCATCAATCAGATCTCAATTTCATGTTTTAATCAGGCATAATTGTTGGTGTCATGTCCAATGGTCTAATGAAATTTGTAAAGAGTTTTTGGTTAGAATTTGGCATAGGTTATTATATAGGTAAGGGTCGTAAGAAGTTCTCCTCAATTAGCTTTTCAAGGACTTTAAAAAGAGGCCACCCCAAATTTGAAAACCTTTGGGGTTATCTAATAGTGTTAATCTGTATACTACTATTTAGTTGTCTAATAGTATTGATTTGCACATTGATATAATGCAAATGTGCATAGTTATTTAGGTAGTTAAGGTTTATTTTCATTCAATTTCATTATGTTTTATGTGTTTATTTAGTTATGAAATTTTTTTTTTACTTATTTTATTTTTATGATTCATTATGTAGGTTTTATACATATTCTAGGCTCAAATGATGTTTGGAAGACACTTGGAGTTAATTAGAAGAAGTTGGGAAGCAAAAGAAGACAAGCTTGGATCCTTGATAAGAGGCATGAGTCATCACCATAAGCACAACTCATAACATAGAGCCTCTATGATGAGTTGTCACCTTGTGACGAGTCGGCATAGTGATGCCTTGCCAAAGAGTTGCAACTTTTCAATTTGAGTAGTTTTTGTATTTTGACCATAACTTCATCTACAAACATCATAATTAGATGATTCAAGTTTTTCTAAAAAGATAACAAAATGATCTACAACTTTTAGAATGGAAATTTCTAGATTTACAGTCATCTAGATGAAGGAAAATGCCCTGAAGCTACAGTATCTGCAAAGGAGAGTGACTTTTCATGTCAAGTGGTGCCTTTCCAATTCTAAACATGTTCTAGTCACTTCTAGCCACTTATGAAGTATATATATACATTTTTTTTATCTAAACAAAGGGAGGTAGACATATAGAACTTTTATTTTTTTAGAGAGAGAACAATTATTATTTGTATTAGGAGTAATTATTATAAGAAACACTTGAAGAAGGCAAGGCCAAGAACAAGAGAAGAACATCCCACATCAACCTTTAGAAGATATAGAAGGGAGTTTTATCCATTCAATCCTTTCTCTCTTTCTCTCTTTTTTTATGTTGAATTTGGTTTTCTTTTGTTGCTCTTTGATTATGTATATGGGCTAAGCACAAGAATTGCAATGATGAATTAATATTAAGAACAATATTTCTAAAGTATTTTGTTTATAATTTAGTTTCAATTAGAGCAAAAGGTGTTATATGTGCTTAGCCATCATATATAATGTGTTAATTGATTTGTTCATAATGACAGTTGGGAAAATTTGGTGGAAAGTGATGGAAGTTACTTAAGAATTGCAAATTGCTTGAACACAAGGGTTTTGTCTTAAGGGAAATATAATTGGTATGCTATCTATATTGGTTTTCTCTAATCCCTATAATGATATTACAATACATGTACACACTAGGAGGAGATACCTTTGATTGACAATGATAGTTGCTTTTAAAGACTATAAACTAATTTCCAATCATGCATTGTATAATATTTATGCTTAAAATTCTTCTGAATTATAATTTCTCATATGCAAGTATTCTAAATAGTTTCTTATAATTCTTATAGTTTTCTTGATAATTAGTTAGTAAATTAGATTTCTTTATTCATTGATTATGACTACTGTTATTTAATATTAATTTACTTATCCATCTAAGTATCTATCCAGTTCATACAAGATTACTCCAAATTCTTGAGTGTTCGACACCCTTCTTGCTCTACACTAAGTCTTAGAGACTAAGGTATTATAATTTGAGCCATAATCAAATTTTGGTGTCATTGTCGACGAATTTGTTTAGTGGTTTTATTAAATTAGGGTAGAAAAATGTTGCTTTAGGTTTTCTATTTTGTTTTATTTTGTTATTATTTTTCTAGTTGTTAATTATTTTATATATACTATTGATTAAACTTTTGTTTTCCATTTGTTTATGCTTACTAGAAGTGCTAGTGATAACACTCTTTACTTTGATCCTAAAATTGATCTAACCATATGTGCTTTACATAGGAAATAGAGATATAGAAGAGTGAATCGACAGAATCTAGACAATATGGTTGAACAAGAGAGAAGAATGTTAGGAGATTTTGTTATGCTTGATATTTTAGGAAGTTTTAGTGGTATTGTGGCTCCAAAAATTGCTAATAACAATTTTAAGATCAAGCCAAATATCATCCAAATGGTGTAGAATAATCAATTTAAAGGTTTACAAGGGGAGGATCCATATGCACACATATTGACCTTTCTTAATGTATGTATAACCTTCAAGATTAATGGTGTGACCGATGATGCAATAAGGCTTAGGCTATTTCCATTTTTAGTTAAGGAAAAAGCACGAGTATGGCTTACTAGTTTCCTAGTGAATCAATCACAACATAGGACCAATTAAAGTAAGCATTCTTTCATAAGTATTGTCCTCTATATAAAATTGCCAAGTTCCGCAATAAGATTACAACTTTCAAGGAAAATGGAAGTGAGATAATTTATTCAGTATGGGAGAGATTCAAGAAACTTCAAAGGCAATGTTCACATCATGGCTTACTAGATTGGATGATCCCTTAAATTTTCTATAATAGGTTAAGAGATGAGAATAGAAATATTGTTAATGTAGCCTCTGGTGGGAAATGGATGGATAAAATAGCCAAGGAAGCCATTACTTTGCTCGAGGAACTTGCATCTCAAGGATATATGGGTGAAGAGACAATTATGGCAAAAGCAAAAGGAGTTTGAAACTTGATAACATCAATTTACTGAATGCAAAGGTGGATGCTCTTACAAAAATGTGTCGTATAAGTTCTAGTGAAGATGTGAATTATATTCAAGGAGCTTCCAATCAATGGATGGGGTTGAATTCAAATTCTTATAACCCTCAATGGAGGAACCATCCAAGATTTTTATGGTCAGACACATCCTCACAATTGAACCCTCCATTTAACCCAAATACCAAAACCCACCTAAATTCCTCATGAAACAACAAGCTTTCAACCATACCCAACCCAAGTCCAACCTTGAATAACTTATGGAATAGTTTATCAACCAATAAATGACCATCAACAAACAAAGTGAAGAGTAATTCAAGCAAATTAACACAAAGCTTGAACAACTTGCTACTCACAACCGCATCCTTGAAAATCAAATTGCCCAATAAGCTTCCTCTTCTAATACCAAACCCTTAGGAAAAATTCCTAGCCAATCAGAGTTTGCATTAAAGGAGACTTGTCAAGTAATTACTTTAAGGAGTGGTAAGGAGGTTGAGAAAGCTACTAGTAAAAATAAGGTGATGATTAGTGATGATGAAGTAGTTAAAGTTAAAGCTAATGGGAGACCAATTGAAGTGGATGTTAGTAGTAAGAATGATGTTGAAAGTGCAAAGAAGAGTAAAAGGATGAAGCTAAAGATGATGAACCAAGGGTAGATATTAAAGCGCTACCTTTCCCCCAAAGGTTCATAAGGCGCAACTTAGACAAGTAGTTTAGTAAATTCCTTGATTTTCTTAAGGAAATTACTATTAATATACCATTTATGGATGCCATTAGAGATATGCCAGCATGGGGCAAGTTTTTAAAAGATATGGTCAATCATAAGAACAAGTTTGAAGACTATGGCTTAATGTCTCTTGTTGAAGAATCTAAAGCTATGTATTCTAAATTGCCACAGAAATAAAGAGATCTAGGTTGTTTTACAATTCCTTATTTTAGTGGCGGTACTCATTTTATTAAGGCCTTGTGTGATATTAGGGCTAGTGTTAGTCTTATGCCTTATTCCATATAAAGAGGCTTGATTTAGGAGAACTTAAACCTATAAACATGTGTCTTTCCAAAGCAAACAAATCCATTACCTACCCACTTGGTATTATTGAAAATGTGCCAACTAAGGTAGGGAAGTTTGTAATATCGGTAAATTTTATGGTTATGGAAATGGAAGAAGACCTTGAGATCCTAATTTTATTTGGAAGACCATTTTTGCTAACAGTTGGAGCAATCATAGATATGAGGAAAGGCAAGATTACATTATAAGTGAATAATGAGAGTTTGGAATTTGATATGTTCAAGATGATGAAGTCTACATTAGTGGAAGTAGCGAATAGAGTTAATTCAATTGATGTACTTGATGAATGTGTAGAAGAGGTGATACATGAATGTTTAAAGCAAGATCTGCTTGAACGCTATAAGGATCGCACCAAGCTATGGCATGACAAGCATTTATCTAAGAAGGAATTTCATGAAGGATAGTTTATTCTCCTTTATAACTCAAGACATAGGTTATTTCTAGGAAAATTGAAGTCACGATGGTCTGCTCCTTTCAAAATTATCAAAGTTTACCATTATGGTGTAGTTGATATTGCTAACAATAAGGGAGTAATTTTAGGCATCGTCTCAAGCCTTACTTAATCGAAGAAGTAGTTGCTCTGAGCTAATCCATCTCTTTATCTATACCTTAATCAAATTATAGTAAAGTCAAGCTATAGAATTTCAATAATTTAGCCAGGTAATATTAGCACATTTCTTTTCCATTTCATGCTATTTATTTTTCTTAGTTTATTTTACTTATTCATCTACATTTCTTCAATTAGTATCTTTATTTCTAGTATACATTTGGTTTATGATTAGTGCTTATCCCATTTTTATACATTTTTACACATAATTCATTCATTTGTCAAGAGTGTCTCATTAGAAGCCTTAATTACACATATTAGTATACATTGTCATAACTCATCACATTGTTACGAGTCGTAACCAAGGCATATCATCACGAGTCATCAACACATGACTCACGATAGACACACACCATGAGGAGTCATCACCATGTAATGACTCATAACAAAGACCTAGCATCACGAGTCGTAAAATGGGTGACGACTCATGCGCATAACCTTAACCCTACACCTTGCTATTTCATATGCACACACACCTTCAAGCTTTTATTTTCCTAACATTTTTCACTTATTACACATTTTTATTTGTCCTATTCTATTTATTTATTTATCTATTTATATACTCAACCAATGTAAATCCAAATAGTGAAAAAAGCAATTTCTTTTCTAAGAAAAGTCATGCCTTTTCACCATTTTTCATACCTTTTCACTAACCCATGTGACCTTTCACTATCAAACTTACACCTCATAACCTATAACTTACACACCTACTACCCTTATAAATATACCTTTTGACTATCCATTTCCTTTACAATTCATTCCTGTACATTTCGTGTCTCCTTCATTCCCTTATATACATCCTTTCTGCTCTTAACTTTTTCACTTTCCATCCCTTTTATCACTTATATTTTCTTCTACCTTTTCACTCTCTTAGCCCTAACCAAACCATCTCCCACAATTCCTCTCATTTCTTTGTTTTGATCACCTTTTCTCTCTTCATTTTCTATATTTCTCAATAATCATATCATACTCTCCATGGGTAAGACAAGAGGCTCATCTTTAAAAAGGCTACATGTGGAGGAGGAACATCAATAAGAGGAAAATCTTTCAAACACTTACAAGGCAAAGTTCCCTATCCTCACTCATAAAGAAGGTGCAAGGTTTTCCATGATCAAATTTAGGGAAATCACCTCTTGTAAGTATGTTCCTAATTCCCTTTTAAGAGATGTGGGTATTCTTGAATCCTTTAATAAATTGTTGACTTAATGTGGACTTAAGAAGTTTGTATCTATGCATGAAGATACATATGTTGATTTAATCATAGAATTCTACAATACACTGGATGTGAATTCAAAGAATTCACAAATCCTAGAATTTTGCATGGTAGGGAATAAGCATCTACTCATATACTCATCCATGCAACATATTTTTGGTTTTAAGAAAGATGGATTGTGTGAACCCCCACCATCTTTTAACTTGAATGAATTCTAAACTATTCTTTCTAATTTGCAAACCCCATTTCAGCCTAGGAAACGAAAGGCTATGTTTATTAAAGATTGAGACACTAGTTATTTCTTAAAGTGATTACATATGTCATTTTTCACAAAACTGAGTTTAATAGGGTTTCTGCATGAGAGTTATTTTTAATGTGGTGTATTCACCATAAGAAACAAGTCTCTTATACTTATTAGATATTTAACTAATTGTTAGCTTATGCTCGATATAAGGATGTACCCCTAACTCATGGCCATATGATTACTATTATTACTAAATCTTTGAATGTTAATCTTTCTAACTTTACCAGAATTATTGAGTGTTCCTATTTCACAAAGTAAGAATTTATTCATGGAGAAGTTATTGATGCCTCATTCTATTTAATTCCTATAAAAATGAGGTCATGTTGGAGGGGAATTGAATAGCCAACTTTGGTTCAGGAGCATTATGTAGAGGAAAAGGAAGAAACCGACCCTAAGGAGGAAGAACTTACTTATACACCATTTAGTGATGTCCTTATAATTACTTATCCTATTTGAGCGGATGCCAGTGATTCATCTAGTGCAACACCACCTGTTTAGGACCAAATCTTGGAGACACAGATTGTAATGCAACACTAGTCGAATGACATGGAGTTTCATAATCAATAACTCGATCACCGTCAATAGAAAATGGAGTACAAGTTGAGCCAATTTTTCACTCATTCCGAGTACTCGATTGAGTCTCCACCTGCTACCCTAACTGATGACTAAGGGAGTACTACTTTCCTTTCCCTTACTTTCTTTTTATTACATTAACGACAATGCATTTTTCGAAGTGTGGGGGAAGGGATATTATTGGTATGCTAGTAGTATATTAGTGGTATATTAGTAGTATATTATTAGTATATTTTATGTTTATATGTTTTATGTTTATGTGTTTTGCATTTATGTGTTATGTCATTTTGCATGTTTACATTTATTCTATCATTCATTCTCATCTTATATTTAATAAGTAGTTGTCTTATAAGTTTTATTCATTTTGATTAAGGTTAGCATTAATATTGATAATTAGATTTTGCATGCTCTATTGATAGAAATTGAAAGTTTCATTTAGTATAGGCTATATATTTTTCTTTTTATCTGTTTTTATTGTTTATAAAATTAAAAGAATGTTTAACCAACTTATTTATAGAATCAAAAGAATGTTTAACCAACTTGCTTACTATGCTTTAGGCTAAGAAAGTAAGGGGTTCAGCTTAGGTTTTCTTAGGAATATGAGTTACCTTTAAGAAATAATAGCCATAATACTCATGGAACTCACTTTTCAATAATGGATGAGGACAAGAATGAAAAAAAAAAGAAAACAAAAAGAAAAAATATCCAAGAATGAAAAAAAAAAAGCTTTTTAAGTTTGCATTTCGAGTAAGTTTATGTGTAATTGAGTATGCTCCTTAGTTACATTCATTTGGAAAGGGATGTGCAACATCATAAGTATATATATATATAGAGTAAGAGGTGTGTAATTGAGTGTGCTCCTTAGTTACATTCATTCAAAATGAAAACATCTATAAATATTTATTATTATTGAATAAAATGTCTAAAAATGCCATGAGAAGAGTGAGTTGATGTGTATGGTTAATATTGTCTCAAGGTTGCTTTTGCTTTTAAGAATTCCTGAGTTTAGAGAATAACTATTTTGGCTAAGTAGCTTGGTTAGAATTTGACTTTGTATTCTTGATTTTATTCTTAGTAAATTGAGATAAATTGGTAAATTTATTGCTTATGCTATGAAGCTTGTTTGTTTTATTATTGGGAGCATGAAGTTTAATTATTAAACTATCCTTTTATAACCTCTTTCACTATTGAAATGACTAGGAAAGATAATTACATTTGCTTTTGAAGAGATGAAAATTTTTTGTGCTTTTCTATGTTAGATCTTTATTTCTTACTTGAGGGCAAGCAAGTTCTAAGTGTGGGGGAGTTTGATATAATGCAAATGCGCACAGTTATTTAGGTTAGTTAAGGTTTATTTTCATTTTATTTCATTATGTTTGGTGTGTTTATTTGGTTATGAAATTTTTGTTTTTACTTGTTTTATTTTTATGATTAATCATGTGGTTTTATACATGTTCTAAGCTCAAATGATGTTTGGAAGACACTTGGAGTTTATGAGAACAAGTTGGGAAGTAAAAGATATCAAGCTTGGATCCTTGAGAAGAGGCATGAGTTCTCACCATAGGCACGACTTGTAACAAAGAGCCTTTATGATGAGTCGTCACCTTGTGATGAGTCATCACCTTATGACGAGTCAACATAGTGATGCCTTGCCAAAGTGTTGCAACTTTCTAGTTTGAGTAGTTTTCATATTTTGGCCATAACTTCATCTACATATGTCCAAATTAGATTATTCAAATTGTTAAGGAAAGATAATAAAATGATCTACAACTTTTATGAAGGTACTTTCTAGATTTAAAGTCATATAGATGGACAAAAATGCCCCTGAATATATAGTATCCGTAAGGGGGAGTGACTTTTCATGTCAAGTGGTGCCTTTCCAATTCTAAACAAGTTCTAGTCACTTCTAGCCACTTTTGAAGTCTATATATATATCATTTCTGATCTAAACTAAGGGAGGCAGATAAAAAAAGGTAGAAATATATAAGTTATAGTTTTTTAGAGAAAGAATAATTATCATTTGTATTAGGAGTCGTTATTGTAAGAAACACTTGAAGAAGGCAAGGACAAGAACAAAAGAAGAACATCCTACATCAAATATCCTTCAGAAGACATAAAAGGGAGTTTTATCTATTCAATCCTTTCTCTCTTTCTCTCTTTTTCTATGTTGAATTTGGTTTTCTTGTGTTGGTCTTTGATTATGTATCTAGGCTACGTCTTTGTATGAGAATTGCAATGATGAATTAATATTAAAAACAATACTTCTAAAGTATTTTGTTTATGATTTAGTTTTAATTAGAGCAAAAGGTGTTATGTGTGCTTGGCCATCATATATAATGTGTTAATCCATTTGTTCATATTGATTGTTGGGACAATTTATTGGAAAATGATTAAAGTTACTTAAGTATTACAAATTGCTTAAACATAAGGGTTTTTTTCTTAAGGGAAATATAATTAGTATGCTATCTATATTGGTTTTCTCTTATCCATACAATGATAAGACAGTACGTGCAGGCACTAAGAGGAGATACCTTTGATTGACAATGACAGTTGCTTTTGAAGCCTATAAACTAATTTCTAATCATGCATTGTATACTATTTATGCTTAAAGTTCTTATTTGATTCTGAATTGTAATTTCTCATATGTAAGTATTCTGAATAGTTTCTTATAATTGTTATAGTTTTCTTAATAATTAGTTATTAAATTAGATTTCTTTATTCATTGATTGTAACTACTATTATTTAATATTAATTTACCTATCCATCTAAGTATCTATCCGGTTAATATAAGATTACTCCAAATTCCTGAGTGTTCGACACCCTTCTTGCTCTATACTAAGTCTTAGAGATTAGGGTATTATAATTTGACCCATAATCACACATTACTACTTGAGCCAATTCCATTCTTGCCCCCAGATCTTCCCCTAAAGAATCTTTTCTCTCAGGCCAAATCTAACTCTTTCCAATCCCTAAATCTGTATAGCTCTTCAAAGTTTTAGATCTCAAGGTCCCTTAAATTCTTAGACAATGTTGAGACACACCCTTCCATTACTAGTATCAATTGATTTAACTCAACAGGTCTATGTCTCATTTGAGCCAACTTTCCCCTCCAACGAGTCCAATAGTCGGTGAAGGACTCATTGAACTTTTGCTTGGTATTCTGCAGATCCCTCAAAGATACTTCTAATTGAACATTAAGACCATACTACTTCACAAACACAGCACACAATTCTTTTCAGTCAGACTAGACACATGGTTCCAAAGCATAATACTAATGAATTAGTGTGCCCTCCAGTGATATAGGGAATTGCTTGACTATTTAGGCCTTAGTCAATTCAATAGCTTTCATGTAAGTCACATATTATTTCAAATGAAAATGCGAGTCTTCAGTCCCAAAGTACTTTTTCATGTTAGGGAATTTAAATTTCTAGGGTTAGGGATCATCCTCTTCATCGAGATTTAAATTAGTGTAGTTTATCAGGGCATCCATGTCATTTTCTTTCATCATCATTTGCATTTGGGTCATGGCCTTAGTCATATTCTTAGCGCAATTAGACTGTTGCACATCCTTAGTCAGGTTCACATTCTTTCGGCCCACTAGATCAGCCAGAACTGTCACATCATCCTCTTCCCTTTCTTTCATTGGGATTTTGATGTTAAGATCAACCAAGTTAGTTGGCTTCATAGGCCACTTTTCTTTAATTAATTTAGTTATTTCCCCATCATCTCTCATCATATATTGAGTTTCAATAAATACTTCTTCTTTTAACTATGCTTTAAAGGCCTCAAGATCAAAACCACTTGCCATTTCTATTTCCCAACTTCTAATTAAATAGCCAGAATGAGATCGACCCACCTAGACAAGCTCAAAGGATCCATATTTACAAGACTGCATGTCAAATGCATGATAGGCAATTTCTTTTTCATTTCATTATTTTAGATAAAAAATAAACACAGTTTATTTACATATAGCATAGAAACAAAATACAAAGCTTTAAAAATGATAACCTCCACCCTTATTTCTTTCACACGTATTTCAATGTTGAGTTTCTCATCCTAGGATTTTTTGTTTGAGTTTTAATTATCAACAAGGGATAATAAAACCAACAAATGCAAGATAACTCTCAAAATGGAGCAAACAACTAATGGATTCTCTAAATAAATCCAAAGTCCATCCTCAATGGGCTAAGAACGACATCAAAGCCTTATCTTATCAAGATCCATTTTTAATGGGCCAAAATGGGCATGAAAGGTCCATTTTGACCACATCCACTTGAAATGGGCTAAAAGTAGGCATAAAAGTCCCACCTTGACAAGGTCCATTTATAATGGGCTTAGGTTTTATTTTAAGGATCCATTAAAGGGCATATTACACATGCAATTGAAAAATTCCTAAGGGAAATTGCTACTTCATTACATGATCTTGAGTCTCAGTTAGTAGGCTTTGGCTCACACAATAATATAAATTCATATATGTCTCCCTACTCAAGGGTCCATATGACACAGATACATACGTGTCATGAGTGACAATAATCAAATATTCCACCACCTATTTTGAGTGAAATGTAGGTAGCAAAATAATGACTATTGTTAGGTTAATTTGGGACTAAAGTACACATTGTGTACAATAATGTAGTGAATGTAATAGATATGCAAAAGAAATAAAGGAATAATTAAGGATGATAAAATATAAAACACTTAGAATCAGTTTCTCTATCCCCAATGGAGTCACCACTATAGGCAATGGGGTTTAGCATGCACCCAAGTGTTTGGCGACCATGAAGTGAGTAGAATTGTATAACCCTAGTCTCTAAGGACTTAGTATAGAGTAATAAGGGTGTCGAACACTAGGAATTAGGGAATTTTACATTAACCTTTTAGAATTAACTTATTAAAATTTTATATTAACTAATTATTTGCTCAAATTGATAAGCAAAACTAAGTCAAGATAATAATTGAAACTAATTGAGAAATCTAATTACTACTAATATACTATAATACTAAACAAAAATAAAAAACAATTATATATATGTATGAAAATCACAATTCAGAATATAAACAAGAACTTATAAAAGATTATCAAAAAACATATTAATTGGAAATTAGTGCATATAATCTTTAAAAGCAACTCTCGTTGTTAGATTAAAGTAAAGTCCCTAAAAGTAACTCTCATTATCAATTAGAAGTATTTCCTCTTAGAGTCTACAAGCTCTCTCAGTGTATTATAAAGATAAGAGAAAATCATAAATCACATTATACCAATAAATCCATAAAAGCAACTCTCGTTGTCAATTAAGGATATTCTCGTCTAGAGTCTATAAGCTCTCTCTGTATAAATAATTTGATTAAAACAAGTTACATATATGATCAATCATAAATAACTTAATTAAACACTAATTGAAATTAAATCATAAACAACATAAGATAGAAAATATAGTTCTTATTTAATTCATCATTGCAATTCTCAAATAAGACTTAGCCAAGAAACATAGATAAAGAACAATAAAAGAAGAAGAAAGAGAATTGATAAAAACCTTTTTACTAAACCTTCTAGTACTTGCTTGGTGTAGAGCAATCTTCTCTTCTTGCTTGCTAACTTGATCTTCAAAATAATAAACTAAGTCCTAATGAAAATTTGTACTTCTAATTCTAATATTATATATTTTTATCATAAATTTCTTCACATAAAACTGAGATATTGCTCTCTCTGGTCTTTTTTTTATAGGTTACAATTGACATATATATGTACCTTAGAGGTGGTTAAAAGAAGTTACAATTAGAAAGGTACCCATTCGATTGAAGGGTTATAACTTTAAGAAGATATAGTTGTTAGAAATCAGTTATGGTATTTAGACATAAATACATGTGTTGTAAGCACAAGTCTAAATAGAGTAAATTTCAAAAATTTGCTCATCATAACCCTTCATAAAATGAAGAATTTCATTTGCCCAAGATTCAAATTGCATTAAAATACACAACTAAATAAATTAAGCAATATACAAACAAATAATAAATAAATTATAAGTTTGTAAACTTACTTGTTGTAGAGCTTAGTATTCCTTGTATTTAATTCCTTGAATCAAATGCTTAGCCCTCCAAATGTAAGGCCTCTAGTTTGAAACACCAAAGCCTTATCTATCACTTACTTGTGTTAATTAAACTTAGTAACTTGTACTAATTTAATTAAGAGCACAAGTATAGAGTATATGTTTAGTATATGTTGTGTTTATTTTTGGTTTATGATCTTATCATAACCAAAATCACTTAGTGAATTTTACTTAACTCTTTAAGCAAAAACTCACTTAAGCATTATTTTTCCTCTTCAATCTCTTACCAAGTCTCTTAACTTGCCTTAGATATATCTGTAGTAATTTTCCACTAAGGAAAAGTATGAATTAATTAATTTTATGAATTAATTAATTAAGTGATTATTAAGTATGCCACCTTAGGTATACAACTAACCATCTAAATGATTAAAAATGACACCTTAGGCATACTTTAGAAATATCCACTTAATTAATATGATACCTTGCTTAATTCAATAATTAAGTTTGCCACCTACACATATTAATGTATAAATTTGTATGTAAAGTATGCATCAAATGTATTAATTTACATATTAAATTATACATATACTTAGATATGGACTTTAATTAATCTTAGGTCCAAAACAAATTTTGGCCTATGTCCAAACCAATTTGGACCATTAACATAAGTCCATAAATAAATAACAACATATATATATATATATATTTATTTATTTATTAATTTAATATATATTAATTAATATCAAATATTAATTAAATATTAATTAATAAATAATACTCTTATTTGAATTAGATTTCATGATATACTAGAATCATTGTTCAAAACATAAATCTAATTCCATTAACCTTGATTAATTGATTAAACTCTTTTAATCAATAACTAGATTAATACAATAGTGAACAAATAAAACTCTTTAAGGTGTGACTTACTAGGTTCATGTCTAAATGGCAATGAGAAAATATAATATTAACATTTAATATTATTTGAAACTCTTTTCAATTCTAAATGTGAAAATCCCAATTATTCACATTTAGTTCTCATAAGCTGTGCGTGACCCCTAGTATCAATATCACAGCTACCCAATTAGAAATGAATGCATATTATGATTCACACGAACCTGATCATAATTACTGTGCACTAAATTCCTTTCATTAAAGATCCCAATATAGCCTAGAGTCAAGGTATTATCAAACTCTAATAGCTTTATTATATGATCTCATCTTAAGTTTTAATTCTTGATAAAATACAACAAATACTAGAACTCTTTCTGGTACTGAAACTCTTTTTCAGACTGTGTTGTATTTATCCTGGCCAGTAATTTATTCATCAAGAATAAACTTAGATAGCATAGGATCTATCCCGGTTCACACCAGGTAATGAATCCCATCTTGGTTAAACATTCATCCCTACATTTAACTAATTAGAGCCACCACATGCCATATACCCATGTGATGATTAACACAAGTATGTAAGCGGTAACAAACTCTAACCACCTAAATGTGGATGACTATGTCACCTCAAGTCAAAGGACTATATGCACCATTATAATCTAGATTGTGATTGTTGATTATATGTGTTTCACTACCTCCCACTATTAGTATCTCACACTAATCAAGGAAAATAGACAGAGGTGATAGTCTAATTAATATTATCCAAATATTAATAAATTGACTACGAACAATTTATAGTAAATGTAATGAATAAATATGTAACTCATATTATCAACTCTTTGATAATAAATTTATTCAACATAATACTAAAGGATAAATACTCAAAAAAATAACATATTTATTTAAAAGAATATTTTATTGCCACAGGGATTATATACAATGTCTAAATAAGAATGCCATTAGGGTATACCTTATATTAACAATCTCCCACTTACACTAGTGCCATTTACTACAATATTTATGACCCATCTTTTCAAGATGACCATCTAACTGTAGTTGTGTGAGCACTTTAGTTAGTGGATCAGCAACATTGTCAGCTAAAGCTACCTTTTGGATGACCACTTTGCCCTTACCAACAAGTTCTCGAATAATATGAAAACGCCTTTCTATATGTTTGGATTTCTGGTGAGACCTTGGTTCCTTTGCCAATGCAATGGCTCCATTATTGTCACAATAGAGAGAAATTGGAAACTCAATGGAAGGAACAACTTGTAGTTCTATAATGAACTTCCTAATCCAAACAGCTTCTTTAGCAGCATCTGATGCAGCTATATACTCAGCTTCTGTAGTGGAATCAGCAGTGATACTTTGTTTGGAACTTTTCCAGCTCACTGCACTGCCATTACCGATGAAAACAAACCTGGATATAGACTTTCTATCATCCATATCTGATTGAAAATCAGAATCTGTAAAGCCATTAATCTGTAAATCACCTTCTCCATAAGTTAAGATCAAATCTTTGGATTGAAACCTACTAGTCACACTAACAGCATAGGCAATGTCAGGCCTAGTACACAATATAGCATACATTAAGCTTCCTATTGCTGAAGCATAAGGAACTTTAGCCATTTGTTCCATTTCCTCGGGTTTCTTGGGAGACATACTCTTGGATAAATGAACACCATGCCTAAATGGTAACAATCCTCTCTTGGATTCAAGCATATTGAACCTCTTCAATATCTTTTCCAAGTAAAGACTTGGGATAAACCTATCATTCTCTTCGATATATCTCTATAGAGTCGAATCCCGAGAATATAAGTTGCCTCCCCTAAGTCTTTCATAGAGAAAGTTTTAGATAACCAGACTTTTACAGAAGTCATCATTCCTATATCATTTCCAATTAATAAAATATCATCCACATACAAGACTAGGAAATTGATTTGACTCCCACTAACCTTCTTGTAAACACAAGGCTCATCTTGATTCTTTATGAAATCATAAGAACAAATAGCCTCATCAAAACGATGATTCCAACTCCTGGAAGCTTGCTTTAAGCCATAGATTGATCTATTAAGCTTACACACTTTAGAGCTTTCCTTGGATTCAAAACCCTTGGGTTGCTCCATGAAAATTTCTTCCTCAAGATAACCATTAAGGAATGCAGTCTTAACATCCATTTGCCAAACCTCATAATCATAGTGTGTAGCTATAGCTAAAAGAATTTGAATGGATTTAAGCATGGCTACTGGAGAAAAGGTCTCTTCATAATCGATCCCTTCTCTTTGGAGAAACCCTTTCGCCATAAGCCTAGCTTTAAAGGTGTTAACCTTTCCATCTACACCGGTCTTTCTCTTGAAGATCCATTTACATCCAATAGGTACAATACCTTTTGGAGGATCAACAAGTGTCCAAACTTCATTTGCATACATGGAATCCATTTCTGTTCTCATAGCATCAATCCATTTAGAAGAATCTTTATCAGATAAAGCTTCTTCATATGTGATAGGATCATCTATATGAAGACTATCTTCATAAGCATGCAACTTTTGCATATCATGTAGAAGGCCATATCTCTCCGGAGGATGAGATACCCTACTAGATTTGCTAGGAGTTGGTGTGATGATATTTTCAATTGGAATAGGCTCCTCGAGTTGATCAATATTCATTTGATCAGTTTGTTCTATTTCTTTAGATGACTCTTCATCTAATATTATCTTCTTTCCTATGCCACCTTCCTTTAGAAATTCTTTCTCAAGAAAAATGGCATCTCTGCTTACAACAACTATTTGTTCAACAGGAAGATAAAAGTAATATCCTAAACTATCTTTAGGATATCCAACAAACCTTCCTTTTATCCATTTCACATCCAACTTGTCCGACTTTAATTTTTTGATAAAAGTTGGACATCCCCAAATCTTAACATGTTTGAGAGTTGGTGTTCTACCATGCCATATCTCATATGGTGTAGTAGATACAGATTTGGATGGAATACGATTAAGGATATAATAGGCAGTTTGGAGTGCATGACCCCAAAGAAAAATAGGAAGATCCGTATAACTCATCATCGATCGTACCATATCCAATAAAGTATGATTTCGCCTTTCAGACACTCCATTTAATTGAGGTGTTCCAGGCGGTGTGAGTTGAGATACAATGCCATGTTCCTTTAGGAACTCAATAAACTTGGTACTCAAATATTCACCTCCTCGATCTGATCTCAGAGTTTTAATATTTTTCCTAGTTTGGTTTTCTACTTGGGCTTTGAATTCTTTGAACTTTTCAAAAGATTCAAATTTATTCTTCATAAGAAATAAATACCCATATCTTGATAGATCATCTATAAAGGTTATAAAGTAGTAAAAACCACCTCTAGCCATTTCAGAAAATGGCCCACATACATCACTATGTATGACTTCTAATATATCAGTGGCTCTTGCCATTTGTCCTACAAATGGTGATTTAGTCATCTTGGCCTGAAGACAAGCTTCACAAGTTGGATTAGATGTGGATTCAAGATTGCTCAAGATTCCCATCTTTTCTAACTTAGTGATCCTATCTTCAGCAATATGACATAATCTTAAGTGCCATAGATGTTTAGAATTAGAAGTATTTTCAATTAGCATTGCATATTTATTACTCATAAATTGAAGCTCATTATTATTAGATTTATAATCAATATAATATAAACCATGTATTAAATAACCCAAGCCAATAATATTACTTCCAAAGTAAATATTACATATGTCTCTTTTGAATAAAAATTCATAACCTTTTCTAGTCAAACTAGAAATAGAGACTATGTTTCTATAAGCATTAGGTACATATAATACATCATCCAATAATAAAATATGATTACAAAGATCTATTGAAGTTGACCCTATAGCTTTAGCCGCAACATTTGCACTATTTCCAAGCTTTAAGGTTACTTCATTAGACTTCAACTTTCTCTTATTTGCTAGATCCTGTAAAGATAAACAAATGTGAGAACTAGCACCGGTATCCAATACCCATGCATTTGATGAACCATTAGAACATTTAGAAAAGTTAGAGAAAAACATACCTTCTCCAAAATTATCCTTTCTTTTAGTCTGTAAAGACTTAAGAAACTTAGGACAATTTCTTTTTCAATGTCCTTTACCTTCATAATAGTAACAATTACCCTTGTTTGGATCTTCCCTCACCTATCCCTTGCCTTGAGATTTGGCTATTCTACCTGTAGGCTTGACAACATTTGTCTTGCCTTCCTTTTTCTTATAACTCTTCTTTTTAGTCTTACTAGAAGAAGCAATAAGAACAGTCTCCTTCCCCTTGCTACCTTGTATTGCCTTTTGGGCAGTTACAAGCATGTTCAATAAATTAGCAAGTGTACACTCTATTTTATTCATATGAAAATTTGTAATGGTCTGCCCAAATGATTCAGGAAGTGATTGCAGGATCAAATCCATTTGGAGATGGAAGTCCATTGAAAAATCTAGACTTTCTAGTTCCTCATTTGATCTTATCATTGAGTTCACATGGACTGCCACATCCTCACTTTCTTTCATTTTAGCACGAAACAACCGCTTTGATATCTCATATCTAGCGGTCCTATTCTGTTCACCAAACAGCTCTTTCAAGTGAAGTAGGATTTCATTTGCACTATTGTACTTCTCATGTTGTCGATGGATATCAGTACTCATAGAAGCCCATATAATGCAACGTGCTTGCAAATCATGCTTTTTCCAATTTTTAAGAGTGTCTTGCTCCTCTTGAGAAGCATTCACGGAAAGTGACTTAGGTAGTGGTTGTTCTAATACATATAGTATTTCTTCGAAAGCTAAAACTACTTTTAGATTCCTTAGCCAATCTACAAAGTTTGGGCCTATGAGCCTATGTAGGTCTAGTATGACGGAGAGTGGGTTTGATGATTTCATATTATCAAATTATCTGTAAAGGTAACAAAATTAGTTAGTTTAAATGACATTGTATAAAAATAAAATCATTAGATTTGGTCTTTAATCTTAATGATTTCCCACTAATTTGGCGGATCCTATTCTTCCAAGTAGGAAACGGAAATCCCTTGTTGGATGGATTTCTAGTGGGTGATGAAGTTCTTAATAAATTATAATATTCCTCAAGTACCCTTTGCCATTCTTGAAATATTAAAATTTATAAGTGACATTTTCCCGTCATCACATCTTATGTGATATTTCATCAATCAAGCTCTTAATGTTATGGACCTCAGGTACCCATTGCCATTCTTGGTCCTTGGCATTAATTAAGTCCATACCATTTGAATACTACAAGCCTCAGGTACGCCTATTTGCCATTCTTGGCATGTAGTATATTTATACACTCAAAACATCACTATGCTTAACAATAACATTGTATAACTCTCTTAGATTTATATATACCCCTATGTGTCCATAGCCGATATACATAATCCAAAATTATACAATTTATTGCTCCAATGGAGAGCTTAGACTTAAATTTTATTTGGAAGATTTTGGGTCTCACTTTGCATATTAACCAATTTATACGTATCAAATACATAAATTGTATGGCATCCAATTATACATATAGATATGTATAAAAGCATATAAAACATACATATCTCATATGTGCATAAAACATGCAAATATGGATGCACAAATAAGGAGTGATCATGGACTAATTTTTATACCTATTTTAATACTAAAATAAATTACAAAAATTATTCTTGTCCATGAATACTTCAAGTATGAATATCCTTATCACCATCTTCATGGATTTGCTCCTTGAACTCCTTCAAGTCTCCTTGTTACAACTTTTGCAACAAACAAATACACCTTGACATGCCAAGGTTATAAATACATCCTAATACTATGTAATTAACATTTAATTACATAAATAATAATAAAATTAATTATTACATTACTAGAATGTAAAACCTTGTCCATGATCACTACTTGCAAGTATGGCATACAAAAATTAATAAATGCAACTTTTGCATATTATAATAATTTTGCAAACATAATAAAAACGTATGCTACAGTATCACTATTGACTGCTACAGTACCACTATTTACAGCAGTACTATAATAAAATGCAAAAAGGGGCTCTGATTTTAGCACATTTTAGCCGTAAAACTTACAACCAACATATTTTAATCACAACATTTGAAATTAAACAATTCATTTAGTATGTATAAAATGCAAAAAGGGGCTCTGATACCACTGTTAGAAATCAGTTATGGTATTTAGACATAAATACATGTGTTCTAAGCACAAGTCTAAATAGAGTAAATTTCAAAAATTTGCTCATCATAACCCTTCATAAAATGAAGAATTTCATTTGCTCAAGATTCAAATTGCATTAAAATACACAACTAAATAAATTAAGCAATATACAAACAAATAATAAATAAATTATAAGTTTGTAAACTTACTTGTTGTAGAGCTTAGTATTCCTTGTATTTAATTCCTTGAATCAAATGCTTAGCCCTCCAAATGTAAGGCCTCTAGTTTGAAACACCAAAGCCTTATCTATCACTTACTTGTGTTAATTAAACTTAGTAACTTGTACTAATTTAATTAAGAGCACAAGTATAGAGTATATGTTTAGTATATGTTGTGTTTATTTTTGGTTTATGATCTTATCATAACCAAAATCACTTAGTGAATTTTACTTAACTCTTTAAGCAAAAACTCACTTAAGCATTATTTTTCCTCTTCAATCTCTTACCAAGTCTCTTAACTTGCCTTAGATATATCTGTAGTAATTTTCCACTAAGGAAAAGTATGAATTAATTAATTAAGTGATTATTAAGTATGCCACCTTAGGTATACACCTAACCATCTAAATGATTAAAAATGACACCTTAGGCATACTTTAGAAATATCCACTTAATTAATATGACACCTTGCTTAATTCAATAATTAAGCTTGCCACCTACACATATTAATGTATAAATTTGTATGTAAAGTATACATCAAATGTATTAATTTACATATTAAATTATACATATACTTAGATATGGACTTTAATTAATCTTAGGTCCAAAACAAATTTTGGCCTATGTCCAAACCAATTTGGACCATTAACATAAGTCCATAAATAAATAACAACATATATATATATATTTATTAATTTAATATATATTAAT
This sequence comes from Mallotus nudiflorus, assembly GCA_947683625.1. Lineage (NCBI taxonomy): Eukaryota > Viridiplantae > Streptophyta > Magnoliopsida > Malpighiales > Euphorbiaceae > Mallotus > Mallotus nudiflorus. The sequence goes on from CANTUR010000121.1 coordinate 589,297, forward strand.
TAATATCAAATATTAATTAAATATTAATTAATAAATAATACTCTTATTTGAATTAGATTTCATGATATACTAGAATCATTGTTCAAAACATAAATCTAATTCCATTAACCTTGATTAATTGATTAAACTCTTTTAATCAATAATTAGATTAATACAATAGTGAACAAATAAAACTCTTTAAGGTGTGACTTACTAGGTTCATGTCTAAATGGCAATGAGAAAATATAATATTAACATTTAATATTATTTGAAACTCTTTTCAATTCTAAATGTGAAAATCCCAATTATTCACATTTAGTTCTCATAAGCTGTGAGTGACCCTTAGTATCGATATCACAGCTACCCAATTAGAAATGAATGCATATTATGATTCACACGAACCTGATCATAATTACTGTGCACTAAATTCCTTTCATTAAAGATCCCAATATAGCCTAGAGTCAAGGTATTATCAAACTATAATAGCTTTATTATATGACCTCATCTTAAGTTTTAATTCTTGATAAAATACAACAAATACTAGAACTCTTTCTGGTACTAAAACTCTTTTTCAGACTATGTTGTATTTATCCTGGCCAGGAATTTATTCATCAAGAATAAACTTAGATAGCATAGGATCTATCCTGGTTCACACCAGGTAATGAATCCCATCTTGGTTAAACATTCATCCCTACATTTAACTAATTAGAGCCACCACACGCCATATACCCATGTGATGATTAACACAAGTATGTAAGCGGTAACAAACTCTAACCACCTAAATGTGGATGACTATGTCACCTCAAGTCAAAGGACTATATGCACCATTATAATCTAGATTGTGATTGTTGATTATATGTGAATATCCTTGCAATCACAATACTAATGTCACTGTTTGATTAACCCATCCAATGAGTATCCACATGTCTATTCTGATTACTCATATCAAGTAGCATGAGTTTCACTACCTCCCACTATTAGTATCTCACACTAATCAAGGAAAATAGACAGAGGTGATAGTCTAATTAATATTATCCAAATATTAATTAATTGACTACGAACAATTTATAGTAAATGTACTGAATAAATATGTAACTCATATTATCAACTCTTTGATAATAAATTTATTCAACATAATACTAAAGGATAAATACTCAAAAAAATAACATATTTATTTAAAAGAATATTTTATTGTCACAGGGATTGTATACAATGTCTAAATAATTACAAGAATTCCACTAGGGCATACCTTATACTAACAATAGTAACTTCTAGGGCATTTTTGTCCTTTCAAATGACTTTATCTTGAAATCATTCCTTCATAAACGTTCTAGATATTTGAGTTATCTTTTTATGGCAATTTGAATCACCTCATTTGGATATATGTAGAAGAAGTTATGGGTAAAATACAAAAATTGCTCAAAGCTAAAAAGTTATAACCCTTTGATGATGGAATGAGTCAGCACACCAAGATGAGTCAGCACGGATTGGCTCTTTCATGACTCGTTTTGGCTGTAACGAGTTGGCACAGTATCAATTCAACTTCTTTTTGCTTCCTCAGCTTCATACTTCAATCTAACAAGTTCAATGTCCTTTTAATGCATCAATTAAACCTAAAAACATATATAAAACATACAAAAAAACATAAAAAAGCATTTAGAACTAAAATAACATTTTCATAACTAAAAAAACACATAAACATAACTAAAATTAAATAAAACAATACTTATAATTTACTAAATAACTATGCATATTTGCATTATATCAAACTCCCTCACACTTAGACCTTGCTTGCCCTCAAGCAAATAAAAGATCTAATATGAAAAAGATTAACAAAATTTTCATTTACTCCTAAAACAAATGTAGCATCCTTAACAAGTCATTTTAATCATGAATGAAGTTAAAAGAAAAATAATTCAATAATTGAACTTTCAATGCTCAACAATGATAAAATAAACAAGTTTCATAACATAGGCAATAACTTCACCTATTTATCTCAATCTACTAAGAATAAAATCAAGAAAATGCAAAGTCAAAGTTCTAACCAAGCTTCTTAGCCAAAATAGTCATGCTTCAAACTTAGGGATTCTTGAGACAAAAACAACCTAGAGACAAGGTTAAGCACATATAACAACTTACTTTTCTCATGGCATTTTTAGACTTTTTTTTTATTCATAAGTATATTTACTAGATGTACTCTTTTTGAATGAATGCAAATGAGGAGCAAACATAAATGCACACAACTTACTTGAGATCCATCTACTTGTGACATTATACATCTATTTCCAAATGAATGCAACTAAGGAGCATACTCAATTGCACACAATTTACTCAAGATGCATCATATCACAAGCATAATTTACTTATTCTTTATTTTTTTCTTTTTTGATTGTCCTCATCCATTATTGAAAAGCAAGTGTTTTATGTATTATGGCTATAGTTTCTCTAAGGTTACCTAAGTCCTTAAAAAAACCAAAACTTAAATCATTACTATTTAGCCTAAAGCATAGTTAGCAAGTTGACTAATACATTCTTTAGATTTTAGAAATAAAAAAAGAGAGAAAAACATAAACTTATTACTTATACTACATAAAACTTAGACTTCTAGCAATTGAGCAATAAAAATTCACTATTAACAAAACATATTAACTTCAATCAAAATTAAAAAGACTATTAATGATGACTACTTATTAAATATAGGAGCAAAATGAATAATCAACATTAATGCAAATACACAAAAATATAGACTAATATAATACCCTAATATATAAGTAACTAATATACTAATACTAATATATCTATCTATATATCCCTTACCCCACACTTAAAAGCATGCATTGTCCTCAATGTAAGGAAAAGAAAAAGAAAGGAAAGGATAGAAGTACTTCCCTAATCGTTGGTTGGAGAAGTAGGCGGAGACTTAATTGAGTGTCCGAATTGAGCAAAGTATTGGTTCAACTTTTACTCTAATTTTCATTGACGACGAGCCAATTGCTTTTGGTGAAACGCCATTCCATTCAATTGCCCTTGCATGGCAATTTGATTGTTTAGAATTTGATCCTAAATAGGAGGGTGGTCACTTGAAGAGCTCTGTGCACTTTGGAGAGCATAAGTAAGCAATGGAACATCTCCATATGGTTGATATTGAGGAAGTTCTTCTTCCGGGTCACTTTCTGTTTGATATTCAGTAGGTGGTTTCTTAACTCGGGATAATCCAGCAATTCCATGTTAACATGAATGTGATCAGGTTAGAATAAATCAAAATCTTGCATCAACAACTTCTCTCATAAAAGCATGGTTAGTAAAATAAGAGCATTCAACCTTGTGAGTATAACCGGAAAAATCAACATTCAAGGCTTTCGCAACTATTATGATCACGTGCCCATGTGTTAAGGGTGAATCCTTATATGGAGCACAAGACAATAACTAATTAAATATCCAATAAGTCCAAAAAATTGGTTTCTTGTTATGAATACACCACATAAGAAACATTTTTTGTGCAGAAACCCTATTAAACTCAGACTTATGAAAAACAACACATGCTAGGACCTTATGCAACAACCAATATTTCATATCTTTAATAAACATTGCCTTTGCTTTTTTAGGTTGAAATGGAGTTTGCAAATCAGTCAAAAATGTCCAGAATTCATTCAACTTGAAATTAGATGGGGGATCATATAATCCATCCTTCTTAAAACCAAACACATGGTTCATGAAAGAATAGGTTAATTGGTGATTCTTTCCTTCCATCCTAAATTCTAGGATTTGTGAATTATGAAAAGGAAATGTGAAAAGGTTTGACCCTTTTTGAAGTAATAAGAAAACTTTTCAGTCCAAATTTGAATTAATAAATAAATAAACATTAATTAAAAGATGTAAAAGGTGCTAATTTAGGGTTATTATAAGTGTGTGCAATTTAATTTGTGAAATGTATATGTGTGTGAAGGTGGAATGACTCGGCACGGTGTATCGAGTCAGCATAATATATTTTTGTTTCAAGTCAATCCGCAGGAAGGACTAGTGACAACTTCCTGGGTGATGAGTTAAGTCATGCCAAGCGTAACGACTCGGCATGCTGACTCTCTATTACGAGTCGTTACACTGTAACAACTTGTTACATGCCTTCCTTATTAACTCTAGTCATCCCTTTTCAAAACAACTCGGCACACTTTGTCTTTGTAACAACTCGTGATAGTCACTTTTATGCACAAATTAATTATAACTTATTAACTAAACAATATGTGTAAAAGAAATGCATGAAAATGAGATAAAAACTAATCATAAACTAAATATATACTAATAATATACCAAATGTATACTAAAACTAAGATTGTGCAAGTAAAGAAAATAATTAAAATAAACTAAAGAAAAGAAATATTATGAAATTAAAAATGTGTGATTCGAAAACCTTATAAAAATAACTTTGAAACATTATAGAAACTAAATAATTTTGCCAATTAAATGAAATAAAATAAGAATGAAATAGGAATATAAAATGAAAAAATGTATAATAAAATAAAAATGTGTTAAAGTTAAAAGTCTTACCTTTATTTCATCAAGAAGTAGAGAGAGAAATAGATTGATTCGAAGTAGTTACTTCACCGATCAAGTAAGGCTTAACATGATGTCCATTTACCTTGAAAATTTCCCACTTACTATTAGTAATGTCCACTACACCATAAGGATATACCTTAATAACTATAAAAAGGTCTGACCAACGTGATTTCAACTTGCCCAGAAATAATTTCAATCTTGAATGATAAAGCAAAACAAGTTCTCCCTCATGAAATTATTTCTTGATCAAATGCTTATCATGCCATAACTTAGTGCGATCTTTATATAACTTTGCATTCTCATAAGCATTCATTCTCAACTCATTGAGTCCATTAAGCTGAAGTAACCTTTTCTTACCTACCTACATCAAGTCAAAATTCAAAGCTCTTGTCACCCAATATCCCTTATGCTCAAGGTCTATGGGTAAATGACATGACTTCCCATAAATCAATTGATAAGGAGTAAGGCCTATTGGAGTCTTAAAAGCTGTCCTATATGCCCATAATGCATCATCAAGCTTCAATGCCCAATCTTTCCTTGATGAGGAAACTATTTTCTCAAGAATCCATTTAACTTCTCGGTTACTCACCTCAACTTGCCCACTTATTTGTATGTGATATGGAGTAGCAACTTTGTGTGTTACTCCATACTTCTTTAAGAGAGCTTTAATCATATGGTTATAAAAATGTGAACCTCCATCACTTATCAATGCTCTAGGGGTACTAAATCTTGGAAAAATTACTTTCTTAAGCATTTTCTTAACCACTCTAGCATCATTTGTCACTGTTAGCATTGCTTTAATCCACTTGGATACATAATTAACCATGACCAAAAAATACTTGTAACCCAAGGAACTAGGAAATGGACCCATGAAGTCTATTCCCCATACATTAAAGATTTCGACTTCAAGAATCCCTTTTAAAGGCATCTCGTGTTTCTTTGATATATTCCCCATCCGTTGACATCTATCACATGTAAGCACATATTCTCTAGCCTCCTTAAACAAAGTAGGCGACCAAAAACCAGATTGTAGTACCTTAAATGTTGTCTTTGATGCTCCAAATCTCCACTAACATTAAAAGAATGACAATGCTTCAAAACATCTTGGATTGCATCTTTGGAAATGCATCTTCTAATCAAACCATCTGCACACCTTTTATAAAGTAATGGCTCCTCCAAATAGTAGAATCTACAGTCATGTAAAAACTTTTTCCTTTATCTATAATCCATACTATAAGGAAGAATACCACTTACAAAATAATTTGCAATATCTGCAAACCACAAAAGTTCTTTTGATGCGACACTTAAAAGATGTTCACCCTAAAATGTCTCATTGATTGGCATATTATCATCATGCTTCTTTAATCCATCTTGATCTAGCCTTAATAGATGATCCGCTACAAAGTTCTCAGTTCCTTTCTTGTCTCTCACTTCCTAATCAAACTCTTGAAGCATTAAGATACAATGTAGGAGTTTAGGTTTTGCATCTTTCATTCTTAGAAGATACTTAAGAGCAGCATGATCGAAATAAACAATCACCTTTTGCCCCATAAGGTATGCTCTAAACTTGTCAAATGCATAAACAATAGCAAGCAACTCCTTTTATATAGTGGTATAGTTTATTTGAGCTTCATAATATAATTTGCTGACATAATAAATCACATAAGGCTTGCCTTCTTTTCTTTATCCCAAAACAGCCCCTACAACAAAGTTGCTAGCATCACGCATTATCTCAATTAGGTGGTTGCAAGACAAGTGCAAAAATAAGAGCCTTCTTTAAAATTTCGAATTCTTCTAAGCATGCATCATCAAACTTAAAAGTAGCTTCCTTAGCAAGAAACCTACACAATGGCTTTGCTATCTTTGAAAAGTCTTTGATAAACCTTTGATAAAAGCCTTCATGTCCAAGAAAACTTCTTATATCCTTAATACACTTCGGAGGTGGTAATTTTTCAATCACTTCTATCTTCGCCCTGTCAACTTCAACACCTCTCTTTGAAACCATATGTCCAAGAACTATGCCTTCTTTCACCATGAAATGACACTTTTCCCAGTTTAAGACTAATCCATATGTAATACACCTGCCAAGTACTTTAGATATGTTGTCTAAACAATTAGAAAAGTCAGTACCATAAATACTAAAGTCATCCATAAAATCTTTTACACAATCATCGAGTAGATCACTAAAAATGGAAAACATGCATCTTTGAAAAGTAGCTAGTGCATTACATAAACCAAAAGGCATACATCTAAAAGCAAAAGTTCCATATGGACATATAAAAGTAGTTTTAGTTTGATCCTCAGGATGGATAGGAATTTGATAGAATCCACTAAGTCCATCCAAATAATAAAAAAAAGAAAAGTTTCCTAATATTTCAAGAACTTGGTCAATAAAAGGCAATGGGAAATGATCTTTCCTAGTTGCTTTATTCAGTTTTCTATATTCTATACACATACACCATCCTGTGATAGTTCTAGTAGGTATCAAATCATTAGATTCATTTCTAACAATGGTTAAGCCTCCCCTCTTTGGTACAACCTGAATGGGGCTTACCCAATTACTATCACTAATGGAATAAATGATTCCATTATCAAGCAACTTAGTCACTTCTTTTCTTACCACTTCTTTAAGAGTGGGATTCAACTGCCTTTGACCTTCAATAGAAGGCTTGGCATTATCCTCTAAAACAATTATATGCATATATATATTAGGACTAATACCTTTCAAATCATTTATAGAATAACCAATCACACTTTTATGATTACTCAACTCATCACATAAAGCATCAACATCATTACTAGGCAAGGATGAATTAATAATAAAAGGAAATTGAAGATTAGAGTCAAGAAATGCATATTTGAGATTTTATGGCAATGGCTTGAGCTCCACCTTAACTTCCTCATAAGGTGTATTGTCCTTTGGATCATCCTCACTTCTTATAGGTTCAAATCTTGATTTCCATTGAGAAGATTTGTATGGGATTACTTCAAAAATCTGCTCATTAGCTTCTTGCTTCTTGTATATCTCTATAAAGTCATTCCTTAAACACTTATAAGTTACTTCTTCAATGCATCCATCAATAACATCAATAGAATCAATTCTACTTGCCACCTCTATGGGTGTTGACTTCATTATATTCAGAACATCAAATTCCATACATTCATTATTCACTTCCAATGTGATCTTTCCTTTCTTCATTTTAATAATTGCTCCTACTGTCCTCAAAAATGGTCTTCCAAATAAAATTGGGATCTCAAGATCCTCCTCCATTTCCAATACAATAAAGTCAACTAGTATCACAAACTTACCCACTTTTGTTGGCACATTTTCTAAAATGCCAAGTGGATATGTAATAGATTTATTCGCCATGGAAAGATACATATTGGCAGGTTTAAGTTCTTGTAAATCAAGGTTTTTGTAAATTGAATATGGCATAAGACTAACATAAGAACCAATATCACATAAAGCTTTATCAAAATGCATACCTCCAATTACACAAGGAACTGTAAATGAACCAGGATCCTTAAGCTTTGGTGGAGACTTAGAGTACATAGCCTTGGATTCTTTAATAAGAGATACTAAACCATAATCTTCAAGCTTACTCTTGTGGCTAACAACATCCTTCAAGAATTTATGCCAAGCTGGCATATCTCTAATAACATCTGTAAATGGTATAGTGATAGTGATATCCTTAAAATAATTAAGGAATTTACCAAACTGCTTGTCCAAATTCCACCTTATGAACCTTTGGGGAAAAGGAAGAGATTTAACATCTACCTTTGGTTCATCATTCTTTAATGGGATGGCACTTTCCTTATTTCCTTTCTTTGCACTTTTATCATCATTTTCACTTCTAACATCCACTTCCTCAATCTCTACTCCATCATCATCATTAACCTTTTCATTTTTCTTATTAAGATCCTTTTTAACCTCCTAACCACTATGCAATGTGATTACTTGATAAGACTCTTTTTGTACATACTCTGGTTGGCTAGGAAGCTTTCCCAAAGGTTTAGTGTTTGAGGTAGAGGCTTGTTAGGCAATTTGGGTTTTAAGGATGCGGTTATAGGTAGCAATCTACTCAAGTTTAGAATTAAGTTGCTTAAATTGCTCCTCATTTTTCTTGTTGATGGCTATTTTTTAGTTAACAAATTACTCCATAAGAGTTTCAAGGTTAGGTTTAGATTGGGTAGGATTAAAGGGTTGTTGTTTCATGGAAAATCCAGGTGGGTTTTGAGGTTTAGTGTTTGGGTTATATGGAGGGTCTAATTGAGAGGATGGGTTTGACCATAAGAATCCAAGATGGTTCTTCCATTGAGGATTATAAGTGTTGGAATTCAACCCCATTCTTTGGTTAAAACCTCCTTGCACATAATTCACATCCTCATTTGCAATTGCATTACATTGAGAATAAGAATGAGATCCTCCACTAGTCTCACAAACCACATTAGCATATTCTAATGAATTAATTTGAGAATTACTTACCAATTTGGTGAGGGCATCTACCTTTGCATTTAGCATCTTAATTATGTCAAGTTCCAAAAATCCTCTTGCTTTAGCTATAGTATTTTCTTCACCCATGTATCCTTGTGATGCAAGTTCTTCTAGTAATGTAATAGCCTCTCTAGCTATTTTACCCATCCATTTCCCAACAGATGCTGTATTGATAATGTTTCTATTTTCATCCCTCAATCCATTGTTGAAAATTTGAGGAATCATCCATTATGGCAAACCATGATATGGACACTGCCATTAAAGTTCCTTAAACCTCTCCCAAGCTAAATAGATTGTCTCACTTCCATTTTGCTTGAAAGTGGTAATCTCATTTCAAAACATGGCCTTCTTGTGTGGTAGAAAATATTTATGCAAAAATGCTTGCTTCAATTGATCCCATATTATGATTGATTCATTTGGCAAACTAGCAAGCCAAAGTTGTGCTTTGTCCTTAACTAAAAAAAGGAAGAGTCTTAGCCTTATTACATCATCTGTCACACTATTGATCTTAAAGGTTGCAAACACATTAAGGAAAGTCAATATGTGAGCATAAGGATCTTTTCCTTGTAAGCCTCCAAACTGATTATTTTGCACTACTTGGATAATACTTTGCTTGATCTCAAAATTGTTGTTGGCAATATCCAGAGCCATAATTCCATTGAAACTACCTGAGAGGTTAGGCATTGAAAAATCACCTAAGGTCCTTCTCTTCAGATGAGCCATATTATTAAAATTCTATCGATTTTCACTTCTTTACCTTTATTCCCTGCACAAATTTCATATAAGTAAATCAATTTCAGGATCAAAGTACAAATTATTATCACCAGTACTTCTAGTAAGCATAAAACAAAAAATGTAAACTCAAAATTGAATAAATCAAACTAAACAATCAATAATAATAATAATAATAATAATAATAATAAAATAAAACAAAAGTAAAAACAAGGCCTAAAATAACCTTTCTCTAACCTAAGTTAATAAAAAATTTTAAACCAATTAGACTAACCAATCCCCGACCGGCGCCAAATTTTGAAGTGGGTAGAATTGTATAACCGTAGTCTATAAGGACTTAGTATAGAGTAAGAAGGGTGTCGAACATTAGGAATTGGGGAATTTTACATTAACTTTTAGAATTAACTTATTAAAATTTTATATTAACTGATTAGTTACTCAGATGGATAGGCAAAACTAAGTCAAGATAATAATTGAAACTAATTAAGAAATCTAATTACTACTAATATACTATAATACTAAACAGAAATAAAAAAAATTATATATATGTATGAAAATCACAATTCAGAATATAAACAAGAACTTATAAAAGATTATCATAAATTATATTAGTTGGAAATTAGTGCATATAATCTTTAAAAGCAACTCTCATTGTCAGATTAAAGTAAAGTCCCTAAAACTAACTCTCGTTATCAATTAGAAGTATTTCATCTTAGAGTCTATCAGCTCTCTAAGTGTATTGTAGAGATAAGAGAAAATCATAAATTACATTATACCAATAAATCCATAAAAGCAACTCTCGTTGTCAGTTAAGGATATTCCCATCTAAAATCTACAAGCTCTCTTGGTGTAAATAATTTGATTAAAACAAGTTACATATGGTGACCAATCATAAATAACTTAATTAAGCACTAATTGAAATTAAATCATAATAAGATAAGACAGAAAATGTAGTTCTTATTTAATTCATCATTGCAATTCTCAAAATAGACTTAGCCAAGAAATATAGTTAAAGAACAACAAAAGAAGAAGAAAGAGAATTGATAAAACCCTTTTTACTAAGCCTTCTAGTACTTGTTTGGTGTAAAGCAATCTTCTCTTCTTGCTTACTAACTTGATCTTCAAAATAATAAACTAAGTCCTAATGAAAATTTGTATTTTTAATTCTAATACTATATATTTTTCTCATAAATTTCTTCACATAAAATTGCGATATTTCTCTCTCTGGTCTCTTTTTTATAGGTTACAATTGACATATATATATACCCTAGAAGTGGTTAAAAGAAGTTATAATTGGAAAGGTACCCTTTCGATTGAAGGGTCATAACTCTATATCAATATAGGAAATTCTAGGGCATTTTTGTCCTTTTATATGACTTTATGTTGAAATTTTTCCTTCATGAAAGTTCTAGATCTTTGAGTATCTTTCTAATGCAATTTGAATCACTTCATTTGGATGTCTGTAGAAGAAGTTATGGCTAAAATACAAAAACTACTTAAAGCTAAAAAGTTACAACCCTTTAATGATGGAACGAGTCAGCACACTAAGATGAGTCAGCACAGATTGACTCTATCATGACTTGTTTTGGCTATAATGAGTTGGCACAGTATCAATTCAACTTCCTTTTGCTTCTTGAGCTTCATACTTCATTCTAAAAAGTCCAAAGTCATTTTAAGGCATCAATTGAACCTAAAAACATATATAAAACATACAAAACACATAAAAAAGCATTTGGAACTAAAATAACATTTTCATAACTAAATAAACACACAAACTTAACTAAAATTAAACAAAACAATACTTATAATGTACTAAATAACTATGCATATTTGCATTATATCAGACCACAACATTGTGTGGGCTCGAGTTCCAATAGAAAATACAAAATAAGTCTTAAAGCCTAAACAAAGATGGAGTAGCCACCCAGATAAAAGCCAGGACACACTTATATAGCAACTAGATTTCATGAAGGTTCCCAAAAGCTGTCATCAGAGAACAAGTTCAAAAACTGGGCATAGGCTTTTGGAATGCCCACCCAACCTTACAACTGGCCTCTTTTTGTGTTTTGTATTTTATCACCTTTAATTATTCAATTATTTCTTTATTAACCTACAAATTACAATTCTCTTCAAACAATTTGTCAAATTTTATACTAAAGCCCGAATTTGCACATTAATTCTACTTAATGCATGTGGTCCCAACATTCATCAAAATAGTAAATTAAAAAACACATTTAAATCAAACGGGGAAGGGATTAAGGATTACAAAATTGTGTACAAATAAAAGTATAATAAACCAAGAGTAAACAAGCATTAAACTATGAATAACTGTAAATCAAAGGCCTTAAGGGCCATGAGCTAAAATTGGATGATCAAGATCACTCTAATTCCCTATGATAAATAAACTATTATATCCTAAAACATATAAACCTTATAAAAGGAATTATCAAGTCAATACAAATAAGGTTGCAAATAGTTGAATATTAACCCAAACAAAATAGTAAAAATGATCATGTAAAGAAAAATAAAAGTACAAAAGTATGGGAATTCATAGAAATTTGAATCATGCATAATTTACAAAAAATATCAAAATGATGTCATGTGAGACCATGTTATAATGGCAATCACCTTATTTATTGGGCAATCACCTCATTGTAGGATGCGTCACTCAATTATCAAGTGCAGAAACTTGCAAAAAGGCAATAAATTTTAGTTTTAAGTAAATAATATATATATACAAATACTCAAAACTTGCAACTATATTTAATATCTTAATATATCATATTTAGTACATGGTATAACATAAGCAATGAATGCAAGAGATGAGTGAAGCAAGTAAGTAAGAGGTTATGTAAATCTATAACTTTAACATTAAAGAGAAATAAAAATCATTACTGAAATATGAGCTTATCCAAAAGTAGTTGGCCCTCAAAGTTGGATATGGGTGTTCAACTTCACTTGAATGTAAGACCTTCACCTTCTTCCTTCAAGAGAAGTGATCTTTTCAAGCTTAATCCCTTCTTTCCTTTCTTAAGAATGTTTTTTCTTCTTTTTCTAGGGCTCTTTCTATCTTTTTTTCTTTGAAACCCTCTTCTTTTTTTAAAAAAATTAATAATGGTTGCTAACTTTTTTCTCTCTCCTCTTTCTCTTTTTTAATCCCATGCCTCTCCCCTTACTTTCTACCCTCATCATTACACTGTTGGCTCTCCCCTTCTCCTAAAAATCCTCTCCTCACATAAAGGACTGAGTTTTAATTGAAGGTCAGCCCACTAAGTTGGCCACCATTGTCACCTCTACATTTAATACAAAGGTAAGTGGCTATTATAGAGGTAGCACTTGTACAATAAGGTGATTTCCTTATCTATAGAGGTGATCACCTCTTTGAAGAGGCATTACCTCTCTAGATTGATCCTATATTAGGCCTAATGGGCCAAGGCAGAATGGACCCACTTTATAGGTTTGGGCTTGGATTTTGGGCTTTTAAGCTCTTAAGTTCATTTTCAAGAAGGTATTTTGGCTTCTTTCTTGCATTTAAGTTTCACATTTCTCATTATTGGACTTCATTACAGGCCGATTAAATTAAGGATCCACAGTTCGCCCCCAATCACGGGTTTATCAAACCGGGTGTCCATAAGAGTTATAATAATTTTTAATTATATTTAAATTTTTATTTTAACTATTATTTTTTAATTTGATGTTTGCAATATATTTATTTAAATATGTATTAATTGTAGTTTGCACAATGCACAGATTGAAGACTAGTTTAGTATTCTTGTATAATATTAATTTAGTATTAAAAAAATATAACATGGATTAAAATCATTATCAAATAAATATAATTAAATTATAAATTATATTTATTTTAAAATATTTTATCATAAAAATATAATTTTAATATCATAAATAAATAATTTATCTATAACTAAAAAATTATGTAGTTTTCCACGATGCACCAATAGATTTACTCAAAATTATGGAGTTTTAATGCAACCTAATTCCCTAAAATCACTCCCTTTCACTTCACTTATCTCATTCACTTTATCTTCTCTAAAATCCTTTAACAGTCGCCCCTCACCCCCATCTCACGCTCTATTGCCCTCATATGACCATCTAGCCGTCCTTCCTTACCGTTGTTAGCCATGTCCAATGAAGATGACTGTGGTATGGACCACCTACATACTCATCTTTTTCTTCTCATGGCTTCTCGTTCTCTCAATTTTTGGTTGATTTCCTAACTATTTTAACTAAAAACTTTGGTGGATAGTCCAGAATTGCTAAATAGATATAAATAGTTATTGTATTTATTTCATTATTGTTTTTGTTGTTATCATCACTCGCTTGTTCACTCACTCACTCATAACAAACTCTCTAAACTTGCCATGGCTCTTCCTCTCGGCAAATTAAACATTCTCATTAGAGCAGGTTTATTAAATTTCTCCTATTTTTCAATTTTTTTTCATAGTCATAAATTTGATTTTTTTTCAATGAATTATAATGGTATCTTAAACCCTAGGATCGATTGTTTCAATAAAATTTATTGGATGTGATAAGCTTTTGAAGTGGGTGGAATTGTATACCCTAGTCTCTAAGACTTAGTATAAAGCAAGTAGGGTGTCGAACACTCTGGACTTGGGGTAAATCTTGTATTAACCGGATAGATACTTAGATGGATAGGTAAAATAAAACCAGAATAATAGTAATAATGACTAAAAAAATAAAGAAATCTAAACACTAACTAATTACTAAAATAATAAGATGAGCAATATATATTTCTATCTATAAGAGAATCACAAATTAAAATCAACCAAGAACTTTAAATATAGTTATCATAAAACATATTGATTAGAAATTAGTCTATAGTCTTTAAAAGTAACTCTCGTTGTCGATTAAAGGTATTTCCTCTTAGAGTCTACAAGCACTCTCATTATATTGCAGACATAAGAGAAAACCATAAAGCATATTGTACTAATTATGTCTCTCTTAAGATGAATTCCCATTATGATTCCCAGTAAAATTACAATCTTAAGTAATCTCAATCACTTTCCACCAAATTACCCCAACTCTCATTGGTGATAATTTGATTGACAAGTTACATATGGTGATCAAGCATACACAACACAAATAAGCACTAATTAAAATTAAATCATGAAAGATATAAGATAAAAATGTAGTTCTTATTTAATTCATCATTATAATTCCCATACAAAAGACTTAGCCTAGATACATGATTAAGAAGCAACAAAAGAAGACCAAATTCAACATAGAATGAAAGATAAAAAGATAAAGAATTGAATAAGTAAAACTCCCTTCTATGTCTTCTAAAGGATCCTTGATACTTAGGATGATCTACTCTTGCACTTGGCTTTGTCTTCTTTAAGTGTTTTTACAATGGCTCTTAAAACTAAAGATAATAGTATTTCTAAAACACTCTATTAATTCATATTTCTCTCTAATATTTTTCTTATTGTCCTATTTTCATCTATCCCTCTTTTTTTTAGGCTAGAAATGATGCATATATAGGACTTGGAAGCTGCTAGAAGTTACTAGAATAGGATTGAACTTGGAAAGGCACCACTTGACATCAAAGGTTACCCCCCCTTTACAGAATCTATGAATTCAAGGGAATTTTTTTCCATCTATATGACTTTATGTCTAGAACATTCCTTCATGAAAGTTTTAGCACATTCTATTATCTTTCTAGAAAACTTGAATCACCTAATTTAGATGTTTGTAGATAGAGTTATGGCCAAAATACAAAAACTGCTCAAATCTAGAAAAGTTACAACCCTTTGGCAAGAAATGAGTCTGATGACTCGTCAAAGAGTGACGACTCATCACAGAGACTCTCGATGACAACTCGTACATATGGTGACGATTTGTCACCCTTTATTATGATCCAAGCTTGAATCCTTTTTCTTCCTAGCTTGTTCCAATCAACTCCAAGTGTCTTCTAAAGCACATTTAAGCCCTAAATCATGCATAAAACTTACATAATGAGTCCTAATGATGAAATAAGTAAAAAACATTAATTTAATAACTAAACAAACACATAAAGCATGATGAAATGAAATGAAAATAGAACTTAACTAGCCTAAATAACTATGTATATTTGGATTATATCAAACACCCCCACACTTAGACCTTGCTTGCCCTCAAGCAAGAAAAGATCTAGTATAAAAAGCACACAAAATTTTCATCTCTTCCAAAAAAAATGTAGTTATCTTGTCAATTCATCTCAAAAATGAAAGAGGTTATAAAAGATAATTAATCAATCAAACTTCAATGCACCATAATAATAAAACAAGCAAGTTTTATAGCATAAGCAATAAATTCACCAATTGATCTCAATTTACTAAGAATAAAATCAAGACCACAAAGTTAAAGTTCTAACCAAGCTACTTAACCAAAATAGTTATTCTCCAAACTTATGATTTCCTGAAGCAAAAGCAACCTTGAGACAATGTTAAGCACACACATCAACTCACTCTTCTAATGGCATTTTTAGACATTTTATTCAAATATATATTTTTTTGATGTATTCTTTCTGAATAACTGCAAATGAGGAGAAAACAAAAATGCACACAACTTACTCGAAATACATCTCCTTACAACATCATACATCCCTTTCCGAATGAATAAAACTAAGGAGCATACTTAATTGCACACAACTTACTCAAGATGCATCACATTACAAGCATTATTTTTTTTCTTGAACTTATCCATTATTGAAAAGTGAGTTTCATGAGTATTATGGCTATAGTTTCCTTAAGGTTACTTTAAATTCTAAGAAAACCTAACTTAAATCTTCACCACTTTAGCCTTAAGCATAGTTAGCAAGTTAACTAAATATTCTTTAGATCTTAGAAATAATAAAAAGAGATAAAAAGAAAAATTTATAACCTATACTAGATGAAACTTTCAAGTTCTATTAATAGAGCATACAAAATCTAATTATCAACATTAATGATTAACCTCAATCAAAATCAATAGACTAAAAAGAACAACTACTTATTAAATAGAGGAAGAGAATGAATAATATGAATGCAAAATAGCACTAACAATACCTAAATGCAAAATTCAAAACATTCAAAATGCGACAATAACATATACAAAATGCAAAACATGCAACACACATAAAACATATATAACATGCAAACAAGGTACTACTTATATACCACCATATACCACTAATATAGTACTAATATCCTACTAATATCTCTTCCCCCACACTTACAAACATGCATTTTCCTCAATGTAATTAAAAATAACACAAAGGAAAAAATAAAAGTGCGTCCTCAATCATTCGTAAGGGTTGTTGTTGGAGACTTGATCGGATAGCCAGAGCGATTAAAAAATTGATTCAATTTTTACACCATCTTGCTTTGTTGACAAGCAAGTTATTGGTTTTGAAACTCTATCTTATTGAGTTGACACTGCATAACAATTTGCGTATCCAAAATTTGATCCCAGATAGGAGGATGTGCACTTGAGGATCCATCGGTGGTACTTTAAATTGGATAAATGAGGAGAGGAACATCACCAAATGGCATATATTGGGGAAGTTCCTCCTCTGGATCACTCTCCTCAGTAGATTCTTTATAGTGTTGATCCTTAATTGGTAGTGGTCCTTCAATTCCCCTCTAATAAGAACGGGATCGGGGAGGAATCAAACGAAACACAGCATCCACTACTTCTCCTCTTACAAAAGCTTGCTTAGTAAAATAAGAACACTTAACAAAATGAGTATAGTTAGCAAGGTTAACATTCAAAGCTTTTACAATAATGGTAATCAAATGGCCATGAGTCAAAGGTGCATCCTTACGGGAAGCATAAGCTAACAATTAATTAAACACCCAATAGGTCCAACACACTTGTTTTTTATTATGAATGCACCACATTAGAAACAACTCTTGTGTAGAGACTCTATTGAATTCAGTTTTATAAAACATAATACATGCAAGCACTTTATGTAATAACCACTGTTTTAAGTCCTTAATAAACATAGCCTTGCCTTTTTAAGAGTCAAATGGTGTGTGCAAACCAGTCAAAAACATCCAAAATTCATTCAACTTAAAAGATGATGGGGAATCACACAACCCATCTCTTTTGAAACGCAAGACACAATTCATGAAAGTGTAAGTAAGTTGATGTTTCTTCCCTTGCATGCAAAATTCCAAAATTTATGAATTTTTAGCATTAACATCCAGAGTAGTATAAAAATAGTAATCAATTCAACATTGGTATCTTTATGCATAGAAACAAATTTCTTAAGCCCACATTGAGTCAATAATTAATCAAAAAATGCAAGCATACCCACATCATTCAAAAGGGAGTTAGGAATGTACTTACAACCCAAGATTTCCCTAAACTTGATTGTTATGAACTTGGCACCTTCCTCATATGTAAGGATTGGAAACTTGGCTTTGTAAGTTTAGGAAAGATCCTCCTCCTCTTGATGTGTTTCTTTAATATGTGGCCTCTTAGAAGATAATCCTCTGGTCTTACCCATTATTATAGTCCTGCTTGAATGAATTATAAAGGCAAAAATAAAACAAAGAGAATGAGAAGATGAAGAGTGGTTCAGTTAGGTTTAGAGTGGAGAACAGATGAAGAGAAAGCCAAAGTGTATAAGAAATGAAAGAATAGAAAAGATGAAAGAGTAAGAAATAAGAGAAGATAGTTTAAGTAAATGCATATTCGTTGGTATAAGGAGACATGTGAGATTGGGTGGTCAAAAGGGGTATTTATAGATGTAATATGGGTGTAAGATGTAGGGGTGTAAGGTTTGGTGAAAAGGTGTGTAAAGATGGGAAAGGGTATGCCCATTCTTGGAAAAGAAACAACTTTTCATTTATTTGTTTAGTTTAGGAATGAGTAGAATAAGAAAAATATATAAACAAATAAAATGTATAATATATATAAAAATAATGAAATTAAGCTATGATAATTAAAAACATATAAGAATGCATTTATAGGTAGGATGTATATAGGTGTACGAGTCATCAATATTGTGATGAATCGTCACCTTAACTCTCAGTAATGAGTTGTACACGTGCAATGACTCATC
Organism: Mallotus nudiflorus; assembly: GCA_947683625.1. Taxonomy (NCBI): domain Eukaryota; kingdom Viridiplantae; phylum Streptophyta; class Magnoliopsida; order Malpighiales; family Euphorbiaceae; genus Mallotus; species Mallotus nudiflorus. Next base: position 608,124 of record CANTUR010000121.1, read on the forward strand.
ACCAATAGGTACTGTTACAACTCATCAATGTGTGATGACTCATCATCTTATGTCTTTGTTATGACTTGTCAATGCATGATAAGTCATGATAGTGTGTGCTATTGTGTGCATATGTGGTGCCTAACTAGACATAATTGATAATGCAATGAATATATGTAAAAATGTATAAAAATAGAATAGAAAACTAATCATAAACTAAATTTATACTAATAATAAACATACTAATTAAAGAAATGTTGGTGAATTAGTGAAAGTAATTATTATGAAATAAAAGAAAAATGTGTGAATCATACCTTGCTAAATTTTGAAAGTTTATAGCTTGACCTTACCATACTTCAATTAGGGTGTAGATAGAGAGATAGAGCAACTCAGATTAATTGTATCATCGATCAAGTATGGCTTAAGACGATGTCCATTTACTTTAAAAATTTGCCCCTTCGCATTAGTAAGATCAATTGCTCCATGAGGATAAACCTTGACAACTTTAAATGGACCCATCCATCGTGACTTCAACTTTCCTGAAAATAATCTGAGTTTTGATTAAAAAGGAAAATAAGCTCACCTTTATGAAACTCCATCTTAGATAAATGCTTATCATGCCACAGCTTAGTACGATCTTTATATAACTTTGCATTCTCGTAAGCATTCATTCTTAACTCATTTAATTTGTTAAGATAAAGTAACCTCTTCCTACCAGCCTTCTTTAAATCAAAATTCAAAGCCCTTATTGCCGAATATGCCTTATGCTCTAATTCAATAGGGAGATGACATGACTTCCCATAAACTAATTGGTAAGGAGTAAGGCCAATTGGGGTTTTAAAGGCTCTCTTATGCGCCCATAAAGCATCATCAAGATTTAATGCCCAATCCTTTCATGAAGAAGACACTATTTTCTCTAGGCTCCAGTTAATCTTTTTATCACTAATCTTAACTTGTTCACTTATTTGTGGGTGATATGGAGTAACAACCTTATGTGTTACTCCATACTTCTTTAAGAGAGCCTTAATCATATAATTACAAAAATGGGAACCTCCATCACTGATCAATGCCCTAGGAGTACCAAACTTAGGAAAAATAGTTCTCTTAAACATCCTCTTGACCACTTTAGCATCATTAATAATGGTTGGCAATGCTTTCACCCATTTTGAAACATAATCCACTATGACCAGAATATACTTATAGCCTAAAAAACTAGGAAACGGTCCATGAAATCTATACCCCAAACATCAAAGAGCTCAACTTCAAGGATTCCTTTTAAAGGCATCTCATATTTCCTAGTGATATTACCCATTCTTTGACATCTATCACATGTAAAAAGAAACTCTCTAGCATCTTTAAATAAAGTTGGCCACCAAAAACTAGATTGTAATACCTTAGATACCGTTTTTGTTACACTGAAGTGTCCTCCAAGGAATGGCAATGTCTCAAAACATCTTAAGCTTCATCTTGAGGAATGAATCTCCGAATTAATCCATCAGCATATCTCTTGTAAAGAAAAGGCTCCTCCCAATAATAGAATTTAACATTATGCAAAAATTTCTTTCTTTGTTGATAATCCAACTTATAAGGAAGAACACCACTCACAAGATAATTTGCAATATCCACATACCATGGAAGTTCCTTTAATGCAACACTTAGTAAGTGTTCATCATGGAAAGTGTCATTAATTGGCAACCATCATCATTCCTCTTGAGTCCATCTTGATCAATCCTTGATAGGTGGTCTGCAATAAGGTTCTCATTTTCCTTCTTGTCTCTCACTTCCCAATCAAACTCTTAAAGCATCAAAATCCACCATAAGAGTCTAGGTTTTGCATCCTTTTTGCTTAGAACATACTTAAGAGCAGCATGATCTGAATAAATAATCACCTTTTTCCCTACAAGATATACTCTAAACTTGTCAAATGCATAAATAGTAGCAAACAACTCCTTTTCTATTGTGGTGTAGTTGATTTGAGCATCATTAAGTAGTTTGCGAGCATAGCAAATCACATAAGGCTTGCCTTCCTTTTTTTGACCTAGCACAGCCCCTACCGCAAAGTTACTAGCATCACACATTATTTTAAATGGTTGCTCCCAATTAGGTATTTTGCAAAACGGGTGCGGAAACAAGAGCTCTTTTCAAAGTTGCAAATGCATCAAGGCACACAGCATGAAACTCAAAAATAGCATCTTTAACAAGTAACCTACACAATGGCTTTACTATCTTACAGAAGTCTTTGATGAATCTTCAATAGAAACTTGCATGTCTAAGGAAGTTTTTTATATCTTTAACTCTCTTTAGAGGAGGCAAATTTTCAATGACTTTGATCTTTGCTTTATCAACTTCAATGCCCCTCTTAAAGATTGAATGACCAAGAACAATTCCCTCTTGTACCATAAAGTGACATTTTTCCTAATTCAAGCCCAATCTATACTCAATACACCTATCAAGAACTTTAGATAGATTGTCTAGAAAATTGGAAAAATCAGTACCATAAACACTAAAGTCATCCATAAAAACTTCTACACAATCATTAAGCAAATCACTAAATATTGAAAACATGCATCTTTGGAAAGTTACAGGTGCATTACATAAACCAAAAGGCATACGCCTAAAAGTAAAAGTACCATATGGACATGTAAAGGTGGTTTTACATTGATCCTCATGATGAATAGGAATTTGGTAAAAACCACTTAATCCATCCAAATAGCAAAATAAGAAAAGTTGGCTAGTCTTTCAAGGACTTAGTCACTAAAAGGCAATGGGAAATGGTCCTTCCTAGTTGCTTTATTCAATTTCTTATAGTTAATACACATATACCATCCCATGATAGTTTTTAGTAGGAATGAGATTATTAGATTCATTCCTAACAACGGTTAAGCCTCATTTCTTTGGTACAACCTAAATAGGGCTTACCCACTTACTATCCCTAATGGAATATATAATTCCATTATCAAGAAACTTAGTTACCTCTTTTCTCACCACTTCCTTTGGAGTGGGGTTTAACTGCCTTTGACCTTCAATAGAAGGCTTAGCGTGGTCCTCTAAAAGTATCCTATGCATACATACATTAGGACCAATACCCTTTAATTCATTTATAGAATACCCAATGGCATTTTTATGATTAAGCAATTTATCACATAAGGCATCAACATTATCACTAATCAAAGATGAATTAATAATAAAAGGAAATTTAAGGTTAGAGTCAAAAAATGCATATCTTAGATTTGATGGTAGGGGCTTGAGCTCCATCTTGACTTCTTCACTTGATGTAGTATCCTTTGGATCATCCTTTCTACTTAAAGGTTCACATCTTGATGTCCTATTGTCATGACCTAAGTCAGGAATCATAACCGGCGCTAGGGAATGAGAATTCTTTCGAATCCGGAACCTGTAGCAAGCCTTAAAAAAATAAAAGCATGCAATAAATAAGTAAAAATATGCCATAATTAAAATTTTAAATCAATATAAAATAAATACTTAATGTCATATCATATAATAAAATATTTGTATACAATATTTAGAGAAAGGTCTTTAACATAAATAACATTCTACGGATACAAAGTACAACTACTACTGCAGTTTTCTAGAATACAATAAAAAGGTTCAAATAAGCAATTTACATAGACTAGCTGGGGCTGAAGAAGTCCAGCGGAAGGGCCTACTACTGAGGTCTGAGGAAGAAGAATCTCTTATAAAATAAACAACTGAGGGGAATCAGACCTTACTGAGTGAATTATTATATTATATATACATGCATCTCCTAATGTCATATGCAATCAAGCATTAGTTTATATAATAAATATATACAGGCATTTCACACAGATGCTAAAATCACTTTTATGTATAATAAATGCTGAAAAACATTTATTTTAATAAAGGATCAAATAGAACCCTATTTAATCGCAACCTCAATCAATAATACCGCTCTAGCCATACAGGCTCACTTAATTCTAAATTAATTCTCTTATTCCATTTGGACAGTAGACTGGCCCCGAGACACTAAGTCAACCGAGCTCCAGCAGTCTCACTATCAGTGTGATTGGCCCTAAGACACTAGGTCAACCGAGCTCCAGCAATCACACTACTTAATCACATCAGTCTCAAAATCAAACAATCAAATAAATGTCACCTCAAGTGATTCATAACTCAACCCTAAATCTATCGCATCGGTATGTACACAGTCCAAGTGTTGCCCACTAGGTAGCACATTCTATCGATATCCTTCAAATAAAATTCAAAATATATATGGGAAAATAACTAATACTTAATTAAACATATTAACATTCATAAAATGAAATAAACAATATATATACTAGAAATATACCAAAAATACATAAAGTATATTTTAAGTATATATATATGCTAAATAAATCTAAAATCAACTATAAATATATCGAATATAAACCATGAATATACCAAAAATATATTAAGTGTATATTGAAAATATATCATGCATTTATATTGAAATACACCAAAAATATACTAAAAATATACCTAACATATACTAAAACATTTAATAAAACAATTCAGGAATAAATACATATTAAAAACATAAATATTCAATATCATGCATTCAATATGCAATGTATATATAAGATAATAACTCACAATTTTGCGCTCCTGGAGACTAGCTCGACAGGTGCGATCCAATAGGCTTCAGTCTCAGCACAACTAGAAAATAAAATAATAATAACAATCAAAAGAAATCTAACTTATACTTCCAAAAGAGACTCGATCTAGGAATACAAAACTCAGACAAAACACAGAAACTCAAGATCGACCCGATGTCACATTTTACAAGAATTCTATCAAAAATTCGGTAGAATCTCCTATGTAAAACGGACATCTCTCTACTAAAAAATAGAGCTGATCCTGTAAAAAAAATGCACTTCTAACACAGATAACTCAACACCTCGAGTTGAGACCCTGAACTGCATAATTCCCAACCGAGGTTCACAAATTCACCAAAAATACAAATAAAATAATAAATATATTAAAAATTAATAAATTCCATAAATATCCTCAAAATACCAAAATATAATATATTTAAACATTAAAACACTAAATACAATTATTCTCACAATAATTAAATGAAAATCCCAAATAATAATATAATATTAATAAAAATCCAATTTTTCAATAATTACACATAAAATAGTAAAAATTCACTTTTATATATTCATATAGCTTTAATAGCCTAAATATGTATTAAAAGTAATTAAAAACCCATTTAATCACCAAAATAGTAAATAATATATTATTTGAATATGATTTTTGAAAATTAGTTAAAAATAGTAAATAATTTATAAAAATCATTTGAATAACCTATATAATTCTAAAATCATATAAAAATATTATTTAGCTATGATTTTCACAAAATTACACAATTAACTCAATAATACAAAATTTACATAATATAATTAATATACTCAAAAATTATATAAATTCACCAAAAATTATTTTAATAATTTTAAAATTATTAACTCAAATTACTAACATAAATTTAACAAAATTCTCAATAAAAATAATTAATTAACATAATTTTTAAAAATTCAATATTTAATATTAAAATAATCAAAAATTCAAATTAATTTAAAAAAATCACAACAAATATATTTGAGAAGCTTGAGCTATAAAAAATAACATTTTTTAAGCAAGTTTTCCTGAATCAACCTAAATCAAGTTCAAAAAAATAAAAAACCCTAAAACACATAAACTAAAAATTGGACATATTTAAAAATCTAGAGGTTTTGAGCTCAAACGGAGCTTGGAATGGACTCATCGGAAGAAAAGCTTTCACAAGAGTCTAGTCCGACGAGCTGGAGTGGTTGGAATCTCATCGGTAAGAGAAAGCTTGAAGTTCGGCTTCTCTGCATTTTTCGGGGATCCAAGTGGCAGCAGGCGATTCTGCTGGAGGTGAAAAATAGCTAGAAGGAAGGGGAAGTGACGCGGTAGTTGGCTGCAGGCGGGGCTACTCCGGCATGGTCTGGATGGTGGTGACTGAAAATGAAGAAGAAGGAGAAAAAGAAGACTTTGACCTGAAATTTGCCTTTTAACCTTTTTTAAAAAAAATTTATAAAATTATCAAAATGCCCTTCACTCATTCAATAATAATAATAATAATAATAATAATAATAATAATAATAATAATAATAATAATAATATTATTATTATTATTATTATTATTATTATTATTATTATTATTATTATTATTATTATTATTATTATTATTATTATTATTATTATTATTATTATTAACTTTAATATTGTCAATTAATCTCATGTAAAATAAATTATTTTTACATAAATAATTCCTTAAAATAAAATACATAAATAATATTAGCAATTACCAATAATAATATACGAATAAAATTTAAAATTATTAATACTACATATCCCGAAATAATATTATTTAATTTAAAATACTAAGTCTTTACACCTATGGGAAAGTTGATATGGAGTTACCTCCAAAATTTGCTTATTATCTTCTTGCATTCCTGATGGCTCCATAGAATCATTCCTCACACACTCATGAATTACTTCTTCAATACATTTATCAATAACATCAATAGAATCAATTCTACTTGCCACTTCTATAGGTGTTGACTTCATGATTTTTAGCACATCAAATTCCATACATTCATTATCCACCTTTAATGTGATATTTCCCTTCTTCATATCAATAATTGCTCCTACTGTCATTAAAAATGGTCTTCCAAACAAAATTGGAATCTCAAGATCTTCCTCCATTTCTGACATAACAAAGTCAGCTGGTATTATAAACTTCCCTACTTTTATTGGCATATTTTCTAGAATGCCAAGTGGATATGTGATAGATTTGTCCGCCATGGAAAGACACATTTTGGTAGGCTCATTCTCATCCAAATTAAGCCTTTTGTAAATAGAGTAAGGCATAAGGCTAACACTAGCACCAATATCACATAAAGCTTTATCAAAATGCGTACCTCCAATTGTACAAGGAACCGTAAATGAACCTAGATCCTTAAGCTTTAGTAGAGACTTGGAGTACAAAGCCTTGGATTCTTCAATAAGAGATACTAATCCATAATCTTCAAGCTTGCTCTTATGGCTAATAATATCAAATTTACCCCAAGCTAGCATGTCTCTAATGGCATCCATAAATGGTACGGTGATAGTTTATTTCCTTGAGATAATCAAGAAATTTTCCAAACTGCTTATCTAAGTTACGCCTTATGAACCTTTGCATCTACCCTTGGTTTATCATTCTTCAATGGTATGGCATCTTCCTTATTATCTTTCTTCACACACTTATCATTATCTTTACTTCTTATATCCACTTCCTTAATCTTTACCCCATCATCATCAACCACTCATTTTTTCTTATTGAGATCCTTTTCAACCTCCTTACTACTACATAAGGTAATTGCTTGATAAAACTCTTTTTGTACATACTCTAATTGGCTATAAAGCTTTCCCAAAGGTTTAGTATTTAATGAAGTAGCTTGTTAGGCAATTTGGGTTTCAAGGATACGGTTATGAGTAGCAAGCTACTTAAGCTTAGAGTTTAGCTGCTTAAATTGCTCCTTATTTTATTTATTTATGGACATTTATTGGTTAACAAATTGCTTTATGAGATTTTCAAGAGTAGGTTTAGGATGGATAGGATTAAAGGTTTGTTGTTTCATGGAAAATCTCGGTGGGTTTTGAGGTTTGGTGTTAGGGTTATATGGAGGGTTTAATTAAAAGGATGGGTTTGACCAGGAGAAACTAGGATGGTTCCTCCACTAAGGGTTATAGGTGTTGGAATTCAGCCCTATTCATTGGTTAAAACCACCTTACATATAGTTCACATCATCATTTGTACTTAAAGTACATTGAGAATGAATGAGGTCCTCCACAAGACTTGTAAACAATATTAGTACTTTCTAAAGAATTAATTTGATTTCTACTTACCAAATTGGTGAGAGCATCCACCTTTGCATTCAATATTTTAATTATGTTAAGCTCCAAAACTCCCCTTACTTTTGCCATAGTTGTTTCATCGCCCATGTATCCTTGAGATGTAAGTTCTTTAAGCAAAGTAATGGCTTCTCTAGCCATTTTATCCATCCATTTTCCACCGGCTACTGCATTCATAATGTTTTTATTTTCATCCATCAACCCATTGTAGAAAATTTAAGGAATCATCCATTTCAATAAGCCGTGATGTGGACATTGCCTTTGGAGTTCCTTAAATCTCTTCTAAGCTGAATAGATTGTTTCACTTCCATTTTGCTTGAAAGTAGTGATCTTATTGCGAAACTTGGCTATCTTATATAGTGGAAAATATTTTTGTAGAAACGCTTACTTCAATTGGTCCCACATTGTGATTGATTCATTTAGCAAACTAGCAAGCCAAAGTTGTGCTTTATCCCTAACTGAAAATGGAAAGAGTCTGAGCCTGATTGTGTCATTCGTTATACTATTAATCTTGAAAGTTGCACAGACTTTAAGGAAAGTTAATATGTGGGAATAGGGATCTTCTCCTTGTAAACCTCCAAACTAATTATTTTGCACCATTTGGATAATACTTGGCTTGATCTCAAAATTGTTGTTAGCAATAGCCGGAGCTATAATCCCTCTAAGACTACCTGAGATGTCGGGCATTGTAAAATTGCCTAACGTTCTCTTTTCTGGTTGAGCCATATCATTCAAATTCGGTTGATTCTCTCTTATTTGCCTTTGTTCTCTATGTAAAGCACATAAAGTTAAATCAATTTCAGGATCAAAGTTCAAATTATTATCACTAGTACTTCTAGTAAGCATAAAAAACGTAAATTCACAATTGAACAAATTAAACTTAACAAATAACAAAAAATAAAAATATAAAAAATATAAAAACAAAAAAAAATAAGGCCTGAAACAAACTATTTCTATCCTAAGCTAATAAAAATTATATCCAAGTTCCCTGGCAACTGCGCCAAATTCTAAAGCGAGTGGAATTGTATACCCTAATCTTTAGAACTTAGTATAAAGCAAGTAGGGTGTCAAACACTCGGGACTTGGGGTAAATCTTATATTCACCGGATAGATACTTAGATGGATAAGTAAAATAAACTAGAATAATAGTAATACTGACTAAAACAGATAAAGAAATCTAAACACTAACTAATTACTAAAATAATAAGACAAACAAACAATATATATATATATATATATATATATATATATATATATATATATATATATATATATATATATATATATATATATATATATATATATATATATATATATATATATATATATATATATCTATGGGAGAATCACAAATCAAAATCAAACAAGAACTTTAAATATAGTTATCATAAAACATATTGATTGGAAATTAGTCTATAGTCTTTAAAAGCAACTCTCATTATTAATTAAAGGTATTTCCTCTTAGAGTCTACAAGTACTCTCATTGTATTGCAGAGATAAGAGAAAATCATAAAGCATATTATACTAATTATGTCTCCTTTAAGATGAATTCCCTTTATGATTCCCAGCAAAATCATAATCTTAAGTAATCTCAATCACTTTCCACCAAATTACCCCAACTCTCATTGGTGATAATTTGATTGACAAGTTATATATGGTGATCAAGCATACACAACATAAATAAGCACTAATTGAAATTAAATCATGAAAGATATAAGATAAAAATGTAGTTCTTACTTAATTCATCATTATAATTCCCTTACAAAAGACTTAGCCTAGATACATGATTAAGAAGCAACAAAAGAATACCAAATTCAACATAGAAAGAAAGATAAAAAGATAAAGAATTGAATAAGTAAAACTCCCTTCTATATCTTTTAAATGATCTTTGATACTTAGGATGATCTTCTCTTGCACTGGGCTTTGTCTTCTTCAAGTTTTTTTATAATGACTCTTAAAATAAAAGGATAGTAGTATTTCTAAAACACTATATTGATTCATATGTCTCTCTCTAATCTTCTTTTTGTTGTCCTATTTTCATCCCCCCCCCCTCTTTTTTTCAGGCAAAAAAATGATGCATATATAGGACTTGGAAGCTACTAGAAGTGACAAGAATGGGATTGAACTTGGAAAGGCACCACTTGACATCAAAGGTCACCCCCCTTTATAGAATCTATAACTTTAAGGACATTTTTTTTCCATCTAGATGACTTTATCTCTAGAAAGTTTCTTCATAAAAGTTGTAGAATATTCTATTATATTTCTAGAGAAACTTGAATCACCTAATTTGGATGTCTATAAATAGAGTTATGGTTGAAATATGAAAACTACTCAAACTAGAAAAAGTTGCAACCCTTTGGCAAGAAATGAATGTGATGACTCATCAAGGGGTGACGACTTGTCACAGAGACTCCTGGTGATGACTCGTACATATGGTGATGACTCCTCACCCTTCTTTATGATCCAAGATTTACTCCTTTTGCTTCGTAGCTTGTTCAATCAACTCTAAGTGTCTTCTAAAGCACATTTAAGCCCTAAATCATGCATAAAACTTAGATAATGAGTCCTAATTATGAAATAAGTAAAAAACATTAATTCAATAACTAAACAAACACATAAAGCATGATGAAATAAAATGAAAATAGACCTTAACTAGCCTAAATAACTATGTATATTTGCATTATATCAGCTTCATTCTATCAGTTATTGTTTTAGCTCACTAATGACTTAGTTCTATTTTTTGCATTAAATTTCAAGTAATTTGGTTGTTTTATGCTTTTTTTTAGGTTTACTTGGGTTGGTTCTTGCCAAAGAAGGGGCATTGCTGAGTGTCTCTGATTTTGTTTCATGTGCATTCAAGGTACTTCAATTTTCAACTTTATCAATTCTAACTATATTCTAAAAAAAAAAGATTTTTTTGTGTTACAGCTTTCAATCCAATGGAAATTTTTTTTTTTTTTTAAATATGTGAAATACTCTTTTAAGTATTCACTGTTAATGATTTTCCTTCTATTGTAGATTGCTTTTAAGGGCATCTCCGACCCAAAATTTCAAAATGTAGAAAGTTTTACTTCAAAATGTATGTGCTATAGTAAATTTACTCCAACCCATTACTTCATTTTCAACTCCAAAAAGAATATTTTGCACATATTCATATCCAATATTAATATTAGATTATTTATACATTTTATGTTACACCCATAATTTATTCAATATTTACCATATACACCCATATATTTATTTATACTAAAATTTATTATTTGAATATATTTTAAAAATAAATAATGTATTTTAATAATAAATAATATAAATACATCCACATATTTTAAAAATTAACTAATATAATATATGAAAAGAAATAAAAAAATTAAAATAAATTCACTAAAAAAACATAAAATTACATCTTAAAATTAAAGTAGTCTATTACAAGTGCTAATTAAATTCAGAAGTACAATTCACGATATTAATAATTTAATCATTTGAATTAGAATATATTTTTTTTTTCCACAAATGCTCAATTAATATATTGTGAAGTGCAATACTATGGTAAAAATAATAATAAAAAAATTAAATTTATATGCATTTGGTAATAATATGATAAATATAATATAAATTTGGACTCTATTGAAACAAATAATAAAAAAGATTGTTATTAAAATAAAAAAAAAATAGAGTACAAATGCATAAAGTGAAAAATGGGCTACATATATGCATCAAAATAGTGTTTTTATACATAATGGAGCAACATTTCATGCTGCGTTGGAGACTAATGCCGCGACATTATGCCTTTTTGCCACTGCATTGGAGATGGCCTAAGCAAATGAAGCGGGAGTAATCTACTTCACCAGCTAGGAAACCACTTAATGACTCTGATGGCTCAGGTTCGTGTATCAACCATTTTAGAAGAGGAAGGGTAGATTAAGTGGTAATAATACTTGGCAGTTGCTTGAGGTTGCCCTTATTTGAAGATGAAGTACTATCATCCACTATCATGTTCTCATTCCATTTGCTTAAAAGTTAGCTATTTTTTATTGGTCTAGGAATAGGGTTTAGCAATAAGATTTTATAGGTGGCTTCAAACTGAGTCAATAATAGGTTCAGCACATTATGTGACAAGAAAGATTCAAGCTTTTGCTTTCTTTAAGTTAGGGAAAGGTGAAGAAACTATTATTGGCTACCAGTAAAAATCTAGAACTCTTACCATAATTAGAATATCATTAAGTTATAAGTACTCTTAGATTTTTCCTGTGGATCAAAATATGAGCTGAATGTTAGCTGCAATCAAAATTTCATTACTAAAAGTCAAATTTGCTTTGGTTTTATTTTGTCCTTAAATTTGCTTATGTATATGTATATATATACACATACACACACAAGCAATGTAGAGTATCTCTGCTAGATTTTTTTTTCAATGTAAGAGTATCTCTGCTAGAAATTATCAATTTTGATGTGGTTCTTGACATATATAGGTTGACTATGTTTAAAAGCTACAAAGGTTAGCATCAAACACAGAACAATTATAATTGCAACTGCAAGTGGCACAAGTTCAATTTTGCATCTTCTCATATACATGAAGGGAGAAAGCATGTTCATGCTTTGAAAGAAGCACAAAATTCATGATATTTCATTTGTTGAGATGTCTTAGATCATGCTTTTTTTTATTACGATTATTGCATTACTTTGTTTAACAGTAGCAATAGTTCTCTGCTTATTTTGCTAATGTTCTCATTAGATATTGGACTTTGACTTTGCATTTTTTATGGGATATTCATGGACTTATTTAATTTTCTTATTATTATTATTATTATTTACCCCTTGTGAATATTTTGGTACAAATAGCATCAATGATTTTTTTTATTTGGCAGCATGAACATTAATGACTAGCAATTGATGATAACTGTGGCATTCACCCGATAGGTATTCTTTTCCATTTTGGCTTCTTTTGCCTTAACTTTAGTTTTTTTAAAAAAAATATTTGTAAATATTTTTGTACTAATCATTGAATTCTTATTACATGTAATTCAAGATTAAAGAGTGTTGATTTATTTTTTTTCCTTGATTTTTTCTGTAGGTGTCCATTCAATCAGTTAAAGGAAATTTATTGAAAGATGGCATAGAAGTTATAATCTAAATGGAGTTTTGTTGTAGAAATATAAGATATGTCGACCCTGGAGTTGTTATTACGCACTGATAATTTTTTATATTTACAATAGAATATTTGAACTATTTATTATTTGTAGTTTTTGTTTAGTATAGTTATATTAGTGAACTTAACTTATTTATTTGTAAGGTTTATTTTTCAACAATGTATTGTATTTATGGTTATTTTGCAATGAATGTGTACTTTATATATTTTATATATATTATTTTAACTTTTTTTAAATTTTTTATTATAAAATAAAAAATTAAATATTATAAAATTTATTGCCTTATTATTTAGCGACAAAATTCAGATTAACGGTGAAATTCATATTCCACTGCTAATTTAGCAATAGAATTCATATTTTGTCACTAAATTTTCTTAAATTTAGCAAGGAAAATAGATTCCATCACTAAATTAGCAATGGAATCATAATTCCATCGTTGAATTTAATGGTGGAAATAATATTCTATCACTAAATTTAACAACATAAGTAGAATTCCTTCGCTAAAAAATAGCAAAGAGTATTTTAATGATGAAAAAAATTTCATAGCAAACTTGTTGCTAAATACCTTAGTGATGAAAAATTCCATCGCTAAATCTTCATTTTTTTCATAGTGTTAAGCCCATAAAGTGCCTTTTTTAATCTACATGCATGGTTAGGCTTTTGCTTGTCAATGAATCCCTCAAGTTGATGCATATAAACAACTTCTTGTATATCTTCATTTAAGAAGGAATTGTTTATGTCTAACTATCTCACTTCCTAATTCCTCGAAATTGTTATCGTCAGCACCATTTGAACTGTTGAAGCTTTAATAACTGGGCTAAAGGTTTCATTAAAATTAACTCCAAGAGTTTAAATGAAACCTTTAGCAACCAATCTCACCTTGCATCTTTGAAATGTACCATACATGTCATATTTCATCTTAAAGACCCATTTGTTTACTACTATGTTAAAGGATGGTAAGTAAAGGACTAATGTCCAAGTATATTTTCCTTCAATGCAGTAATTTCTTCTTCCACAACTTGTTTCTAATATGTTTAGCTCAGTGCCTCCTTAATGTTAATTGTTTTGGTTGGTTCAGTCCTTATAACAGTAAAAAGTTTAAAGTCTAATGGAAATTTCTTGGGCTTATGGATACCATCTTTTGCTCTTATAGTCATTGGATGACCTAGTGGATTAAGGTGATATGATGAAATGTAAGTGGCAGAAATGGCATTGTTGTTGCCTTCATCTTTTTCCAAAACATTGTGAGGAACTAGTATTTGCACCAATAATAGAGTCATTAGCAAAATGGGCCTTATTCACCCTTTTAAATGATAGTCTCATAGGAATTGGAGACAGTGGTAAGGCAGAAGGCATAACTGATACAAGTGTTGACACTGCTACAGGGGAGTAAGGAGCATTATAAGTAGTACCATATGAAGGTTTAGGTGAGGGTTATGTATGGTTCAAGTGAGAAGGATCTAGAAGTTATGGTACAAGAAAGAGAGTTGAGGGTGGGATAACAGTTTGAGACTCATGAGCTTTGGTATTTAAAAAACCATGAGTGAAAAGGAAATCCTTTTCATTAAAAATAACATGTTTATAAATGTAAATACAACCAGTGGAACTGAGAAATTTATATCCTAATGAGAGTTACTGTAGCCAAGAAACACACATTTAGTTGTATAAAATTGAAACATAATTCTTGTATGGTCTCAAACATGGAAAGTAGGCATAACCAAAAGTTTTAAGTGAGTTATAGTTAGGTTTTTTGGCATAGAGTTTAAAAATAGGAGTTTGGTTATTGAGAATTAGAGTGGGTAATCTATTTATAAGAAAACAGCAGTTTAGAATGCCTCACACCATTGTTTAAAAGGCATTTTAGCTCGAACTAAGAGGGTTAACCCCATCTCCACAACATCCCTATATTGAGCATGGGTGAGAGGGTAAGAATGTCTAAGTTTAATCCTATGTTGGCTTACAAAGTGGATAAAGCTAGTATATTCAACACCCATGTCAGTTGAGGCATTTAATTTTATGTTCAAATTGATTTTCAAAAAGGTTTTTAAACTAAATGAAAGCAAAAAGGGCATCAAATTTGCATTTCAATGGGTATATCTAGGTGTATCTGCTAAAGTCATCAATGAAATGTATATAATACTTGTGTCCAAAACTATAATTGATGTGAGATAGGCCTCAGAGATGAGAATGCACAAGTTCTAAAGGTTTTATTGCATGTGAATATGATAAAGAATAAGGCAATAAATGGGATTTTCTAAATTGTCATGTATTATAGAAATTAGGTTTTTCATTAATAAGAACCCTGTATTATAAAACTTCATTACTAACTTTAGGACTATATTTGAATAATGGCCAAGTCTCTTGTGCCATAACTCATTTTGAAAACTAGACTTACTTGACTTACTAGACTTGACAAACTTGTCATGTTTCGAATAGAAACTATAACTAGGACTCTGACTTGATAAGATAGAGTTTGGATGAGTTTGTAGTGGCTTGAAGGTTGAGAGATTTAGTGGCAATTCTATATAGTATAGTCCTTCTTTAAGTTTCCCCTATAGCAGCAGCTTTATTGTCACCTTGTCCTTACCAAAACAACTAATAAAATCAAATTCAACAGTTATGTCATTATAAGCAATCAATTATGATACACTCAGTAAGTTTTTCTCAATTTGGGGAACATTTAAGATGTCTTTTAACAGTAGTTTCTAGTTATTGCCTTTTATTAGACAAGTATTTCTAGTATGATGTATATCAAGTTTCTCACCTTTACCAACAATTAATGTTACTTTACCATTGTAATCATGCTTCTATTATAGATCCTTGATATCATTGTTATGTGATTACTAGCTCCACCATTTGCATACCGCCTGATCACTTAAAGTCTCAAATGATGTAGTGAACACACTTGGTTTGTTAAATTGGCTTTGTTCCTATGGTGGTTGGCCCATGTAGTTGTTGTTGAAATGATAAAAGCAATAGGTTGCAATGTGACTAGGCTTCCCACACCTGATAAGTTTCTTACCATTACTAATAATTAATGTTGATTTACCATTATAATCGTGCTTCTACAGTAGATTATTGACATGATTTGTTATGTGATTGCTAGCTTCACCATTTGTATGCCATGCCTAATCACTTAAAGTCTCTAGTGTTGCAATGAATGCACTTAGTTGGTTCTATTGGCTTTGTTCCTATGGTGGTTGGCCCATATAGTTATTATTGAAATGATAAAAGCAATATGTTACAATGTGACCAGGCTTCTTATAACTAACGTATGGGTCTAGAGTTTCCATTGTTGTAATTGTTCCTTCCTCCTCTACCTCTATAAGATTTGTTGCCTCTTGAGTTATTGCCTCCTGGCCTTCCACCAGCTTGGTTGCCACCATATTACTGAGTTTGGTTCTATAATTGTCTCTTGTAGTTTCCTACATTTTCTATTTGTATAGTTAGTAATTGGTTGTCCTAAATTGATTGCACTGATTCCTGCACTCTTTTGCTTAAGTCTTTTTTCATAGCTTAGAAGTTTTGCTTGCATTTCAAGCCAAGTGAGACCTTCCTTCTCTTGTATTTGCATACCTTAGGATTATATTCATGAGAATCAATACCAATAAATACCTGTGAGATTAGATCTTTAAGAGAAACTACATGTTCAACTATAGTTAAGTTGTCTACTACTTTCTTTATGGCTTTTAAGTAGTCATTCATCTTAAGACCCATTTTTGCATCTTTTGAAATTCTCTTTTGTAATAAACCATATTGGATTTGGTTTTACTCCAGACATATCCTTGATTGCATCCCACAGTTGCTTTGATGTATCATAACTTATTAACTCAAATGCAGCTTCCATATCAATGAAGTTTATAACCAACCAAGAACAATCTTATTATGAACAAACCAATCTTTATATCTGAGATTTTCCTCGAGTTCGACTTCTTTAGAACCTTCAACTTTAGTTTTAATAAACTCAAATGGGCATGCTTTTGAACTTGTAATGTATCCTTCCAACTAATTGCCTCTGATCACTAGAAGCACCATGTTCTTCCATAACAGATAGTTTTTGTGGTTCAGCTTAACCGCACAATAAGATCCTAATGGATTTCCTGTGAAGTTGAAAGTTTTGGTGAAAGCTTGTTCACTAGAGATGGTTATCTTCTCATTAGTATTGTTGCTTCCATTGATAATTTATGCATCTCCTTTGGTTGTGGAGTCTCCTATATCGCTTATTCCTTTGTCAGTGCTAGCCATTCTTAGTTATGATACCAAATTAAAGTTTATAACTTGATATTCGAGGAAGCCCAACTCAATACAATTGAGGGGAAAACATTTCATTTATGTATTTGGGAGTTGCATTAATGCCCTAGCATCTGGTCCATCAAAAGAGTTACATGTCACTTTGTTCAACAAGAATAATCAACGTTGGATCAAGTGAAGTAAAGACAAAAATGGTCGAGGAGAGAAAACTATACAAGAAGGAAATAAAAGCCTAAACTATCAGTCGTTGCAAGTTGATTCTCTAACAATTACATCCTTATACCCCACCCCTCTGGAAAAAAAAAAAAATAAATGGAAAAAGATTCTTTGCGTGGGCCCAAGCAATGAATAATGTAGCGCGGACCTATGAATTCTCCAAACTGCCCTCCTTTTAATTGATAGCCCTCATGTATTTAGGGGCAACAAAGGTAGTTCAATTTTTTTAGTTGGGCCCGTGCGAGACTATTTCAGTTCCCTGCCGCTTGACAACCATATCATTTGCTATAAATTTTTCCTTCTCTATGAGCCGCATCAATCAACTATTTTACTCCTATTTGCTTGACAGAATGAGAAACACCAGCAGCAGGTATATTTGTCTGCTCAATTCATGTATTTTCACTTTCCTCTACCTATCCTTACTTCATCACTTCGTGATCCAGATATTGGCCGATTCGGTACCTTCTCACACTTTCGACAACATCGCCCTTGATTGTGGCTCGTTGGAGGATACAGAAGAAATCAATGGCCGAATCTGGAAGGCAGACAAGAACCAAAATTTCTCTTCTCTACGACACAACCCGGAATCAGTAATCTCTCCGGCAGCCCAACCACCAAAACAAGTTGACCCTTCACCTTACGGAACTGCACGCCTCTCACGCTCCCCATTCACATACACATTTTCTGTTCCTACTGGACCCAAATTTATTCGACTTTACTTTTATCCAACTTTCTACAATGGCTTTAGCAACTTCAACACTTATTTTTCTGTTCAGGCAGGTCGCTATACGCTTCTTAGAAACTTCAGCGCTGCCCTTCATGCTCAGGCACTTCACTTGGAAGGGTTTTATAGAGAATTCTGCTTACACGTTGAAGATGGAGAAAATTTGAGCCTAACTTTCATCCCTAGTCGTGATATGCGTGATGCATACGCTTTCATTAATGGGATTGAAATCGTATCGATGCCCACTAATCTTTATTACAGTGATGAAAGTGATCAGGGGTTGAATTTCATTGGCCAGCTTAGCCCTCAAAAGATCCAAAAGAATGATGCTTTAGCGCTAATGTATCGGATAAATGTTGGCGGAACATTTGTCTCACCCCTGCAAGACACTGGGATGTTTCGTAGCTGGGATGATTCTGATGAGGACTACTTGACAATTAATGAATTAAGCGTTCTACCTTTTAATTTAAGTACAACTCTTGCTCTCAAGATACCAAATTATTCTGCTCCAGAAATGGTTTATCAAACTGCACGATCAATGGGGATGAATGGGACTATGAATCAACAATACAATCTCACTTGGGAATTTCAGGTTGATTCTTCCTTCACTTATTTTGTCAGGCTTCATTTTTGTGAGCTTGAACGTGCAGTAACAGAACAGGGCGATAGACGTTTTCAGATCTACATAAACAGTCAACTTGCTGAACACCTGGCAGATGTGATTTATTGGAGTGGAGGATTTGCGGTTCCTGTCTACAGAAATTACTTAGTGCTATTGGGTGCAAGTGGTAATGCAAAGGTGCAGAATTTGTCCATTGCATTGCATGCTCTTCCACCCCCTCAAACAGATAGTTCTGATGCAATACTGAATGGGATTGAAATCTTTAAATTGAGTAATCCGGTCAATAATCTTGCGGGACCAAATCCTAATATATCCTTAGTGATTCCACCAACTGCTGCAACTCCCAGCTCAAACTCAACAGAATCGAAGAATAATAGGGCAACATTATTGATAGGCGCCATTGTTGGTGGTGCTGCATCAGGGTTTGTTGTACTATCTATTTTATTTTTCTTGATTTTCCAGCGAAGGAAAAGGTCAAAAGGCAAGCACTCAGGTTTTAGTGATGGAGATTCATGGTTGGGTAAATTTTCTGTTCCTTCGGCCAAGTCTGCTAAGAACCAAGGCTCAACTCTACCGTCTGATCTTTGTCGTCGCTTTTCACTTGCTGAGATCAAAGACGCCACCAACAACTTCGACAGTGTGTTCATTATTGGTGTTGGAGGGTTTGGTAATGTCTACAAAGGTATAATTAATGATCGGGCCATTTCCGTTGCGATCAAACGGTTAAATCCGGGATCCGAACAGGGAGCAAATGAATTCAAGACGGAGATTGAGATGCTCTCTCAGCTACGGTACATCTACTTAGTCTCTTTAATTGGTTATTGCTGTGAAGATGGTGAGATGATTCTAGTCTATGATTACATCGCTAGGGGGACACTACGTGATCACCTCTACAAGACCAATAATCCTCCACTGCCATGGATTCAGAGACTAGAAATCTGCATTGGTGCAGCACGTGGATTACAGTACCTTCATTCAGGTGCAAAGAACACCATCATTCATCGCGATGTGAAGACAACAAATATCTTGTTGGACGAGAAATGGGTGGCCAAGGTTTCAGATTTCGGTTTGTCCAAAATAGGACCCAACAGCATGTCAAAACCCCACATCAGCACGGTGGTGAAAGGCAGTTTTGGGTACTTAGATCCTGAATATTATCGTCTACAGAGATTGACAGAAAAATCTGATGTCTACTCATTTGGGGTGGTGTTATGTGAAGTGTTGTCCGCTACACCGCCAGTAAGCAAGTCATCGTTTAACAAGCCAGTAAGCCTAGCAGAATGGGCTAGGCAATGCTACCGCAACGGAACGCTCAATGACATTGTTGATCCATATCTGAAAGGCAAGGTCGCACCAGATTGTCTGAAAAAATTCTTTGAGCTGGCAGTGAGTTGCTTGCTTGACAATGGAACTGACAGACCATCGATGAGTGATGTGGTTTGGGGGCTCGAATTCGCATTGCAACTGCAAGAAACTGCAGTCGAGCAGGGCATACTACAAAGTGAAACAGACATTAACGATGACGAAAGCCCACTGATGAAAGCGGCCTCTGCTGATGATAGCAGTGATAATATGTTCAGTTCTGGCAGTGCACTCGTAATAGGTTCCAGGCTTAGCGGAATGACACTAACAAGCACCAGTGACGATCAAAGTTTTCTTAGCAACAGTTCTGATCAGAAAGCAATGTCCGGTGCTGTATTTTCCCAGATCATGAACGCCAAAGGGCGATGAGAGACACGATTATTAATTAGCTTTCTATAAGTTTTAGAGCTTGATGATAATTTTGCCAAGCTTGATATTATAAGGTTTCATTTTGATAATTATGCTCTGATTTAAGTTTTGTACAATTATTTTCTGAATCAAATATATACAGACAGTATTGATACTACTTCTAGTGCCATAAACCGAGCATTATTTTCTTTCATAAAACTAACTCTAACATTCGGTAGTCCTAAATATTTTTTTAGTTAACAATAAGGTCATAAAATTGAAATTTTGATGGACTAACAACAATAAAAATCAAATTTTACACTTCATCACTAGACAATAGTTATAAAAATTTTGTCTAATTCAAATCTATCTAAGTAGATTTTGTGAAAAGATTGCATGTTGGGAAAGAAATATTATTTTTTAAGTAAAATTTCTTATGGGTAACAAGAAAGGAAGCAGGAATGTGTTCTCCTGAGATTTTTCGTTAAGGAATGCAGAGGTTACGTACATAATTGATGATTTGAAAATTCTTCCTAAAGTCTAAAAAATAAATTAGAAGAAGAGAACAGAAAAATCTCTTTAGGCAGAAAAATCTTTTTAGGACCAATTGGATCGTTGTCAGTGGCCTATCATGTGTAAATGATAATGATGCGAGTGTCGTTTTGACGAGAAAATTCTACCTTCAAAGATTTCATAAGATATTTTCGTTACGTCGCCATCATTTATATACAAACAACAGGTCAACAGCAACTACTGAGTCAGCTCCACTATATCAATAATGGAAGTAAACGAAAACCCTCCAACAAGCCAAAAGTTACCTGCTAATCACAAATAATTTTCTAAGAAACTAATATATGATACCCAGATTTTATTTAAATATTTACTTTATAATTTTTTTCTAATTAAATTAGTTATCAGAATTTCAAAATTTTAACTAATTACTAAAATTCGAAATGTATTTATTTTAAAAATATTACATTCAATAACCAATTTATAATACATATATCAAATATGTACATATTTTTTAATTTATAACCAATTTATATTTTTTAATTACTAAAATTGAAAAAATATATTTATCTTAAAAATATTACATTCACAATGCTAGAGGCTTTGTTAAAGGTGCGTTTGCTTTTAATACGGGTGTGGTTATTGCTTACATTACTGAATTGCAAGCTGCCATGTTTACAATTTGAAAAGCAAAGGAGTTAGGCTGGTGTAATTTATGGTTGGAATATAATTCTACTTGGGTTGTAAATTTATTTCAAACTTGTTCTACCGATGTTCCATAGGTGGTTCGACTTCAATGGGATTCATGTTTGCATGATCTTAGTAGCATGAATTTTGTTGTTTCTCATATTTACCATGAAGATAATGGTGTTGCGAACAGTCTGACTAAGTTTGGAGTGCATCATACTGATTTCAAGTGGTGGCATTCTAGTCTTGATTTTTGTATAAATTTTCTTTTTGAAGATTTTAGTGTTATAGAGAGGTTTTGGTTTTGTTGACTTTCTTTCTTTGATGTTCTCTCATTGTACATTTTATTTTCATTAATATTATTTTGAATCCTAATATATGATGAGAGTGTTAAGATTGTGCCAACTTAGTTGAGATAATTGAGCACATCTACTGATATTTAATCTCAATTTTTATCAAAATAAAAAAAAATTACCAGTTTTTTATTTTTTTTTTTTTGAACATACCAATTTATAATACATATATCAAATATTTTACACATAAACATAATATGCACATATGTGTTGTAAATCTAACTATTAAATATAATATATTTAGAATTTTTTATACTTAAAATATTATATTCATTGTTGATATTTAATATATATTTAAAATTTTATATTTAGTTAATAAATTATTAAATAAAAATAATAGAAATTTCCCATGGCTTTCCTTTCTACATTATGCTTCAAATGTCTTTAATTTGTTAGGAGGAAAGTGTTAGTGAAGACTTTTACAAGTCTTATAGGATAAGCATCAATACATTGATGCATTATGCATGGTCCAGGACTTTTCCATCCATCAGCTTGAGGGAAGCATTACTCCAAACTTTTTGTGCAAAGACACCAAGCATGTGCACATGCTTTATGACAATTGTTGCAAGTTGTAATAGGGCCCCAATTTTCCACTAAAACTTTTACATAATTCCATAACACCATAGATTTTTTTAAGTAAATGGAGAGGTGATATGAATTTAAAATAGATAGAATGTATAATAAGAGGGTTTAGGATTAATTTTACATCCTTTTTTTTTAAATCACTTCTATTTTTATCTAAATCACTAGTATTTCAAATTTACTTGACCAAATAGAATTATAAGGCTAGTAAAACTTTTTGAACAATTAATTTAACAGATTATATGTACCATAATTTGAAATTAAAACATCAATTAAGTAAAAATAATCCCCTAATCTTAAGTTTGTTAGTAAATTACCTCTATTTTAAATCATCATCTATCTGCCCTAATAGTACGATCTGAGGAAGAAATAGAATGAAGTATATGCATCCACATAATGAACTAAAATTACATGGGACAATTACATTTTCCTCTATATGTTTTTTCGCATTACACTACTTCATTCCTTATATTTAAAAAAATACTTATTTATTCTTGATGTTTATTTATTTTGTATATTATTTCATCCCTGTAATATCCCGTGTTTTTAAATATTTTTATACTGCATCGGGATATGCAGTGTTAATAATTTTTATATATAATATTGATATTTCACGAGTTTGTGTTTAATTAGAATTGATTTTTAATTATTTTATATTATTTTAAGTACTTTACGTAAAATTTTCCCGGGACTTGCATTTTTGGGGAAATTGATACGTAAACTATTTATATTTAATTATTTTAAATAGATTTCCATAATTGCATGAACTCATACATATTTTTAAAATACTAAATAAAACATATATGTGTATTTGTTTATTTAATTAGGGTTTAAATAATTACCCTAATATTTTATTATTTATTAATTAGTTTTAATATTATTTAATTATTTTTAAGTGTAATAAATTTTAAAATATTAAATTATATATGTGTGGTGTATATTTAATGTGTGTGATTTTATTATTATTTTAATATATAGTGTAAAGTATATATATATACATATATATTATTAAAAACAAAAGATTTTGCCAAATTACCATTCCGCCCCTCCCTTCTCCTTCTTCTCTCCCGACGCCTACCCTCACTACGCCTCCCGATGCAGCACGCCGGACCGCCCTTCGCCGCCATCAGCTGCCGCCAACCTCCTCCCCCTTCCTTCCTCTTCCCCTCCGACGTGACCAGGCCGCCGGAAGCCTGCTGAAACGCCCGGAATTCGCGATGGCAGCAAGTTGAGCTCTTCGCCGTTGACCACGATTCCGGCCACCATTTCATGCACCGCCGGTCTTCATTGACTTCTTGAGCTCCGTTGGTTCCAATTCTAAGCTCCTTTTGGCCTGAAATCAAGTGGTGTAATATCCCGTGTTTTTAAAAATATTTTTACACTGTACCGGGATATGCAGTGTCAATAATTTTGACTGTATATACGATATTTTTATGAGTTGATATGTATTTTAAACCTATTTTAATTACTGTCTATTATTTTCAGTATTTTACGTAAAATTTTCCCGGGACTTTCATTTTCGGGGAAATTTCCACGTAAACAATGTATTATTAATTATTTTAAATGTATTTACGGGTTTGCATGAACTCATACATATTTTTAAATTATTAAATAAAGCCTGTGTGTGTATATTTATTTAATTAGGGTTTATTATTACCCTAAAATTTTATTATTTATTTATTATTATTTGATTATTTTATTTATTATTAAATTATTAAAATTTATTATTTTTTTC
The DNA here is from genome assembly GCA_947683625.1 of Mallotus nudiflorus. Classification (NCBI taxonomy): domain Eukaryota; kingdom Viridiplantae; phylum Streptophyta; class Magnoliopsida; order Malpighiales; family Euphorbiaceae; genus Mallotus; species Mallotus nudiflorus. Next base: position 632,587 of record CANTUR010000121.1, read on the forward strand.
TTTTTTCTTTTTTTTTCTTTTTCTTTTCCTTTTTCTTTCTTTTTCTTTTCCTTTCTCTTTCCTTTTTCTTTCTTTTTCTTTTTCTTCTTCTTCTTCTTCTTCTTCTTCTTCCCGTGGGTGCCCGACGACCACCAATCTTCTCACCGTCGTTTCTCCCTCATCCGGCCACCGTTTTCGACACCGCCGGTCTCTATCTTCTCCTTGAGCTCCGGTGAGTGTTATTCTAGCTTTTGTTTGAGCTAAAACGGTCTAGAATTGCTTAGGTTTTGAGTTGAATATTTCGGCCACTTTTGGTTTTCGATTTTTTTTGAGCTTCAATTTGGATGATTCATGGAAACTTCCTTCACAAATGTTGTTCCTGGTAGCTTAATCTTTATGTATGAATTTTTGTAGAATTTTTGGAGATTGTTTGGATTTTTGGGTATTTTTGAATATTTTAATATTATTTTCGAATTTTCGGAAATTAATTATTTAAATTATGAAATTGGAGTTTATGGTTGAATTAGGTGTTGAAATGAATTATAGGAATTTATTTGGAATTTTTATGAATTTCTAAGTATTTATTTTTAATTATTGAAGTTTAGGTGATTTTGTAAAATTAAGTTAATTGTGTTGTTATTTGAATTTAATTGGTTAATTGAGTTTAATTATTGATATTATTGATAAATATGTTGAGAAATTAATTTTGGATAATTGTATGATTTTTGGTGAATTTTTGAAGTAATTTAGGTATATATATATATATGGGGTATTTTGGTAATTTTACCCTAAATTGTCTAAAATGTAATTTAATTGGTTTTAATATTTATTTAAGGTATAAAAATGATTCTACAAATTATTTGGTATTTTTAACTAATTAAAACTATTTTTCGGGAATTATTTTCAATTATATATATAATATACGGTTTTTCTAATAAATGAGTTTTAATCGGTTTTTATAGTGTTTCAAGATTTATTATGTAATTTCTACGTATGAAATGTATTTTTATGATTTAAGGATATTTTTGGTATATTTGAATATATTCTGTGTTTGTGGACCCCGGTCGGTGGACTGTAGTTTGGAGTCCGACCGTGGGATTTTGATTGTGTTGAGCTCGTTTTTTTGAAGTGTATTTTTCTTTGCAGGTCGGCTCTACTCTTTTGAGTAGAGAGATGTCCGTTTTACAGGGGAGGTTCTGTCGGATTTTCGGTAGAATTCTCGTAAAACGTGATATCCAGTCGAACCCTAATTTTCGATTCTGTGTTGAATACTCTAGATTTAATTCTAGGATTTCTATTAGGGTTATTCTGATGTCGATTAATTATTTCTTGTTTAGTTGCGCCGAGACCGAGGGTTAGTGGACCAGGCCCGTCGGACCTATCTCGTGGAGCGCATTAGGTGAGTTACTATATTATATATATATGCTTAGGATGCATGATTTAGAAAACGCATGTTTTATTTTGACTAAATATGCATAAATAACATGATTTATATTCAAGTATATTTTTGGTATATTTTTGGTATATAATAAATTATATACATGTTTTATTAATAAAATATATTTAAAATGTTTTTAAATATATTTTTAGTTTAATTCATGATTTGATTGAATTTATTTGACGTATATATACTCAAAATATACCTGGTTTATGTTTGTATATTTTCGGTATATATATGGTTTATATTGTTGATTTATTTAAATTCATGCATCATGTATTTGTGAATGAATGTTTTATTATTTATCAAGAAGGATATCAATAGAACGTGCTACCTAGTGGGCAGCACTAGGACCGAGTACGTACCGGTACGCCTATAGTATTTAGGCTTTATTACTAACTATTTGTGGATATTGATTTGATTATGATTATTGATGTGTGAGATGTGGTTTGGGGTGTGATTGCTGGAGCTCGGTTGACCAAGTGTCTCGGGGCCAATCACACTGGCAGTCAGACTGCTGGAGCTCGGTTGACTTAGTGTCTCGGGGCCAGTCTACTGTCCATATGGATTAAGTGGATATATTTGGAATTAGTGAGCCTGTATGGCTAGAGTGTTGATTAACACTATTTTTCTGAGGTTGCGATATTCTAGGGTCTATGTGATCCTTCATAAAAGTTGATTTTCAGACAAAATATATAAAATGATTTTTCTGCATCTGTATGAACTTGCCTGTATATATACATATTATATATATACTGTTGACTGTATGCATTATCACTTAGAGTGTATGTATATATACTATAGTAATTCACTCAGTGAGGTCTGACTCCCCCTCCGTTGACTATTTTTCAGGAGAGTCAACTTCCTCAGACCTCAGTAGCAGCGTCGATACGTCGGATTTCTTCCGCCCCGGCTTCTTTATGTAAATTGTCTACTTGAGTCTTATTTATTTTATCTAGACACTGCAGTAGTTGTAAATTAAAGTATTGGATTTTATGTATTTGTTTTAAAGAGATGTATTATGTTAAAACTGGATTTGTATAAAGATTATACATTTATGAGATTATATATGTGGTGTGATAGTTTTGAATTATATCCAGTTGTTATGGATGATATTGAAATATTTATGATTTTATTTTCCGCTGCATATTATATTTTTATTGTTGTTATTGCATATTTATTTTATTTTATTTTAGGGCTTGCTACGGGTTCCGGATTCGAAAGAATTCCCGTTCCCTAGCGCCGGTCATGGCCCCTGTTTTGGGTCGTGACAAAGTTGGTATCAGAGCGAAGTTCGTTTCAGAGTGGAGTTCTGTGTCAGGGCTTAGTTATGTGAGTTGTGGCCCTAGTTTTTAAGTTGTGTTTTCTGTTGGACTACTGCAGTGTATTAGGTTCGAGTATGTCTTGATGAGTATTCCTTGCTGTAGTTTTCAGCGTTATTCCTCCGTTGTCTGTTTTGTCTGAATCTTTCCGTTTGTCTTTTTAGAATGAGGAGGCGAGAGCGCGTGTCGCTCCACCGGTCGTTGAGGCCGAGGATGATGAGTCTTTTCAGGATGAGGTTTTACCTCTTGAGCAGCCAGTTAGGCGTAGAGGTCGTGGCAGGGGTAGACCTCGAGGAGCGGCAGGTCGTCGTAGGCAGAGAGAGTTACAGGACGAGGAGCCTGTTGAGCCTGAGTTTGATGTTCCTGTTCCTCCTGTTGTTCAGCCTGTTCAGCCTGCCTATCAGCAGGGTATGTCTGACCCTGAGGCAGCTTTGTTCTATGCCAGAGTTGGCAGGATTGCTTTTGATGGGACTTCTGATCCTTTAGATTTTCTGCATGCGATTGAGACTAGGACTCGGACTGCTCATTACCGAGTACCAGAGGATCATGATCGTTGAGTTGTCTGTCGTGGGGACCAGCTTTGGATTGGTTTATTCAGATGATCCAGCCCTTATGATGACGATGACATGGGCTCAGTTTCGAGAGCGATTCATGAGGAGATTTTGTCCAGAGCCTCTTCGTTTGAGCTATCGTCTTCGTCTGACAGTATTTCTCGTGGAGATCGATCTGTAGAGGAGTATACCCGAGAGTTCCTTCGTCTGGGTAGATATCTTGCCTTGAGGATTCTGATGCGAGATCAGTATTTCGCTGTTACTACCTATGTTACTGGTTTGGGTTCAGCTTTTGCTGGTATGCCTACAGCAGGTCTTACTCTCGAGTCTGTGATTGAGCTAGCTAAGGAGATCGAGCTGAGATTAGTTAGGCAGGGAGCGATGCCTGATTATTACCAGTTGGGAGTTCAGTCGAGTGGATTGCAGGCTACTCCGTATTCGAGTTTTCATGTTGGTTCGAGTAGTCAGCAGCGAGGTTCGACTCAGCAGAGTCAGAGACAGCAGCAGCGAGTGCATCGGAGCAGTAGACTGGTCGTGGAGGTCAGCGTAGATCATTCAGATTTGGGTCAGGTGCTTCGAGCAGCAGCAGTGGTCGTTAGTTCTGGATCAGCGGCCAGTGTTTGTCAGACTTGTGGTAGAGTCCATCAGGGACCGTGTTATCTGACACCGGTTGACATGTTTCAGATGCGGGCAGACAGGACATTTTGCCAGATCGTGTCCTTATTCTGGGTATCAGCAAGCAGCAGATTCTGCGATTCCCACAGCAGTCGATTGCTAGTGCAGCACCCGTGCCATTTCAGTTGCCACCAGCTCAGCATCAGAGTTCTACTCAGTTTGTTCCACAGCAGAGTCCGTGGTAGAGGTACTAGAGGAGGTACCAGAGGTGTCGGCCAGGGCTTCTACCAGTCAGCAGGGAGGTCGAGGTCAGGCCAGAGTTTTTCATCTGACTCTAGCAGGATGCTCAGGCATCTAATGCAGTCGTGGCAGGTATTCTTTCTGTTTGTTACCTGGATGCTTTGGTTTTGTTTGATCCGGGGTGCCACACATTCATTTGTTTCTCCTGTTTTTGCTTCTAAATCTTGTTGGCAAGCTTCGAGGATGGCTTTTCCTTTGTCTGTTGCCACTCCTCTGAGCGATTCTTTGGACACCGATATTGTTCTTTCTGGTTGTCCAGTTCTTGTGGGAGATAGAGAATTACCCGTTGATTTGATTTTGTTGGATGTGATGGAGTTCGATGTTATTTTGGGAATGGATTGGTTGTCTCAGCACTTTGCCGTGGTTGATTGCAGGAATAAGGAGGTGATTTTCAGAATTCCTGGTGAAGTAGAATTTAAGTTTGTTGGTGACAGGAGTTCAGCACCTCAGAATCTTATTTCGCTATTGCAACTAGGAAGTTGTTGAGGAAAGGTTGTCAGGGGTTTTTGGCATTGGTTAGGGATACGTCAGTGGAGAAGTTGTCACTCACAGATGTTCCTGTTGCTTGTGAGTTTCCTGATGTTTTTCCGAGGAGTTGCCAGGTTTACCACCTCATAGAGAGATTGAGTTCTGTATAGATGTGGTTCCAGGTACTACTCCTATATCTATGCCACCCTATCGTATGGCTCCTGCAGAGTTGAGAGAGTTGAAGGAGCAGTTGCAAGAGTTGTTGGAGAAAGGTTTTATCAGACCTAGTGTTTCTCCTTGGGGTGCACCAGTCTTGTTTGTGAAGAAGAAGGATGGTACCCTGAGACTGTGCATTGACTACAGAGAGCTTAATAAGGTGACAGTGAAGAATAAGTATCCTCTCCCGAGGATAGATGATTTATTTGATCAGCTCCAGGGTGCACAATTCTTTTCTAAGGTTGATTTGAGGTCGGGGTTATCATCAGCTACGAATTAGTGAAGCTGATATTCCTAAGACAGCTTTCCGCACTCGATATGGTCATTATGAGTTTCTGATGATGTCTTTTGGTTTGACTAATGCACCAGTAGCTTTTATGGACCTGATGAACAGAGTATTCCGACCGTATGTGGATCAGTTTATGGTAGTCCTTCATTGATGATATACTGGTATATTCGAGGGGTATGGAAGAGCACGTATATCACTTGAGGATTGTACTACAGACACTGAGAGATCATCAGCTTTATGCTAAATTCTCGAAGTGTGATTTCTGGATGGAGAGTGTTTCTTTTCTTGGGACACGTAGTGTCTAAAGAAGGTATTCAGGTTGATCCACAGAAGGTTGAAGCAGTATCTGAGTGGCCTAGACCTACTTCAGTTACTGAGATTCGGAGTTTTTTGGGTTTAGCCGGGTATTATAGGCGGTTTGTGCAGGATTTTTTCCAGGATAGCAGCCCCTATGACTCGCTTGACTCAGAAGAATGTTAGATTCGAGTGGTCAGAAGCTTGTGAGAATAGTTTTCAGTTGTTGAAGGAGAAGTTGACCACAGCGCAGTATTAACTTTGCCTAATAGTGTGGATAAGTTCACAGTTTACTGTGATGCCTCTAGAATTGGCCTTGGTTGTGTGTTGATGCAGAATGGAAGGGTGATAGCCTATGCTTCGAGGCAGTTGAAGAAGCATGAGCAGGAACTATCCTACACATGATCTTGAGATGCTGCAGTGATCTTGCTTTGAAGATTTGGAGACATTATTTGTACGGGGTGACTTGTGAGATATTTACTGATCACAAGAGCCTTAAGTACATTTTCCAGCAGCGAGATCTGAATTTGAGGCAGAGGAGATGGTTGGAACTGTTGAAGGATTATGATTGCGAGATTCTTTACCATCCGGGGTAAAGCTAATGTGGTAGCAGAAGCCTTGAGTAGGAAGTCCTCAGGTAGTCTTGCTCACATCGGTGTGGAGAGAAGACCATTGATCCAGGAATTGCATCTGATGGTGGATCAAGGTCTGATGATGAAGATCAGTAGATCAGGTGGACTGTTAGCTCAGTTTAAAGTACGATCTGTACTGAGGGATAGGATTAAAGCAGCTCAGAGCCGAGATCCTATTCTAGAAGAGCTTGCAGAGAATGTCAGAGCAGGGAAGTTCACTGATTTCACACTCGATGATGATGGTGTGTTGTGGATCAGTGGTAGATTGTGTGTTCCTGATGTGGATGATTTGAGAGAAGAGATCCTAGAGGAAGCACATTCTACAGCCTACAGCGTTCATCCTGGTGTTACTAAGATGTACCACAGTATTAGAGATCTATACTGGTGGGATGGATTTGAAGAAGGATGTTGCTGATTATGTTGCTAAGTGCTTGACGTGTCAGCAAGTGAAAGCCGAACATCAGAAGCCTTCTGGGAAGCTTCAGCCTCTTCCTATTCCCGAGTGGAAGTGGGAAAGGATAGCTATGGATTTTGTGGTCGGTTTACCTCGTTCGAAGGATGGATACGATTCCATCTGGGTGATTGTAGACAGATTGACAAAGTCTGCACATTTCTTGCCCTGTGAAAGCCACATATTCAGTTGCTAGATTGGCGAAGTTGTACGTGAAGCATATTGTATGCCTTCATGGAGTACCTGTGTCCATTGTGTCAGATAGAGGTTCAGTGTTTACTTCTCGTTTTTGGCAGAAGTTGTAGGAAGCGATGGGCACTAGGTTGGATTTCAGTACTGCTTTTCATCCTCAGACAGACGGTCAGTCTGAGAGGACGATCCAGACACTAGAAGATATGTTGAGGATGTGTGTCTTGGATTTGGGAGGTAGCTGGGATGATCATTTGTCGCTTGTTGAGTTTGCATATAATAACAGCTACCATAGCAGTATTGGCATGGCACCATATGAGGCATTGTATGGAAGGAAGTGTAGATCCCCGTTGAGTTGGGATGAGATTGGTGAGAGAGCTTTGACTGGACCAGAGATGGTTCAGGATGCTGCAGAGAAAGTCGCCGTGATCAAGCGCAGATTAGAGACCGCAGTTAGTAGACAGAAGAGTTATGCGGATCCTAGGCGCAGAGATGTGGAGTTTCAGGTTGGAGATTTCATTTTTCTGAAAGTATCTCCGATGAACGGTGTGATGAGATTTGGCAAGAAGGGTAAGTTAGCACCGAGATATATTGGACCGTTTGAGATTCTGGAAAGAGTTGGCACTGTTGCATATCGGTTGGATTTGCCTCGAGTATGTCACAAGTGCATCCAGTATTTCATATCTCGATGTTGAGGAAGTATATCTCAGATCCTTCACATGTGTTGCAACCTGACAGTGTGGAAGTGAGTGAAGATTTGACTTTTGTGGAAGAACCTGTGGCGATCGTTGATTTTCAAGTTCGACAGTTGAGATCGAAGCAGATTCCGATGGTCAAGGTTTTGTGGCGTAGCGACAGAGTTGAAGAGCATACGTGGAGACTGAAGCTGAGATGCGAGCTTCTTACCCGTATCTCTTTCCTTCCTGATTCTGTAATCTTGTTTTTAGAATTCGGGGACGAATTCTTGTAAGGGGGGAAGACTGTAATATCCCGTGTTTTTAAAAATATTTTTACACTGTACCGGGATATGCTAGGTAGGTGTCAATAATTTTGACTGTATATACGATATTTTTATGAGTTGATATGTATTTTAAACCTATTTTAATTACTGTCTATTATTTTCAGTATTTTACGTAAAATTTTCCCGGGACTTTCATTTTCGGGGAAATTTCCACGTAAACAATGTATTATTAATTATTTTAAATGTATTTACGGGTTTGCATGAACTCATACATATTTTTAAATTATTAAATAAAGCTGTGTGTGTATATTTATTTAATTAGGGTTTATTATTACCCTAAAATTTTATTATTTATTTATTATTATTTGATTATTTTATTTATTATTAAATTATTAAAATTTATTATTTTTTTTCTTTTTTCTTTTTTTTTCTTTTTCTTTTCCTTTTTCTTTCTTTTTCTTTTCCTTTCTCTTTCCTTTTTCTTTCTTTTTCTTTTTCTTCTTCTTCTTCTTCTTCTTCCCGTGGGTGCCCGACGACCACCAATCTTCTCACCGTCGTTTCTCCCTCATCCGGCCACCGTTTTTGACACCGCCGGTCTCTATCTTCTCCTTGAGCTCCGGTGAGTGTTATTCTAGCTTTTGTTTGAGCTAAAACGGTCTAGAATGCTTAGGTTTTGAGTTGAATATTTCGGCCACTTTTGGTTTTCGATTTTTTTGAGCTTCAATTTGATGATTCATGGAAACTTCCTTCACAAATGTTGTTCCTGGTAGCTTAATCTTTATGTATGAATTTTTGTAGAATTTTGGAGATTGTTTGGATTTTTGGGTATTTTTGAATATTTTAATATTATTTTCGAATTTTCGGAAATTAATTATTTAAATTATGAAATTGGAGTTTATGGTTGAATTAGGTGTTGAAATGAATTATAGGAATTTATTTGGAATTTTTATGAATTTCTAAGTATTTATTTTAATTATTGAAGTTTAGGTGATTTTGTAAAATTAAGTTAATTGTGTTGTTATTTGAATTTAATTGGGTTAATTGAGTTTAATTATTGATATTATTGATAAATATGTTGAGAAAATTAATTTTGGATAATTGTATGATTTTTGGTGAATTTTTGAAGTAATTTAGGTATATATATATATATAGGGGTATTTTGGTAATTTTACCCTAAATTGTCTAAAAATGTAATTTAATTGGTTTTAATATTTATTTAAGGTATAAAAATGATTTCTACAAATTATTTGGTATTTTTAACTAATTAAAACTATTTTTCGGGAATTATTTTCAATTATATATATAATATACGGTTTTTCTAATAAAATGAGTTTTAATCGGTTTTTATAGTGTTTCAAGATTTATTATGTAATTTCTACGTATGAAATGTATTTTTATGATTTAAGGATATTTTTGGTATATTTGAATATATTCTGTGTTTGTGGACCCCGGTCGGTGGACTGTAGTTTGGAGTCCGACCGTGGGATTTTGATTGTGTTGAGCTCGTTTTTTTGAAGTGTATTTTCTTTGCAGGGTCGGCTCTACTCTTTTGAGTAGAGAGATGTCCGTTTTACAGGGGAGGTTCTGTCGGATTTTCGGTAGAATTCTCGTAAAACGTGATATCCAGTCGAACCCTAATTTTCGATTCTGTGTTGAATACTCTAGATTTAATTCTAGGATTTCTGTTAGGGTTATTCTGATGTCGATTAATTATTTCTTGTTTAGTTGCGCCGAGACCGAGGGTTAGTGGACCAGGCCCGTCGGACCTATCTCGTGGAGCGCATTAGGTGAGTTACTATATTATATATATATGCTTAGGATGCATGATTTAGAAAACGCATGTTTTATTTTGACTAAATATGCATAAATAACATGATTTATATTCAAGTATATTTTTGGTATATTTTTGGTATATAATAAATTATATACATGTTTTATTAATAAAATATATTTAAAATGTTTTAAATATATTTTTAGTTTAATTCATGATTTGATTGATTTATTTGACGTATATATACTCAAAATATACCTGGTTTATGTTTGGTATATTTTCGGTATATATATGGTTTATATTGTTGATTTATTTAAATTCATGCATCATGTATTTGTGAATGAATGTTTTATTATTTATCACTGAAGGATATCAATAGAACGTGCTACCTAGTGGGCAGCACTAGGACCGAGTACGTACCGGTACGCCTATAGTATTTAGGCTTTATTACTAACTATTTGTGGATATTGATTTGATTATGATTATTGATGTGTGAGATGTGGTTTGGGGTGTGATTGCTGGAGCTCGGTTGACCAAGTGTCTCGGGGCCAATCACACTGGCAGTCAGACTGCTGGAGCTCGGTTGACTTAGTGTCTCGGGGCCAGTCTACTGTCCATATGGATTAAGTGGATATATTTGGAATTAGTGAGCCTGTATGGCTAGAGTGTGATTAACACTATTTTTCTGAGGTTGCGATATTCTAGGGTTCTATGTGATCCTTCATAAAAGTTGATTTTCAGACAAAATATATAAAATGATTTTTCTGCATCTGTATGAACTTGCCTGTATATATACATATTATATATATACTGTTGACTGTATGCATTATCACTTAGAGTGTATGTATATATACTATAGTAATTCACTCAGTGAGGTCTGACTCCCCTCCGTTGACTATTTTTCAGGAGAGTCAACTTCCTCAGACTCAGTAGCAGGTCGATACGCTGGATTTCTTCCGCCCCGGCTTCTTTATGTAAATTGTCTACTTGAGTCTTATTTATTTTATCTAGACACTGCAGTAGTTGTAAATTAAAGTATTGGATTTTATGTATTTGTTTTAAAGAGATGTATTATGTTAAAACTGGATTTGTATAAAGATTATACATTTATGAGATTATATATGTGGTGTGATGAGTTTTGAATTATATCCAGTTGTTATGGATGATATTGAAATATTTATGATTTTATTTTCCCGCTGCATATTATATTTTTATTGTTGTTATTGCATATTTATTTTATTTTATTTTAGGCTTGCTACGGGTTCCGGATTCGAAAGAATTCCCGTTCCCTAGCGCCGGTCATGGCCCCTGTTTTGGGTCGTGACAATTAATCATAAATAAATATAAAAATTTATTAACACTGTATATCCCAATGCAGTTTAAAATTATCTAAAAACATATTACACCAACTGGGCTGCAATCTGTGTCAAACTCAGATGCTGAGCTAGAGGCAATTGAAAAGGAGCTGGTGCTGCACTAGAAATCATCTGTTATGGACACTGTTGTGCCTGAAAACTAGAATATGGACAAGATTTGGCAAAATGTCTCGTCTGTCCGCATCTAAAGCATGTCAGCGGTGCCATATAATAGGGTCATTGATGGACTCTACCATAAGTCTGACAAGTGCTGGCTGCTGATCCTGTATTGTAAAATCTCGAACTTCGACCACTACTGCTACTAGAAGCACCTGACCTAAATTTGATAGGTCTCCGAGGTCCAGCATGACCATGTCTGCTACTCCTATGCACTCTTTGTTGCTGCCTCTAGTTCTGCTGTACTGAGGCTCACTACTGACTACTGGAACCAATATGGAAAGTCAAATATGGAGTAGTCTGAAATCCTCCTGACTGAATACCCAAAAATAGTAATCAGGAATGGGCTCCTTGCTTGACTAGCCTCAACTCTATCTCTTTGGCCAACTCTATCACTGGACTCCAGAGTAAGGCCTATAGTAGGCATCCTAACAAATGTAGAACCCAAACCAATGACATATGTTATGACTGCAAAATATTGGTCTGGCATTAGATCCTCTACATACTCTGCTAAGTCAGAGAAACTCTTTGATGTAATCCTCAACAGATTTGTCACCTTTGGTGATGCTTGTCAATCGAAGTCTATAACTCATCCGGAGTGGCTTTGGGCAAAATATCCTCATAAGCCTCTCTCTGAACTGTATCTAAGTCATCGTAGTCATATACGATTGAGTCACTTGGACGAACCAATCCAGGGCTGGTCCATCAATAGACAACTCGACTATTATGATCCATTGGTACTTGGTGTGAGTAGTCCAAGTCCTCATCTTTATAGCATGCAGAAAGTCTAACAGATCTGACATCCTATTAAAGGCTATTCTGCCGACTCTGGCATAGAATAGTATTGCCTCAGTGGTGCAATTGGAGGTATCACAGCTCCCTAGTATTTTAGCTCTATAGGTTCCTTATCCTGTAGCTCTCACTATCTATGATGACTTACTGCTCCTCGAGGTCTACCTCTACCTCGACCTCTGTGCCTCACAGGCACTCAAGAGGTAAAACCTCATCCTAAAAGGACTCATCATCCTCGGCCTCAATGACCAGTGGAGCGACACATGCTCACCTCCTCATTCTGAAAAGATAAAATAAAAAAGATTCAGACCAAATAGACAATCTAACGGTTACGCTGAATACTAAATCAAGAAAAACTTATCGAAGACATACTTAAACCTAATTAAAACTGTAGTAGTTTCAAAGAAAACACAACTCTGAAAACCTAGGTCCACAAAACTAATAACCTAGGGCTCTGATACCAACTTTGTCACGGCCCAAACTGAGAGTCATGACCAGCGCTAGGGAACATGAATTCTTTCAAATTCGAAACCCGTAGCAAGCCTTAAAAATAAAAACACATGCAATAGATAAATACACTAGAATTAAAATTTAAGTCAATATAAAAATAAATACTTAATTTCATATCATAAATAAAAATATTTTCATACAATATTTAGAGAAAGATCTCTTACTAAAACAACATTCTTCATATACAAAGCATTACTACTGCAGTTTTCTAAAATACAATAAAGTTTAGATAAATAATTTACATAATCTAGCCGGGGCTGAAGAAGTCCAGCATAGAGGTCTACTACTAAGGTCTGAAGATGAGGAATCTCCTAAAAAAATATTGAGGGGAGTTAGACCTCACTGAGTGAATTACTATAATATACATACATGCAATCTAAAACATATGCAGTCATATATATATATATATATATATATATATACTTGCATTTCATGTAGATGCTAAAATCCACATTTATATATATTTAAATGCAAAAAATATTTATTAGGTGAAGGATCAAATAGAACCCTAAAGCAATCGTAGCCTCAAACAATTATCTCACTAGCCATGCAGCCTTACTTAATTCCAAATAAATTATCTTATTCCATTATGGATAGTAGACTGGCCCCGAGACACTAAGTTAATCAAGCTCTAGCAGTCCCACTGTCAGTGTGATTATCCCCGAGACACTAGGTCAACCGAGCTCCAGCATCCACACTAATCACTCATATCAAATCTCAAATAATCAATCAATCAAATTCTCCTCAAATAATTCTCACAATACATACCCTAAAGTCTAACAAACTAGTACATACACAGTCTCGTGTAGCCCACTAGGTAGCATGTTCTATTGATATCCTTCAATAAAATTGTATATTTATGGAAAATAATTGAATATATAATTAAACATAAATGACATTCATGACAAAGAAATATACCATATATATACAAAAAATATACCAAAAATATATTAAATATATTTCAAGTATATATATGCTACCTATAACCAAAAGCAACCATAAATATACCAAAATATACTAATGCATATTAAGAAATTATCAAGTATATATCATTGCATATACGTCAAAATATACCAAATATACTAAAAATATACTAAAAATTAACTAAACTATTAATGAATGATTCATATCAAAACATAATATTTATAGTCATGCACTATATGCAATGTATATATAAAATAATAACTCACAAGTCTGCGCTCCTCGAGACTGGCTCGACGGGCCCAATCCAATAGGCCTCGATCTTGGCACAACCAGAAAATAAATAATAATAATCAGAATAAATTTCTAACTTATATTTCTAAGAATTATAAAGGAGACTCAATCTAAGAATTCAAAACTTGGACAAATACAGAAATTCAGGATTAACCAGACATCACATTTTACGAGAATTCTACAAAATATTTGGCAAAACCTCCTCTATAAAATGGACATCTCTCTACTAAAAAGTAGAGCTGATCTTGCAAAGAAAATACACTTCTAAAACACAAGGCTCAACACCTCAAATTGGGACCCTGATTTGTACAATTTCCCAACCGAGGTTCACAATTCACCAAAAATCAAATAAAATAATAAATATATTAAAAATCATCAAATTACATAAATATCCACAAAATACAAAAATATAATATATTTAAATTTTAAATCACTAAATATAATTATTTATACAATAATTAAATAAAAAATCTTAAATAATAATATAATATTAATAAAAATCAAAATTTTCAATAATTCCACATAAAATAGTAAAAATTCACTTATATGTACTCAAATAACTTATTTAGATTAAATAGATTAAATATATATAAAAAATAATTAAAAATCCATTTAATCACCAAAAATAGTAAATAATATGTTATTTGAATATAATTTTAAAAAATTAGTATTAATTAGTTAAAAATAGTAAATAATTTATAAAAATCATTTTCATACCCTATATAATTCTAAAATTATTTAAAACATATTATTTAATTATAATTTCCATAAAATTTCACAATTAACCTATATATACAAAATTCACATAATATAAAAATATTCTCAAAAATTATATAAATTCACTAAAAATTATTTTATAAATTCTAAAATTATTAACTTAAATTAATAACACTAATTAAACTAAATTTCATTAAAACTGGTTAATTAAAAAAAATTATCAAAAATTCAATATTTAATATTAAAATAATAAAAAATTACCCATAATTCAAATTAATTCAAAAAAATAAACAAAAATTATTTTTAGGAACATTAAGTTGCCATAAACAACATTTGTAAAGCAAGAATCCATGAATAAATCAATATCAAGTTCAAAAAAAATAAAAACCCTAAAAACACATAAACTAAAATTTGAAGATAACTCAAAATCAAAGAGATTTGAGCTCAAATGGAGCTCAGAATCAAACTTATTGAAGCTTGGTGGTTCAAACGAGACTGGTACGACACAAAATGTGGTCGGAATTGAAGTCGGGTGTTTGAAGCTCCTCCCACTACTGCTGTTTCGGGCGATTCTGACAACCTTCCGACATGCTACTTGTCTATTTTTAATTATAATTAGTTTGACTGTGTCCTTATATATTTTTACATGACGAAATTGATTAATGTTTAAGG